>OY796881.1:43159101-43759101 GCA_963680785.1 Diplosoma virens | reverse complement strand
TAGTCTGTGACGAGGATGGATTTGTGGACTGGGGCATTGTCCTGATGGAAATGCCACTGACCTGATTCGAAGAGTTCTGGCCTCTTCCGACGGAATGTCTTCCTAAACTCCCTTAAAACTTCAATATAGTACTCCTTGTTGACTGTGGTTCATGAAATCGTTTATTTGGCCAATCATCTCTGATGTTCTGACTTCCCTACTCCTCCCACATCTCTCATCATCCCTCAAGGACTCCCTGCCTTCCTTGAATCTCTTGTGCCACTGAAAAACTGATGATCGATTCATGCAAGATGGTCCATAAGCAGTCTGAAGCATACCATACGTTTCCGTGGCAGTTTTTCCAAGTTTAAAACAGAACTTGATCGCATATCGTTCTTCTAATGTGTCCTCACGTCCAGATTGGATTTTTGAAATTCACCAGCTGTGACAATCAGGATTTAGTAAGGTGTACTCTAATTCCTACTGTAGCTATAAATTTGCACCTAAACGAGAAAAAATTGGTCAATCATCTCATAAGGAGTATAGTAACAACATACTGAAATATCTCGAGTTTACGGCAATTATAAATGCCTGTACAAAAAAAGTCTGGAAACTTATTGAATGCACCTCGTAAGCCTATATGCTATTACCATCACGGTAAAATTTAAGCACTGTTTCACTAATCGTATATATGGGCCTACTTCCGAATATTTTAAAAAAAGTTCAAGAAGCTTTAGCATAAAACAAAAAAAAGTTTTAGGCTGAAGAACGCTTGTCTTACGCTGTATTGCTGAACAATATGCAAATTGTTGTAACCAATTTTAAAAAACAATTTTTTTATGTTTTCTAAATTCTAACTTCAATTATGAATAACGAAAAAAGACAATTCAAAATCATATTTAAAAAATCAGGGCGTCGAATCGCATCTATTTGAAATAAAGTTCAGGTTTAGGTTCAGGTTCAGGTTCAGGTTCGACAAATTTATTTATTTTTTTTTATTTAGTAATGGTTCCGGTCCAGTTCAGATTCAACAAATTTCATTTTTACTGGTTCAGTTTCGGTTCAGGTTAAGCTAATTTAATTTTTTCTGGTTCAGTTCCGTTTTGGGTTCCAAAAATAATAACCATCTATAAGGGTTTACGTATCTAGTTCGGGTTCGGTTCGACGCTCTGGTTTTTTTTACAAAGTATTAGTTGATAGATGAAAAAGTTACTTTGAGGAAGAATAAAGTTCATGTGAATTTACATAAAATTTGGTTTCCCCTAAAATGGTAATAAAGATTTTAGAAATTGATATGATATTTTTTATATTTTTTGTAACACTTCGCTATTTAGGCTTTGATTTATCAAATTCTATTGAGTTTTCAATCTAAATTATTCTGAAAAAAGTGTTGAAGTAAATACTTTGTTGAAATAGCAAAATTTTGCCCAGTAAGCAGACAAATAATTTAAATTAGGAAAATAATGTTAATTGAAGATTGTTTTTTGAATTATTTATGCAAAAATTTAATTGCTTTGTATCATTATATTCGTAAAAGTAATGATTTATTTTGAAATAGCCTACAACAAAAAGTTTTAACATTAAAATCTTAACAAACTTAACATGTGGAGAAAAGTATATATGACAAAGCCATCAGAAAGTGAAGGCATTATAGATATTATTAAAAATTTGTGTCTCTTCAAGAAGTCATCATAAGTGATTTTCGTTTGTGAAACTAACCTGGATCCCCTTGCAGTTACTACACATCCTTAGAGATCTTTTTTCTCTTAGTTTTTTTATTCTATCCTGGTGCTGAAAGGGTATTCTGGGTTAGTTTCAACAAAAAAAATCACTTAACATGACTTCTTGAAGAAACCCAAAAATTTTTGGAATTATCTTAATTATATTTAAAATTTGTAAATAAAATTTTTAATTTATGGTTTAATTTTATGAAGTTGTTTAACAATTTTGTTTGTACAATGAAAACAATGTTCCACCAGCGCAACTGCAAAAGACACCGCTAAACCGCAAAGGTATACTGGCAGCGGTTCCGATATGCTAACCACATCGAGTTAGCTAACACGGAGACGGGTTAAGACAAGCAAAACCCTGCAGTTCCCATTACAAACATATAGTAAGAATGGTCAAGTCAATCAACAAGCAAGTGCCGACAGACCTGTTTCGTCCTTATTAGGACTCGTCAGGACAATGACCTCACGATTGACTTGACCATTCTTACTATAATTTTGTTTGTTATAACTTATGAATTAAAGATAAATTGAGTAAATCATATTCTTTAAAAACCTAATTGTAAAAGCCATTTGCCTATTATCAGGGAAAGGTCACATTTGTTTTTTAGATCAGGCTATGCAATGGTTCCTTAAAAATTATTTTGTCCTTAAAGTCGCACTATGACTAAAAAATTTAATAAAAAAATTCCATCTTTAAAATGTCTTAAAGGAATTGGTTAGGTTGCTACTTATTTTCTGAAACCAAGTTATGTGTTTTTTGGCATGTTTGTATTTTTTTCCATATTTTTCTTTTTAGTTTAAAATTCATTAGTTCTTCTGGTAGAATCAGAGGCAAGTTAAACTTTAATAAATAACAAGAGTGTAATTTAACTTTTTTTTTCAATATTTTATTTTATTTATTTATTGAAATACAACACAATGGTGCTAAAGTTAATGCTTTAACACACTAATATGTGAGGAGAAATTAAACACACACAAAAACATGGTAAAGATAAGGTAAACACATAAGGTGAAGGGAAACACACATATCACAATACAAAAAAAAATCATAATACAAAAATACAAAAAGTAGATCATGAGTACATCATAGTAGTGATGAGGCTTAAATCAAAAGCTTTTAAACGTTTCTTAAAAGCAGTAAAAGTAGGAGCGTATACAACACTTTCAGGTAGTTTGTTTCACACTTGTGGAACTCTGTGAGAGAAAAAATGGAGTAGGTGGTCAATACTAGGTTTGGTCAAAGGCTTGATGGCAAAACTGTGCCTGCGCAAATCATATCCACATTGAACAAACAAAAAAAATCACTAAAATTTATATCAACAATCCCATGAATAATTTTGTAATGAGAAATAAATCAAACTCAAGTCTCCTATATTCCAATGACTTTATGTTTAACATGTGTAGTCGATGAGAATATGAAGTGTTAAGTATATTGCATCGTAAACAGATTTTCTTAGTATAGTGTTTTTGAACAGACTCAATCATAGCAATATCATTTTTTAAGTAAGGAGACCAAAGTACAGTATTATATTCTAACAGTGGTCTGATGTAAGTAATATAAGTTTTAAGCAAAATCCAAACATTATTGCTACTAAAACAATGTAAAATTTGATAACAGCGAATTGAAGCTTTTGAAGAAATGTTACAAATATGTTTGTGCCATTTGAGATTGCTGGAGACTACAATACCTAGATCAGAAACAGCAGACAAAGTGGAAATTATGTTGTTACCAATACGATATTGATTATTGTCATTATTGGGGTGGCAAACAATTGGAAGATGTTGACATTTGGCTGGGGCTATTGATAGTTGGTATGAGTCCATCCAAGAATTAATATTAGTTATACTTTCTTGAAGGTCAATATGATCAGCGCTAAAGAGTTTGGCATCATCAGCATAAAGTAGCATTCCACTTAAAGGATGTTTAGGATGGCAGAATATTGACATATTATTAATAAATATGATAAACAAAAGAGGTCCAAGCACACTGCCTTGTGGAACACCACTAGTGACTGGTAAAAATGATGAAAAAGCATTGTTAATACAAACACATTGGGTTCTGTCTGAGAGGAAAGCATGTATCCAATTGAGAGTTTTATTAACAATTCCATAAGATTCTGAAACAGCAAGCAACTTATGATGTGACACTGTATCAAATGCTTTAGATATATCAGTGTAAACAATATCTATGTTTATTCCCTGATCATAACTGTTATACCATTGGTTTAAAGCAGTCAACAATTGCGTACATGTGGATCGTCCAGGTAAAAATCCAAACCGAGAAGCAGATAAAAGATTATTATTTATTAAGTGCTCCACTATTTTATCTGCAATGATATTTTCAAGGATACGACACATAACTGAAGTAAGCGAAACAGGTCTATAATTCAAAGGATGATCACGAGAACCTTTTTTGTATATAGGTGTAATGATGGCTTGTTTCCATTGGTTGGGTATGACACCATTAGATAAAGAAAGATTAAAAAGATGAGTCGAAATATCTACAAGAGTAAAACAAACTTGCTTTAAGAAATAAGCAGGTATATTGTCTGGAGACCATGACATGGACCTTTTTAATTTGTTTAGAGCCTTTACAACATCTAAAGTTGTTATTTCAAAGTCTTGCAAATTTTTATCATAAGACAAATGAGAGTTTAAGTGCAGATTAACACCATTGTCCACAGTAAACACCTTTTGAAAAACTGAATTAAATAACATAGCCTTGTCTTCATCTGTACTTACTAAATGACCATCTTCAGATTTGAGAATGGGAATGGAAGTTCTAACATTCATTTTTTTATTTATGTAACTGTAAAATTTTGCATTATTCAGGTTGTTACAAATTAAAGTTTCAACATCTGTATACCATTTTTTGACACATTGATCATATTCTTTGGATTTTGCTTTATAATCTCAGACTAATGAAAAATCATTTTTGCTTTTCTGATAAAGACTTAATTTCTCTTTCAATAGTTTTGATAATTGACTAGGTTTTCTAATTGATTCAGATAAAAATTCAAGAGGCACATAAGAGTGAATAGTTTGATACAAAATTTCCAAGATGTGGTCATATAAAGTTTGGACACAGTCACCACTAGATTCCAAAACACTATTCCAATTGATGCAACTTAGCACTTCACATATAACTTTGTAGTTGGCTTTTTGGAAATTATGGCGTTTGGGTTTGGTTGTGTTGGTTTTGACTGTCCATTTCAAATGAAAATGAATGGAGGAGTGGTCACATGAACTGCAGAAAGGCATATCAATACAATATGAAATTAAAATGTTGCTACTAAAATAGTTGCAAAGTAAAAAAGATACAAAATATTTCCATTAGAATGTGTAGGTTCTGCTATTAATTGATTCAAGGAATTGTTAATGCAAAATTGAACAAAGGCTTGATGGTTGACACCACCATGACTGATAGGTACGCTCCAGTCAATATAAGGTAGGTTAAAATCACCAAGTACAAAAGTGGGAAAGCTGACATTAATGCAAGATGTTAATATCTTGCAAACTTTGTCAATATTTTCTAGACTGGCAGCAGCATTAGGGGGAAACACAAACCTGACTTTGCTCTTGTTTCTGTTAGAAGTAACATCAATCACAATGAATTCAGCAAAATCTAGAGTTAACTGAGGAAAGACATGATTAACATTCACAGTATTTTTATAGAGCACCATAACACCACCTCCTCGTCCAGAAACACGATTGTTGCGAATACAACTGTAGCTAGATGGGCAAAACAAAGAGTCAGGAGCAGATTTATGGAGCCATGTTTCAGTGATAAAAAACATATCAGTGTTGGGATATATGTTAACTATATAGTTTTGTAAAATATTTAACTTATTCATAATCGATCTAGCATTAAAATATGATACACCAAAAGTAGAATCACAACCACGGTAGCTTATTCCATTAATGAAACAAGTTGGCCCAGAAGTTCTGGGCCGTTCCACGAAAGGGTTCATCCATACTGTTTTCAGAAGCTTTAATAACTATTTTATTGTTACATATTGTTAGGTTTGTTTCACCATTTTGTTTTCGTTCCTTTAATGTCTTGATGAGCTTTTTTCTTTCATCTCTTTCTTTTGTAGTACGGTCTGGAATAGCCCAAATTTGTACACTCTTATGATCTTGACAAAATTTAAGATTTTTGGAGGCTTGAAGAAATTCCCATTTTTTGTTTTCATTTGTGCATTTTATGAGCAATGGCCGAGTTTTATTAGAATTATCACTTTTTAATCCAAGACGTACAACATTTATAATGTCATTTGATGATAAATTTAAATGATCTTCATATAAATGTTTCACTTTGCTATAATCATCCTTGATACAAGTAGTTGAAGAGTCTGATGTACATTCTGGTAAACCAAACAGTATGAGATTGTTTTTGCGCTTGTTTTTATCTTCCTCTTCCTGTTTTTTGGAAAACTGTTGAAAAAAGGGAGCATCAGCCAAATTATTTTGGATAGTAGTAACAATATTAGCAAAAGTTTCTTTGCCACATTCTTTAATGAAATTAGGACCAGATTTAATTTTTTGCTCAATAACTGAAGTAAAGTTATTGAAATCTTCTTTGGTTACTAAATTTGTTAGTTTCACTTTCTGTTTTTGTTTGCATTCTTGACATTTTACATCAAAACTGGAATTGAATTCAAATAATATTTTTAGTTTTGCTTCTGATGCATTTGGAAAGACACATTTAGCATGAAGCCATGCTGGACATAACTCACATCCATATGCTTTATATCCACGGTCTTTCATAGGTTCACCACATATACCACATAAATCTTCCATTGTTAAACATAGTAAAAATTAATTCAAAATTAATAGAATTTAACAAAATAAATTAACAAAACCTAATTCAAATAGAATAATAACCTTTCTTTTTATTAAAGGGTTAATGGCACTGCTTTTTTAAAATAGTTATTGATTTGCACTACATTGATTTGATCTAGTACTTAATACAACTTTGCAGTAGCTCTTGATAATGCTTGAAAGTATTCATTAATCTTCTTTGGGTCAGATAGAAATATTCATTAATCCTTTTGAGTTGGGTATTATTATCAGTTTAGTGCATTCATTTAGCAGCATGTGGAGACTATGATTGGCTGCTTAAATGTCATATTTGAAGCTGTAACCCAAGTGAGGTTTATAAACCATACTTAGCTTTGCAAATAATTTTGTGTTTATACGTCACACCCAGTAATGGCCTTACAAAAGGGAGGGCTGTTGCAACAAAAGTAAGAGGGCCACTTTTTAGTTTGCCAAGTTTTTTTGTCCCAAAATAAAGTGATCTAAAAGGAAAGGGGGTCATCACTATCAATTTATGTTTAAAATCTCTGTTTTCATCTCAAAACCACGGTGTTCTTTAAAAAAAGGAGGCCATTTCTTTTAATAGAGTATATAAGCATTATTTTCATTCTAAAGTCAAGGTGCAGGCAAGGGGTATCTTCATGGTACTACTATGAAAAAATAGAGCAATAATTTGGTTAGGGGAGCCACTTACTGATGTTTTTCAGGTGGGGAATAATACAGTCACTCCATTCACTCCCTATTAAAGCAATTACTGGTCATACCCATCTTAAATGGAATTTTCAGTCATGTGTTTTTATATCACACCTGTCTCTATTGGTGTAAGAGCCAAAATACAACAGTAGTGAGAGTTTTTTTTTTAGTGCCAGTATTATCTCCCATGTAATTCCAAAAATACTGCAATATGTTAATGGTAATTCGGTGAAAATGAGTGTGACCAAGAATAACTGAAGAAAAAATGTACAAAACACTGATTATGATTCTTCTTTTTCATCTCGTATATTTATATTCCTGACTTGCAAGAAAGCAACAAAGGTAATAATATATTAGGCAACCAATTACACCAAACTGCTTTCAGAGATGCCAAGATATTGCTATCCAGTTGAAGTTTCTTATTTTGTTTTACTTTTATAGAGATATGACTGAAATTTAGAACTGCTTGCCAAGATTGCCAAGCTGGGAAAAGTGTTGTAAAATGTCTTTCCCAAGAACACAACAGATTGGCATGAGTTGGTTTTGAACTGAGACCATGTCAATCATAATCACTGTGCTCTAATTACTTGAGTATAATGCCAACTATTATTGACCACGCTGGTGATTCACATGTTGTATTGTCAACTTGCTGCCAATTTGTATGTTATGTTATATTTTTAGGACCACATATATATTAAATAGTTGGTTTTGCTTTACAACTTTCAACATTAGAATAAAATTCTTTTGCCATGCTAAAAAACTTATAGTGTTACCTATACTTTCATTTTTTATTTATTAGCTGATTTACCTAATTTTAGAATATATATTATTTTTGTAAATCTTTTCTTAGGTTACTAGTAGTTTTAGTAAAGAATATAGTACTTTAGGGAATTTCACATATTATGATCATAGGTAACTGAGTCAGTTATTTTGGGTTGAGATCTAACCATCCCCAAACATTATTTTCTCTTAATTATGCCAATCATTAAATACTTAAATATCATAGCCACTTTTCTATTGGTTTGAAATTAAAATAGTAATAACAGCTTTAATTATAATATTTGATAAAACTTGAAAAAATATTTTAAGGTTGCTTTATCTCATGGCCACACTTTAAAATGTATGGCTTTGAGTTTTTGTCTTAAAAGTTTACTTCAATTGAGACAATTATCTCATTTGTTTTTTTGGCTGTGGCAGATAGCAGTTAAATTATTATCAATATAGTTTTTTTTCATTTCAAATGTTGGATTTAACCCTTTCGCTATGCAAAGCTGATTTATCGGCTTGGAAAAAAAAGTGCTGTAAAGATGTAGAATCGATATATTGCACATCTCTAGAAAAACATGCAACCTCGCTGAAGGACTGATGGGCACTGAGTCTTTCAACTTTCGAATTCATTTCTAAATACTAGTTGGCAGCAGCATGTAAGAGAAGTCACAAGTTGACAACACTACAATTAGAGTAAATAACCTTGTGTCATCAAAGGGTTAAAAACAAATTTGTTCATTAATACTTGAATTGCCAAATGTAGATTTGTAGAATTCAAGCTTTAATGAAATAGTATGTGATTTTTTTCAAAAAGATTTGTATGATTAAGTTAACAAGACATTTTTGCACTCAATTCTAATTTTATTATTGATGTGATTGTTACTGATAAATGATAATAGAATAAATGTTATATTCAACTTTTTTTTCTTAATTTTTGCTAGTTTTTGTTTTGGTGTCAGTATTTTGATCTGCAATAAACACCTTTGGTTATTCTGACTAGTTGTATGTTTTAAAAATTAATTTCTTTGATGACAATTATCTTTTTCCTAATAAAAATTATGGAATTTTAGGCTAAGTGATCAGCAGGTTCTAAATAACATTAGCACTAATGTACTGGACAATAAAGACACCATGGTTATGATTTTGCAAAATGTTTCCCTGAAGTATATGCCATTTAATACTTAAAAGATTACTTACTGAATAGGTGTTTGTTACATGCCTAACATAATTACTTTCAGGAATTTAAAAAGAAGTATCAGTAAGATCATAGCTATTTTGATCCAAAACTTTTTTTACTTTATATTTGTAAGTTTTGGCTTAATTTTTGCCTGAAATTTTTGCTTTCTCTTTAACACTTTCATGGAATAGTTTTAGTCAAAATATTGCAGAAACCAGAATTTGCATAATTTAGAGAAACTTAACAACAATTTGTTAGCAGCAGTTTGTCTTAAAAAAATGTAATTATGTGTTGTAAATTAGTAATCTGCAATAGTAAATTTTACAAAAAGGAGCACTTATACATAGCAATATACGCTAAAAAAATTATATTTAAGAATATTATAAAATATAGAAATAAGCAAAAGATGAATTTTTCTAATTAAAATGTAATTGGCTTTATTTTGACAAGTTAAACCATTAAGCCCTAATTATCAGATTGCGCTATGTAAGCAATTTAGTTTAGATTTTGTTGTATTTATGTTTTAGTTTTTTAGTTTAAATTTTGTTATAATCAGTAAGTAATGTACATCCAAACTGAGATTGTTATTATAAAAACAAATGCAACAGACTGAAGTATTTACAAAGCTTATTTAAATATAGGATTGCATTTAAGTTCAGTTTTACTTAGGTTTGGGTTAATTGGATCAGCTTAAGTTTGCTCCAGTAGAAAAAGTTATAGTTGTAAAAATAGCTGATAGAAAATTTTTTACAGTCATTTTCATTTAGCCATGGCTTTTTTTTTAAATATTATTTCTGTATACAAATAGATTAGTTTTTTCTTATTTCATATTTTTCTTTCTAAGTTTCTAGTGCTGGGGTTCTTAAACTGGGAGGTGCAGCATGAAAGGTTCATCAGAGGGGTGTGACCAAATGGCTGCAAACTGAATAGATAACTGCATTGACATAAAATAATTAGGAAAAAGAGAAGGCATGACAGTGATTATTCAAAATCTAGTTTTAAACATTTTAAAATCAATAGTCAAGTGCTACCACAATGCGTGATGTGCCATGAAAATCTCAGCAATCATGCAATGTGACCAAGTTATTTGGGCTGTCATCTTCAGACAAAACACTGTAACCATAAAGATAATCTTTTAGCCTTTTTTCAAAGCAAGAAAGACTGTCCAAAAAATTTAAAATTACAACTAAGTGCTTTTTCCAATCTTTGACTGCAGGAATAGTAGCCTAAAAGTGTCATTTACAATCGCGCACATGATTGCTAAAGAGAAGAAATCTCACAACATTTGTGAAACACTGATCAAACTGTTCATGTTAAAAGCAGCTGGTCTTCATTGGAAATAACATATAGAAAGAAGATGTCAAAGATTTTACTCTCTAATTCTATGATCCAAATACCCATTGAGAAGCATGCGAAAAACATTGAGTGTCAAGTAAGGTTTATGTTTCTGGACTCTGGGATCCTAGACAATTTTTAAGTTTATAATTCCCAGGATCTTGCACAAACATATTGGGAAATCTTGATTTATTGCATTTATGCTAAAAGTAATGATTTAAAGCAAAGGTGCTCAATACATCAGTTGATCATGACCTATGTATTAAGCAAAGGCTTGGGATTGCAGGTGAAGACCTTTTTTAGGACAAAAATGAGGAAATTGCATATTGCTAATTGTAAGTGAAGACCTTTTTTTAGTCTTCAGTAAATTTTTTAGACAAAATTGTGTGAGATTTTGTCAACTCTGTATCCGGATTTTCCAGGAAAATTCCAGGATAGTTAAAAGTCAGGAAGTCATAAACACTAGTGTCAAATTCTCAAAAAATTATAAACTTTACTTTTTTTAAATTTAAGGTGATGAAGCAACTGATATTGCTTGATCGTTGGAGCTAATAGTCTACATTTGTTTCAATTGAAGAGAATATGCTATTTTGCAGATCCCAGAGACCACATATAAAACAGAAGATGTATTTAAAGTTGCTCAACAAATCTTGCAACAATTGGAACAATAGTATATCTTTGGAAAAGATTGTGGGTGTCTATACTGATGGTGGTCTCACAATGTTTGGGTCTTGAAGATAAAGAAACCTCCCAATGGCATTAGATCTCATGGCATGATTCACTGAGAGGCTCTAAGCTTCAGAAATTATTGCTATGATAGATAAGCTTGCAACCATCATATGAGCTGTCAACTATGTTAAAGCAAGTGCTGTCAATAAAAATTATTTACCAAGCTTTGCAAGGACATGGATTCCAATCATAAAACTCTGCTTTTTTATACATCTGTTTGATGCTTATCAAACTTTAAGTTGTTAGCTTGCATGAAATAAAAGATAAACTTATGCTGTTTTTTTAAGTTTTTAGGAAGATCTTTTTTTGTCAATCAAATCAAAAGAGTTTCATTTGATGTTGGCAAACCTCATGGATACTTTCAAAGTGTTAAATGATTTAAACTTGATTTTGCAGGGCAAGAATATCAACTGTATTAATGACTATAATCCCATCAACGCTTTGTGGCAAAGCTGTGGCTGGGCATCATCAAGTTTAAAAAGAAAATGCAGCTTCCTTTCCCAGACTAAATATTGCCCTCAAGAAAAACAAAATTAAACTTAAAGGTGAGCTTAAAGTCGAGGTGGAAGGTCACCTGCAACTTCTGAAACAAGAATTCTGACACTATTTCCCAGATTTGAGTGACACTAAACTTTCAGAATTGAAGATGACAAGGAATCCATTTTGTCTAAACAAGGATATTTTTTCTGAAGATTTGCAAGAGGAGTTTTTGGAAATAAAATGTAACTTCATTGCAAAAACAATTTTGAAGCTATGTCACTGATTAATTTCTAAGAGAAACGTTTGCACATATACAAGAGTGTAGGTTCTGTAGCTGTATGTACACTCCTGTTTTTATCAACTTACATGAGCAAAAGTAGCTTTTCTTTCTAGGTTTAAAGACAAAACGCAAAGGAAGAAACTTGACTGTGAAGTCTATCTGAGTTGCGTTATCTGTGATAAAGTCACAAATTAAAATTTTGATTTCTAAAAAACAGTTAACTCGTTCTTAATAACAAAATAAAGTTATTGTTGTTCTGTTAAATGCTGTTAGATTTTTTAATATGATAAGGCTTTAGTTTGTTGGTATCATCAAGGGGGGCATGAGTTTTGTTTGCATGATGAATTAATAAGCTATTGTCTAGCAGTTTTCTTTGCACCAACATGTACTGTTTTTTAAAATTAATTCATAGTATATGTATTTATTAGATTTTAATCACTTTTGTGTTTATGTTTAAAGATTTTTTACTTGAAGGTTTTTAATTTATTTTTAACTAAAAACCAATCTACAATTTATTTGGATAACTTTTCCAAACTCAAGATGAGTGACAGAACATACACTGACTCATCATTGAGTGCTCATACCATGGAAAAAGTGAAAAAAGCAAAAGTTACTATAGAGACTTTCTATTCAAATTTGGTGAATCAACATATTGAACGTGAAAATAGAATGCAAGCTTTAGAGCGTTCCATGAATCACGAAGGTGTTACTGAAGAGCAGGTATTGTTATTTTCTTGCTAAACTAAAATTTTTATGCATTTTTTTCTACAACTTTTATTGTATTTCATATTATATAACAGAGAGAAAAAAAACGTATCATTCTAGCGCAAAAAGAAACGGAGTTTTTACGACTAAAAAGAACCAGATTAGGCCTAAGCGATTTTGAAATGTTGAAGATTATTGGAAGAGGGGCCTTTGGTGAAGTATGAAAAACTTTTTAAAATTATTGCATAAATTTTTAAATTTTACAATACTTTTACACAAATTTTTATATAAATAAATTAAATCTAAATCCATTCAAATGTTATTATTATACCTCCAATTATGTTTAATACGAGGGTCAGTCAATAAGTAATGAGACTTTTTTAATAACTCAAGTTTGCAATGACTGGTAATCAAAAAATGCTTTTTTATTTTTCAACATAGTCTCCCTCCTTTGCAACACACTTGTTCCATCTTGATATTAGATTGTCTATTCCTTTGGCATAGAATTCCGTGGACTGGGTCCTTAGCCAGTTGCTCACAGCAGCCTTCACTTCTTCATCAGTCTGGAAGTGAATTCCCCTCATACTCTCTTTGAGTGGGCCGAAGAGGTGAAAATCAGATGGTGCAAGGTCTGGGCTGTAGGGTGGGTGTGTTAGAAGTTTCCAGCCTAAATCTTCAATTTTGGCTAGGGTTCTTGCTGCTGTGTGGGGCCTTGCATTATCCTGAAGGAGAATCACACCTCTTGATTGAAGTCCTCTCCGTTTGTTCTTAATGTCTTTTTTCACTTGAGTTAGCAGCTCACAGTAGTTCTCTGAGTTCACAGTATTGCCCCTTTCCAAGAAACTGATAGTGATCGGCCCATTTCTGTCCCAGAACACAGTGAGCATGACTTTCCTTAAACTTTTCTGAGATTTGAATTTTTTCTTCACTGGGGAAGAAACATGCTTCCACTCCATTGATCGTCGTTTCGATTCAGGTTCATAATGAAAGACCCAGGTCTCATCAGTTGTCACTATTCTCGATAGAAATACATCTCCCTCCTTTCTGTATCTGCGTAGTGATGCTCTGGAAGCCATCAGGCGCTGCATTTTGTGATCATCCGTTAACATCTTTGGAACCCAGCGACAGCTGACTTTTGAAAAACGCAGCTTCTCACGCACAATTGCGTACACTGTGCCATGGGAGATGTCCAAGTTTGTAGCAATTTCATCTAAAGTGACCCTTCTATCAGATTTGATCAGGTCTTCAACTGCCTGTACTGCTTCTGGGGTAGAGACATCCACAGGTCTTCCACTTCTCAGATCATCAGTAATGCTTTCGCGTCCATCTTTGAATGCTTGCACCCATTTGTAGAAGTTTGCTCTAGACATACAGGAAGGACCATATTGTCTTTGCATTCTAGACAGAATCTCACATGATTTTACACTCTCTGCCAACAGAAATCTGATGACTCCTCTTTGTTCCAAGCATGAGCTGTTTCCTAGCCTAGTAGTCATTTCAATTTATCGTCACACCTACAGTAATCTGAAAATAAACAAGTTTTGTTGTAAATAAGATGACAACTCCATTCATAATCATCACATAAAATTTCAGTTGCATAACTCCAAGAACACCAAAGTAATTGAGAAAGTCTCATTACTTATTGACTGACCCTCGTATGTTGATTTTCCATAAAAATTAACATTTGGCCAGCTTTTTTGATTTTTGCTGATAACATCAACATTAAATAAACAACTAAATTTTTATAACTTTTTTCAGGTTCGATTGGTGCAAAAAAAAGATACTGGCCATATATATGCTATGAAAATGCTTAGAAAAAAAGATATGATGGATAAAGAACAGGTTAATTGTATGCTATGAAAATGCTTAGACTTTTAAACATTCATATTTGTTTTGTATATTACCTTGCTATTGGAGAAGTTTGTTATTTGTAAATGTATATTGTTTAATCTCTCACTGAACTCCAAGTTCAATTGACATGATTTTTTAGAATAAATTGTTATAAAACTCGAAGCTTTATTGTATAGGTCGCTCATGTTCGTGCTGAACGTGACATTTTGGTTGAAGCAGAAAATCCGTGGGTTGTTAAAATGTTTTATTCATTTCAAGATGCATATAATCTTTATTTGATCATGGAATTTCTTCCTGGAGGTAGTTAATGAAAATTTAATTTAACCACAAGTTGTTTTTTTTAATGAAAATGATTTTATTTTAAACTTTAGGATACTAGTAAGTGTAAAAACATCTGTTTCTAAAGTACTTGAATAATCTAAAAAACTTATTTTATGTATATGATGCATGCTGATGAATAATAGAAAAAAATTTTAATCTTTTTTTTTTTTTGTTTCATTGAAACTAAATGCGTAATGCAGTACAAGCATATAAAAACTCGAACGAATTTGTAGTTTTAACATAAATATTTATTGTAAAAAAACTAGGTTTAAAAAATTGTATTTTTGATGTCGATTTTTTCATGCTTAATACCTGATATTGTTTTTTTGTTGACAAATTGTTAAAATTCAGGTGACATGATGACGTTGTTGATGAACAAAGACACTTTAACTGAAGAACAAACTCAATTTTACATGGCCGAGTCTGTCTTGGCTATCAACTCAATTCACGAGCTCGGTTTTATTCATAGAGACATAAAACCTGACAACTTGCTCATTGATGCCAAGGGTCATTTGAAATTATCCGATTTCGGTCTTTGCACTGGTTTGAAGAAAGCTCATCGTACAGATTATTACAGGGATTTAACTCAAGCTCAGCCAATTGATTTCTGTGAGTTGTACATTTTAAATAAAATACAGGGTGTTTCATCTCAATATATCACTTTATGATAACTTATATCTCAATAACTGTTGGAGATATGAAAACCAAACTTTTTTTGCTGAAAAGTAATGTTCTTAAGTTTACGCAGCAAAAATTTGAACGCAAAAATTAAAGAAATAAACGTTTTATTAACTTTTCACAAATGTTCAACATGCGAGCCCTTAGTTGCACGGCTGTTGAAGGTGATGGGGCAATTCTTATTTCGGGAGCACAAACATCCCTCCTCCTTAAATTTCGCGTGCCATTTCTGTATGGTACGTCGGTCTGGTGGCTGCTTTGAAAATTCTGTCCGAAATTTACGTTGAATACATGTCCACAAGGTGTTTTTATCAAATTCCAAAACATAAAACTCTTTCTCTTTTCCAGTAAAAGACATTTTAAGCAAATAAGAGGCAAATTGATGGAAATGATATTTTACCCAAAAAGGTGAAATTTTGATTGTGACATAACAATGGTCTGGCAAAACAAAAAAGTTGAAAGATTTTACCCATCCAACGAAACCAATTTTATCCTGCTACTTTTGTCAGTTACGGAGATATAAAATTTTCTAAAGTGACATGTTAAGATGAAACGCCCTGTACATCAGTGGTCACCAAACTACGGCCCGCTAAGAATTTTTATCCGGCCCGCGGAGCTTTTTTAAAAAAAAAACATATAGACTCACTTTGAACCACAGTTGGATAGAATTATGTCGGAAACACCGCAGTTTCAATGTTATTTATGTTTTTATTATTTTAGAGATCACTACGATTTTGGGAGAAAAATAGCGAAATTAGAGTTCAAATCGAAGTGAAGACTTTTTTTTTTTTTAGGTAACACCATGATTGGTAGAACAACTATAGAACACTTTTGGCTTTGGCCCTAAGAGGCCCAAAAATATCTACATACGGCCCCCTGCTCGAAAAGTTTGGAGATCACTGCTGTACATAATTATACATTATACATTTTTAATTTTTATTCTATTTTAGTGTTTTTATTAATAATGAATTATACATTACTATACATTACATTATGCTGTAACTTTATACAATTGTTTCATTTCATTTATTTACGTTCAAGTTGGCAGTTTTGACATCTGCGTTGCAACTAAACACAAATAATCATCAGCCGACTATTGATAGCTGCACGTCGTCTGACTGAAACAATGATCATGGTTGTTTTGATTGCGCATCTGTATTTCAGCCACGCGTCCCTTGACTGCCAATGACTCGCGACGAAAAGCTGAAACGTGGAAAAGCAAGCGAAGAAAATTAGCTTACTCGACCGTCGGCACTCCTGATTACATCGCCCCTGAAGTATTCCAGCAGTCCGGGTACACCTTGACTTGCGATTGGTGGTCGCTTGGCGTGATCATGTACGAATGCCTTATTGGTGAGTGATCGATATGTTGGTTAGTCCTGTTCAAATTGCTCTTTCTGCAAAATCTACATGACCTTTTGTGTGCTTTCATTTAGATTGTTTTGTTAATGATCTTTGATTGTTTAAAAGCGTCATTATAAGGCTTAAATGTATGAATTTGAATAGTGATGACGAGGACTTAAGAAGTTTGTGATACAACACTTGCATGTTTTATTCGACAGGAAATGTTACTTCTTCACACTCCTTCATCAAGCTCTTACGCTAATTGCTTTTAAAGTCTTATTTCCTGTTCTACGGTTTTTATGAGACGAGCATTAATTACTGATTAGCTCCGTGCGTTGTACTAAAATCATCTTTATTATATATAATTACATTGAATCGCTGAAAAATTTATATGAATTTTGTTTTTGTTGAAGAACGGCAAAGCGCGAAGCTTGTCAATTTACTAGGTCGCAACCCTACCACTAGAGTTGAAAATTAACTTTTTACGATTGACTCGTTCTACTTCTTTTTTTTCTTTCTAATCGGTCGTAAAAGAGTTTCGTTCTGTACGCCTTAACAAGTGTTTTATTGAAATCAACTCTCTGTTGTTTTTTTTACGACGACTGAGTTACGTGCGCCATATCAAGCAGTTTAAAATGATTAAATTACAAATCCAATTTTTTTCCATTAAAGTTGCCAACTTGCCATTTTATCATTTTGATTTAGCTTTGTAAACTTGAGAAGGAGAAATATTAGTGACGAAGCTTTATACTAATCGTAACTTCGAAGAATGTGTTTTTCTAATTTTCTCTACTATTTTAAACAAGCATTGTTTAAAATTAATTTTAAATTCCTCATAATTCTTCAAATATAAATTTCTCTACTATGTATTTCAACCCGCAAAAATGCTTTCAAAGCATCTAGTTGTATTATTCCTTTTAAGTGTGATTCAACAATTTCAGCGAATAGCCCACTTAAGACGCTTCCTTTCACCGGTATTGTGATGACGTAATTGTTTTGCTAAACTACATCTTAACGTCCATTATACTAAGGAAAAGAGTACGAAAGTTTCAGTCTAACTTCTATTTCAATCGAAGAATTTACCTAAGAAAATTCCTTAATAAACCAAGGTCAAACATTTAAAATTTTAAAAATGTAATGCTTTCGCTCACCAGGCATAAATTTTGCTAAAAACTTCAAGTATTACTGTAAACATTTTAATGTTTGAAGATATCGGTTGATTTTGACCGACGAAACGTCAGTTTAAGTAAAAATACCTTGCTAATTTTTGGTTTGGTATTATCACCGGAAGAAGATTTGAAGTTTTTAGCAATTTAAAATTTTGTCGCGTCGTTTCAGTATTATTTATAGCACCTACCATTAACGTACACTTGTGTTTGAATACCAAGTATTTAATACTAGACGAATTTAATACTAGACAATTGCATTGTTACGTGCGAAACCAGCTTTATATCTGATATAACTCGACGACTTTTCTGCCAAAAATTATGATTTGTCTTCTTTAGCTCATGATCTGTATGCCGATCATAATTTAGCGCAGGGGTGGGCAACCTTTTGCATGTCATGGACCAAAAACCATTTATAACGTTGTGGGGGCCGCACTTTTTTTTATCATGTACCGAAACCTTAACACAGTCACAGAAATATAGAGTGCAGACTTTTCTACACCAGATTTTGTACTTGAAAAAAAGCATTTTTTACACCCCTGTAACCAGATATATCCCAGTTTTACTGCCGTATAGACTGTTTGAAATTATTACGTCAAAAAGTAGGATGCAGGCCGTATTCTTTTAATATCTAATTAACATGTCACGAGCCGGATGAGTTTGCTTGGCGGGCCGTAGGTTGCCGACCCCTGATTTAGCGTCTTCTCGCAGGTTATCCGCCATTTTGTTCCGAAAGTCCTCAAGAAACCTACAGGAAAGTGATGAACTGGCGCTCGACCCTTGTGTTTCCCGACGAAGTGCCGATTTCCGACACGGCCCGAGACCTCATTTTGAAACTGTGCACTGACCCCGACCGACGCCTCGGTCTGCCTGACGTCGACACGTTAAAATCTCACCTGTTTTTCAAGTAAGCTTAAGGCATTACTTTTTTACGAGAGTTGAATTTTTTTTCCATCGTCTAGACCAGTGCTTTCCAAACTGTGTGTCGCGACACATTAGTGTGTCGCTTTAGTACAGTGGTGTGTCGCGCCAACTGGACTTGAAGCAACATTTGACACTGGCTATTTACAGTTCAACAAATTATGTTATAAGGGCTTTTGACCAATAACATATTTTTTGAAAGCAACAATAATAAAAAATTTTTCCCTTATTATTTTTAAGGTTTTTGTAAGCAAGCTCATATATCTCATTAAAATTGTAAGTTGAGAATTTGCTGTTAAAGATTTTTGACTAAAATTAAATTAAGAGGTGTCGCCAACAACGTTCCCTCTAAGAGCTTGATAGTGTGCGCGGAAAGAAAGGCCGTGTGAGCAGCGGCGGATATTCAAATTTAGGGACCCGAAGCAAGGATTTCATCTCTGATTTGCCTATTTTATTCCCGAAATCGAGGTGTTCACTAAAAAAAAAGGTCTTCACTTCGATTTCATCTCTGAATTTCCTATTTTGTTCCAAAACCGAGGTGTTCTCTAAAAAAAATATAAAAAAGGTCTTCACCTAGAATCAATCGCTGTATTTCCCCTATTTTGACCCGACTTTTCGAAGTTTCATTCTATTATCGAAGTGTAGACCTTTTTTTTTTTTTTTTTAGAGAACACCTTGATTCCGGAAACAAAATAGGCAAATCAGAGATGAAAATCTTTTTCAACTTAGAGGGAACGTTGGTCGCCAATTTATTTTTGGTTTAAAAGTGTGTCAGTACACAAAAAGTTTGGAAAGCACTGGTCTAGACTGTTAAAATCGGATTCGACTAGACATCTTATTATGTTCATATTTTTTGTACCAATCTGACATTATTGAAATAGTTAATACGTCAAATTGCCAGCTCTTGTTTTACTCCTTCGACTTTTTAAATTCTAGAAGTTTGTTTAAACGTGTCGTAACTTTTTTTGGATTTTCCATATATGAAATTAAGATGCTTACTGGTTTTTAATTGCTAATAAGTTAATAGTTTGCTAATAAATTATTAGTTATTAATTGTTTGTTTCCAATTCTATGACGCAGAAGATTACATTTGTTTTTGCTATTACAGCGCAAACATATGATTTTTGGATTTTTTAATTAGAATGCTACTCTAGAGAAACCGAAAATTGGAATTGTTTGCTGAACAGACATCATGAAAATAAAACGCTACGTAATCGATTTGAAAGGCAATAGCTTCCAATTGACCTCGTTTTTGTTCTTGCTTGTTTAATTTGTAACTAGTATGTTTGGTTAAGCCAAAACTGAAAATCTTGTCTTTGATCTTTTTTTGGCCTTTGTTTTGTGCCATTTGAAACGGAAGCAGATTTCATTTGTTCAATCGCTCCACTTTCTTCGTTTGCCCACAATCACGCAAGCTATTTGAATTCTCTAACCAGTGACATATCATGTTTTGTTTGACGTCAGTCTTTGGTAATGTAAGCGAATCATTATTATTTATGTTATTTGATAAAATGTATGGTAATTTTAATTGTCGTACTACACCAATTATTTCCAAGTCTTACAATAGTTTGTCATCAGTTACCGGCATTGTATGTAGATTTCATCTAGACATAGATACTTTTTAAAACGTTAAACCTTTTCTGACTGAACACATTTTATTTTCTGTTGTCAATTAGTCATACTGGTTTATTGAATTATGTATTCTTTCAACTCGTTAAAAGTAATTTCGATTTTAATGCAAGTTAAAGATTTCGATTACTGAAAAATCACAGAACAAGAGCTTTTTAATTGGGTTTTTGGCTGGGAGTGCATATAGTGGTGATATTCCCTAACTGTTTATTGTTTTGTAGAGACGCTGATCATATTTTTATGCTGTGGCCCAGCGGCCGCAGGTAATCTTTTATATTTTATCGGCCTTCTATTTGCATTAAAAAAGATTTACCCCTTCAAACTTAAAGTTTTCTTGTCTTCGCCAAGTTTTGTTAAAAAGCTTTTTCTCCAATTTGCTGAAGTCTACGTTTGTTGAGAGTCTAAATTTTGTCTCCCTCGCTAAATTACTGTTATATGCTTGGTGGCTCTTTTCGAGTAAAATTAGTTGACCCTTTGTTTAAATCAATATTTTCAAACTTTGTTGGATTAAATTTTGGTCGAGATTATATAATTTTAGAGACAACTTTAAGACAATGTGTCTGTCTCGCAAATTTCATAAGTAATTCCCTCCTAGCCCTCAGTATTGGCGCTGTGGAAACTGTCATCTGTAAAACACAATTTCTGTTAATTTAAAAGGATAAAGCTCATATTATACCTAAGAAAGCAAAGCGTTTTACTAGTCACGCTTATGATTAGATCGAGTAAGCTGCGCTTATTGCTGCTCAAACTTATGATCAAACTACCATATAAAGCGTCAATAGAATGCGTCATTTTGCGTTGCTTTGCGTGAAGTTTTTGAGCGAATTTAAAACAGCTCTAGAAGTTGCCAATTTAAAAATTAAAAAAAAATTTATAAAGAACCAAGCAAAACTTATGTTTAATGAAAGAAAAATTAAGAATTATTGAAATTATTAATTTTTTAAGCGTTGCAGATAATATTTAAATCTGCTGCACAGATATTTAAGGGTGCTGCAACTTTGATGCTCCAATAGGCAAGCCGCCACTGCTGTAACTTTTTTATTTTTTAAAATTAGTTTTGTATTTGGGATATTTGCGATTGTAGATACTACTATATATAACAAAAATATTCTTATCTCACAGCATTTACTGGCGGTTGTGTATAATATTAACTAAACACCTTTTAAAATGTATTTTATCACAACTTTAAATATACAACTAAGGTTATAGAAAATTTGTCAAACTAATGGATTAGCTTGAAAAAGTTTTCTAAGTCAAAACTCATGAACAACATTTTGTATTTTGTTGTTTAAGAATTAGAAATTTAAATGAAAAAATATATTACACCAACACCTTTTAGTTTTTCGGTGGCCTACGACTTGAAAATTAAAAACTATACCGATATGCAGGATGTATCGGTGCAGTTTTTACAGTACAACAATGTCCTCTTCGTTAATTAAATTTTTTTCGAAAAAGCAAAAAAGCAGATGTGAGCAAGGAGCATGGGGAAAAAATTTCACCCAGAAATTGAAATCACCGATACTTAATTGGAGGAAAGGTTGGATGGTGGCAGTGGTTTTGAAGAGAAAGTGACGCCTCGCATACCCAAATAGATAAGTCAAAAACACTTAAGTAAATGCATACGAAGTATACTTGTAAATATCTTTTACGGTATAGGGTATAATATTTACTTTAAAGTTTAAAATTTAAATCAGTCCTCACAACTTGTACGCCTCCGTGAATATTTAATATTTTCTACATCAAAATAACTAAATTAACTATGAAATTGATCGATTGTTCAAACCCAGGTAAAGGCAAAAAACTCTCCAATTCGTTGGACTAGGCTAGGCTAATTTTTTTATTTTACCCCTTGTACTATTTAGTTGTGAAGGTTTGCTCTAAGTCATTTTACGTCAAACTTTTGTTGGAACGTTGCAATCTATATCATAACGCTTCAGAAATCATTTCGTTTGTAACTAAAGTAGCAGTAATAGATATGTGGTTTTGTATATTTGTTTATGAATTTGTTTTGTTTTGAGAACTAGATTTGGCCGAACTGGCTCGGTGCTTCTAAATTGTACAAGATTCCAGTAGAAATTATTTTAATTAAGCAGTTGTAATGTATTTGCTACTTTGCTCTGGAAGTTTAATGATTTGCTTTATTGTTAGCAAGTTGTCGGAAGTGAATTGTGTAAATCATTTTAAAGTAACTGTCAATGCTTGTTGTTTTGTTGTTAGAAGTAGCAGTTAGATCGTTCTAATTTTTGATGTCTTTCGAGTTAGAAGTGTACAGGAGTACCAAATTAGCGTGGATAGGTGTGGTTCTGTTCCTAGCAATTGTGTTAATTATTATTATTAATTGAAGTTTATATTTTTCTTTTTATCAAAGCAGCGGTTTTAAACTGATTTCATTGCGTGGACTCTTGTACCCAATTTAAAAATTATGTATGTGAAACGTATGTGAAGTTGATGTGGACAATTGCATATTTTCATTTTATATTTTATATCTATATTTATCCTCCGACTCGCAAGAAAGCGACGGAGGCACTATACGTAGGGCAAGCAATTACCCCGACCTGCTTCCGGAGATGCCAAGATATTGCTGTCCGCTTAAAATTTTTTATTTTGTTTTTTTAGTTTTATAGAGATATGACTGAAATTTAGAACTGCTTGCCAAGAACACCAAACAGGGGAAATTGCCGTAAAGTGTGCTTTTCCCAAGGACACAGCAGAATGGCACAAGTAGGTTTTAAACCGACACCGTGTCGATCACAACCACGGCTCTCTAACCACTCGACCACGCTGCCGACAATATAATATTAATCGGTGCTCACACAGCATATACTGTACGAATAAAATTAAATTCAGTCTACGTCACTGAAAAGAAGTGGCTGAAAAGAGCTTTTGACAAATATTTAGAGGAATTTAATTAAAGAAAGACCAAAACAGACATGTATACTATACAATTAACCAACTTTTTTTTTGGTCTTCACTTGATTAAAACGGTTTCTGTTTAAATTGCACAACGCTTATTGTATTGAATATCTTCTTACAGTGTTCGTGTAAATTTTAAACAGTTTTAAATTAAACATTTGGACCTTGAATGGAAGAAAGTTTGAGCACTCCTAGGTTTTGGAGCAAATTGAAGCAACATTGCGGTCGGCTTGCCCGGACAGGGTGTGCACCTGTCTCTAATATCAAAAATAATACTGTAAATTTCGGTTAAGTTTGTAGATAGTAAAATATTTCAGGCAACTCGATGCGTTTGCTATTTGCAAAAATAGTTAAGATAAAAAGAGTGCTTTAGATTTAAGTTTGGAATTGTCTAAGTTGTGTTGAATTGGGCTCTTGAATATTGAAGTTTGAACCACTTTATAATGTATATACGGGTATTAGCGTTGTCGTATTTCATTTTAAAAACGTATATGTTAATTTACGTATTTTGTTCTTGTCTTTCAAAGACGTTGAGCTGTTGATGTTGTTTTTTTCAGGGGCGTTGATTGGGAGCATATTCGTGAACGTCCTGCCGCCATCCCTGTCGAAGTTAAAAGCCTCACGGACACGTCAAATTTCGATGAGTTTCCAGAGTCAGACTTGAAATTGGGTGAGCTGGCCTGTTTTTTTACAATTCAGTTTTTTCCGGCTACGTTTGCTATTACATCTTGTAGCGTAGCCATTGAACAGGAAGCAGTTACAAAGTAGTAAATATTCATACCAAAAAATTATTTTATTGTTTAAGCTAAAATAGTATTATTATTCTTTTTCGATCAGATTCATAACCAATCTCGATTTTTCTCAAACTTCAATTGTGTTTCAGATCAAATTGACGAAGCCAAAGATTGGGTTTTTATTAATTACACGTACAAGCGATTTGAAGGTCTCACACAAAGGGGGAGCGTTTTCAACTCGTGAACTTTGTATTTTTTTTTTAATCTTTTTCTTGCTGCTAAAGGTTATCGAATTCTTTTTTACTGAAATTGAATAACATCGAAAAGTTTCAGCCTATTTAAATAGCTTAAATATCTTGGAAGTTTTTGAAAATGGGATAATGAGGATATAGAACCGTGCTGCATCGGGCGAGAAATATTTTAAATCTGACAACTTACCTAGGTCAGAAGCATTTTGCTGTGGAAGTACATTGGTTAGTTGTGGTAGATAATTTAAATTCGGTTTACGACAGCTTTGTCAATATAATTTCGTTAAAAGCGAAGTAGTTGCATAACACTCCATTATTAACTCATCTCACCGATTTTTTTTCTCACTTTTTGTTGATAGCTCTACAGATTTTGATTTGAATAAAAATCTTCGGTTTCTACTTTACTGTGCTACTTGCCCTGCTTGCTGATCATATTTTTTATTTGCAAGATCTGAAAGCTAATTGCTTTTCTTTTTTGCTCCTTTGATTTTGGAAATGTTCCTTCAAAAAAGTTATTTTTAAAACTGCCATGTTTTACTTGGCCCTGGTTTACTGTTGGTCTTTTACTTTTTCTTACAAAACATGATTGTCTCGGAGTGGTCGTGTCTTAGTCGTTTCTAGTTTTTTGTTTTTGATATTTACTTTCATTTTAAATATCTTCTGTGCACGAAACTGTAATTTCGACAAGAGCTTTTTCAGTGCATTTTCTGGTCCAATTTATTTAATAATTTTTATCGTGTATCATGCATATAGTTGTTGAACTGTCTTTGTTTCGTTTATTTTAAAACGAGAAGAGTTAAGTTCACTGCAGATTTGGTTAAATTCCGCCTCAAATTTTTTTTTTTTTTCACTGATCGAGTTTGATAAAACGAAGATTCCTGACCACTTCGCGCGAGTGTTTGAGCCAATCAAATTGGTTCCTGTTCAGCAGCTGACCTTTGCTCTTTTACTAGAATGAGTACAAACCATGATCTGCTGTTTGCACTTTCATATCGCTTCTATTTTGCAAGGAGAAACAAATTGGTAAATCTGGAATTGTCATGTCTAGTGTACTGTTCTGAATCCTTAGTGCAAAATCTTTGTTGAAGATATCGCCTTAAAGTAAATTAAGTTTTTTTTTGACTTATTTTGTTCAGCTTCGTGAGTTAGCAGTATTTTGGCATACATTACATGGATTGGAACGAGTATTTTGATAAATATTCATTTGAAAAATAAAAATAGAAGTTTGATTCGATAACCTGCTTTTTTGGCAAAATTATGAATTATATTTTTGTTGCTGTTATTTTTGTTGTATTTTGTTTACTTCTTAGTGCTAGTTTTTTTTCCGTATAACAGATTGCGTCGTTACTTAATTAAAATCAAATCATGTAGGCTACTGCAGTGCTGCTTTTTATTAAGAATTCAATGTTCAAAACATACGGTGGTAGTACTTAAAGCGAATAAAAATTGCCAATAAGAAGTTTGATTTTTCAGCATTTTTTTGCCTAGTGTAATTTTTAGTAATCTATTTAACCTCGACTTTTTATTCACTTCAACATTTTTTTATCTGTTAATTCTATTTTGAGCAAGATGTTGAACGAATGTTTTATTTATCTACTTTTGCAAATCAAATTTAAGCAAATAATAGTGATGGGATTCAAAATTTTAAGAACATGTTCTTTTTTCATAGAACTCACCAACAAGTTTTTTTACTATACCGAGATACGGAGATTTTGTTAAATTAGGAGCTTGTTTGCTCATCGTCATGACATTCAGAGAAAGTTTGTTCGAGCCTCTTCAATCCCATCCTGCATAGAATTACTCGTCGGAAATTTAGAACGTTTGGTTACTGTTAATAACCTTCTATTGAAAAAGCAAAACTCGCTGCAATCTTGCTTCATTCCTAAAAGAGTTAGCAATATTTTTGCTTCCAGTCAAGTTAAAATTCGCTGGGTTGCTCGTTGCGTACTTGCGTACAGAATAGAAGTTTAAGCTTAAAGAATCTTCAAGATTCTTCTAAAAAATAGGGTTTTCTGACGCCATGATTAAAAATCTAAACTCAGAAACGTAAAAACCAGAGTTCAATCGGAGGTTTGAATTTGCTACGTACGCTTTATCGATAACGACGACAATATCGTTGAAGATTTGCTCTTTTGTAAACCCATTTCAACAAATTGTAGAGCGCATCAATTGTTTGCAATACTGAACAAATTTTTCAGGAAAATAATCTCCAGTGGAAATATTGTGTTGGTGGTTTATGTACTGATGGTGCCCGAACTATGTCTGGCTTCTTTGGCGGGCTGCGAACGTTAGTGCAGGGCATAGCCGTTAACGCAAAATGGACCCACTGCCTAATACAACGTGTGGCGCTGGCTTTGCAACAGCTCAGTGATAACCTTAATGGAGTGCTTAAAGCTGTTGTCAAAATTGTAAATTTTATTAAAGCAAGGCCGTTTAAAGCTCGGCTTTTTCAACGTCTTTGCAATGAATTAGGAGCAGAGCACAACAATTTATTGTGTTACTGTAATGTAAGGTGGCTTTCTAAAGGTAAAGTTCTTCTGCGTGTGTACGAATTGAGAAACGAGATCTCCATAGTTTTAAAAAAAGAAAACCATGCATTTGCTGCTACCTTTGAGGATGAAGTTTTCCTGACTCAGTTGGTCTATCTCTGCCATATTTTTTTAAAATTAAATCAATTAAACATCTCCCTCCAAGGAAAAGAAACTCACCTTCTGCAACTCCATGAAAAAATTACAGCCTTTAAAAGAAAACTACAGTTGTGACAAACTGATTGCTTGATAAATAACAAGCAATGTGATAACTTTCAACTTTTAAATTCCCATTTAAACTCGCAATCTGGCAATCTTTCCTTGCAGAATACCAATGAGTGTGATATGAAGACTGTGATGTGTTTGGATGTGGATGCTCTAATCTCGCATTTTGAGAAATATTTTTCTTAAGACATGGAGAAGCACAATTGGATAAGAAATCCTTTTGTTGATAATGCAAATGCCTCTCAGGGGTTTACATCTCTAGAAGCTGAACAATTTATCGATCTTTCTTCTGACCTCACTTTGAAAAGCTTATACAATCTGAATTTACTCATTTCATTCTGGGTTAAGGCTCGATCTAATTGCCACTTGTAAGCTGTAAAGCTCTCAGTGTTCTTGTGCCATTTGCGACGTCATACTTGTGTGAAGCCGGTTTTTCTGTGGTAGCAGCAATCAAGTCAAAGTATCGCAATAAAGATTGACATTGAACGCTACATGTGTGTTGCAATATAAAACATTGCACCCCGGTTTACTAAAATGTGCATAGAGCAACAAACTCACTGCTCACATTAAATGTTTTTTAGTATTTTGTGAATAATGCTGATATTTTTGTGGATTTTGAATAATAAATATGATTTAAATACAATTTCTTGGTAAAACTTAAAATTTGCAAATTTTGGCTTCATTAAGGCGCCGCGAGTATTAATAAGTTTTCGAAGGGCGCCTTGAACAAAAAAAATTTGGGAACCGCTAATCTATATGATCAAGCGAATTCCAAAACAACAAATCAAGACAAAAAAGTCTTTACTTCAATTCTGGTTGTTTTGATCAAACATGTAAAAGCGTTCATCAAGTGAGGGCCTTTTTTATTTTTCACTTGATACCGACAAAATTGCTTATCAACTTAAACAAAGTTTATCGACTTCTTTTCTAGTTCGGCAAAAAAGACCGGGTTTTTCGAGTTTGCTGTAGCGCTGCTGAAGATCACTTCAAATGAAATAGGCTATCTCTTTAGAATGGTTTGATGATTGATGAGTGATTTATTTGTAACACGCAAACAGCAAATGGTAATTGAGTTAACTGGTTGTTGATCCGGATTTCCAGATATGGCCAAATTCATCTTAGTGATCCTCCATACATCATCTTGCCGTTTTATTCTATACTTAGCATCCTCAACCTACAAACTAACCCCTTTTTAATCTTGTTCATCTGCATGTTCGATATTAATATTAAACGCTTTTTTCAAAGTCATCTTGAGTTCACTTTATCAGCTCTCGCCAAATTTAATATTAACTATTCGAGCCTAACATTTCTATTTAAGTTTTAACTATAGCTAGCATTTTAACTTGACCGGCAAATGGGTTTATGACTCAGTTCTTATCTCCCAAATAACAAAAACTTTTCCGACTTTCTACCATAAATCTTCAATAATTTCCATTTTTTTTTACTCACATTTTTAAAGATTTAGCTAACGAAAAACTGTCGGATTAGAATTTCTCCTTTTTGCTTTAGCACTTGTACCTGTCCATTTTTACATTTTTTGTCAGCAGCAATAAATGTAATGAATTACAATTACATGTACAACTTATAACTACAATTATAATTACATTAACATTTATAATTACAATTACAAATTTGTAATTAATATTTTTTAATTTTGTTTAATTGTAGTTGTAATTTAAGAATTTTTGGCAAAATTACGATTAGTTTTGCTTTTAATGCATTTTTAAAAGCATCTATAAAGGATTTGTATGTATCGCTTTTTAAGTTTTACATTGCTGTTCAACATCAACAAATTTGACTGCAAGAATTTGAGTAAAACTTCAAAAATAAGTATAATTGTAATTTAAATTTTTTAACACAAAATAATTATAATTAATGTGTAATGTGTAATTATGTAATTAATGTAATTAATCTGGTGTGCAATCAGGGCCGTTTTTACCTTTAAAGACTCGAGGCACAGTGCCTAGGGCTCACAAAAACTTTTTGTTCATGCACTTTAAAAAAATCACTGTTTTTTACCTGACAGCAAAAGTTTAGACCCAGACAAAATTGTTTTTCCTAAACCAAGCAGTTAAGCACACTGATATTTTTAGTGACCAATTTTAGTAGGCATTTAGCAGAAGATATTTGCTCTACGTTTTTCAGTAAAACTTTCTACGCAATTTGTTCATAAACTTTCAGTGGAAATTTGAACACACTAATACAACACGGTGTTTTAAATTAAAAATTGGTTCGTATCAAAACCTACTTAATAACAATATACCTATGGCAGCAAAAACACCGACAGCATTTTAGATAACATATTCATAAAAGCAAAGAAAAAACACAGTTAATAATTTTTACGGGCAGTATTTTTTTGTGTATTTGGGATTATGTAAGAGTTCGAGGTTGTTATTGTCTGCACTGTCAAAGGCACTTTCCGTCAGGTTTGGTGACGTTATATCGTCAGTTGACATGTTGGCAGTTATAAAAGTCACCAGCATAAAGGCCGGGGTGTGCAAACACTGGGATGGATGTTGGTGTCATTCTTGTCAGTGGAGGCTTGTAAACATTAACATTGTTATTGCCTGCAACAGCTGTGCACAGCCACTCAATCTCCGAATCAGGTAGAAATCGGGTGACAAGAGTTCAGCTCTGCTGTTCATGGACAAAAATGGCAATTAAAGCCATGTCCTGCTTAGCACTAATCCGGCTAATGAGAAGTGAGGGAGCACCATCCTGTTTACATTGGTGCAATAACTCACTGCTGGATGAGAATGACAAAGGCCTTGTTTTTATTGGCTAGCTGCTCAATAATGCTGATCTTGCTAGCTGTTAGACTTTCAATGTTCAGCTGCAGTATAGTGGGTTCTCGGTATTTTTCGACAGTTATAGCACTGCCGCGCCCTGACAAGAGCGTTTCCTTATCCACTCTGAACTGGACATTAGATCCAGTAGTCCATGATGTGAGGGTGGAGGCTCGAGGTTTACAAGCTTTGTTTTGCCTATTTTTGAGTATGCTACTTACTGAGAGAACCACGTGAAGGTGCTTGTCTTCCTCTCCAGAAAATTTCAGTCATTTACAGTGGAAATTTCTGCAAAGTTTTTTAACATTCAAAACTCAACACTTTAACAAAAACAAGCTCAGTATGAAATTGTGCATGAAATACCGAGTCTATGTACTTTTTTTTAGTTGCGCATAAAAATTACTTTTGTCAGTGACTTTTTGTCCTTCGATTTAAATTTTTGACGTAAAATGAAGACCTTTTTTATGGTTTTCATTTCTCTTGCAGAGCTGAAGATTTACTTTTTTGTCTTCATTTTAAAAAAATACTACTTTTGTTTTTGCTTGACTTTGTCCTGGATCGTTTAAAAGTTTGGCGCTGCCAATTTGGCGGGAGGAGAAAAAATTTCCTAAGGCTTTTTTTGCCAAAAAGTTACTCCCAATAAACACAAATTTTAGCGTATTACAAAAAAAGCTGTGCGAATGGTATTAAATTTAATACAATGAAAAATTGTCGCATAATTGACCAAGTATAGGTTGCCAAAAATTGAATGTTATCGATGTCAAACGGACTCCAACACTTCACAGATCTTGTATTGAGTTTATTTGTTAATCCAGAAATGATGGGCGTCGTTTAAAACAAAATTTATAGCTTATTGGACAACCACGTTAATTTAAATCTTATTCAAATAGAATCAAAGCAATAATTAGTACACATAAATAAAACACATTTTTAAGTACAAACACAATCTTAACCCTAGTCTAGCTAATTAACTGGCGCATTAAAATATAAGTAAAATACTTCCTAAACCTAAACTAGCTACAATTCACCTGATATAGAGTTAAGCAATCTATCCGAAGTCCAAAGTGATACTAAAAGAAAACTTGATACTTATGGTGCAAATCAAACAATTAACTGCCATTGTGCGTGGAAAATAAAACGCTTCAGGTGATTACAGAAAACAAAAAGGCAAAAAACGATGATTGGTTAAATTAAGCATGACTGGCGCCACCTAACGAGGACGAAATGGCAGTTACAATAGGCCTACATTATTTTCAGTATTTTTTGTTATGAACATGTAATTCAATGTTCAATACCAGTTTTCCACAATACAACCACTTACTTATATTCATTGAAAATTTGCACCATAGGCACCAGTGATATCATTAGTAAGAAAAACCTAAAGTTTTATCACTAAATTACATATATTCAACCTTCGGGACTAATGGGTAAAATTCGGCGGAGAGGTTTAATTTTCTTGACCTGTAAATACTTTCAGTCTTTGGCTGAAAAAGTTTGAACGCTTTTGATGAGAGTCTTTCTTTTGCCTATATCACTCTTCTTTTTTCACCCTTGGCACTGAACAAGATTTTTACCTTTAAACTCAAGTGAAGACTTTTTTTTGATCTTCGCTAAGTGTTTAGTAAAAATTTTTTTTAATACGCTAAAACTTATATATTTTTTAAAAGTGCTTTTTCAACAAAAATATTGCCTTGTTTTCTAAATTTTTTCCCTTGCTAAGTTACTTTCAATTGCTTTGAGGCTCTTTTCAAAACAGTTTGGTTACCTCTTATCTAAATCGAATTTTTACAAATTTTTTTGCATTAATTTTAGTCGAGATATTATATAATTGTGGAAGCAGATCTGACAAAATGCTTCTGTCTTGCGAATTTCACTGATCACTATGTGCCTCCCCCAGTCTCCCCGTGTTTTAGAAATATTCTAGAGCTAAAAAATTGCCTCTTGCTTCCATACCTCTCCGTAATTTCCCACTTTCCCCCTTTTTCATTTCCGACGTCCCTGGATATAGATCCTATATTTGGCCGACCAATCATCAAAGAAAGGCTTAGCGGATGATTAATTTTACTTTACACATATTTGTACTTAAGCTATAAAAAATTGTTGTTAAAAAAGTTTTATTGAATTTTACTAAAAATATATTTTACAGTTCAAAAATGTTCCGATTTACGTCATTTTTCGAGTAAATTTTGCGGATTTTTATGTAAAATACTTTACGGTCAAAATTTACTTAATTTTTCCAGTAAAATTTACGGATTTTTTTAAAAGTGTAGAAAAAATTTATAACCTTTCTTGAAAAAAAAAACATAAATCTAACAACAAGGGGCCCACAATGACTTTAGTGCCTAGGGTCCACCATTTAATCATGTATTACTTTAAACGGTCATATGTAGCCTATATTTTTAAATTAATCATTACTTTTTTTCTGCACAGTCCACAATTTATCAATATGATTTAGTAACTACAAGGGATCATGACACAGTTTGATATTCCTTTGCATCATTTTGGTTTTTTCAATATAATCTTTTATTTCTTTCACTTAAACGACTCCTTTCCAAAACTGTCACCCGAAAATTTATACCCTAATCATGCCATTAGTTAAGACAACGTCGTTGTATAGATAATGATGTATTAGCTCCTAGCACAGGGTTTTTCAAACGGGCTCCTCGGCCTACCTAGGGGTTACGAAGCATTTTTCGTGGAGGGGGTACCAACAGAAACTTTTGCTAAAACCTTTTCTTTAATCTTCACCAGTTTTTGGAGACGAAAATGAAGAAATCAGAGACAGTTTCAAATTGATCAGCTTTTTTTAGTCTTAACTAGTTTTTTGGGACAATATTTTAATCAGGGGGCCACGGGTGTTGAGACTCTCTAGAAAGGGGCCACAAACCATAAAAGGTAGAGAATCACTGGCTTATGCAGTCAATAAAAACTCAGTCAACTTTAGTGCACATTTTTTGTTCTTTTCTGATTTAAGTCATAAATGTAAAATCACTGTAATAACCAAATCTAGCTTGCTATAAAACTAATTTCCAACCCGTTGCACGCAAAATATTCTCTGCAATTTTTAAAATTAGGTCACTATCACATCGAAGAAGAGGTTTTTCTTTTTTTTAAGGAAAAAATATTGTTTTAATTTGCACTTTAAAGTGGTAGCAAAATTTGCATCATCAATTCTATTTATCTTCTTTACTCACTGGACAACGTTGAAGACGTCAAAGCTCAAGTAACCGTCAGGCGATTTCATCGATCTGCCGAAATATTGCTGATCGATTGAAAAAATTTTTAGTTTGTTACACGAATAGCAATATAATTAGAATTGAGGGCTGCTCGCTAAGACCGTCTAAACCAGTGCTTTTTAATCTTTTTTGTACCGCGACCCATTTATATAACTTACACCAATATAACTAAACGACCCCCTTTTTAACAAAATTCTTCTTATCCAAATATCAGCTTTTAATGACTTTGTAAACAGGCACAATGTTTTTTAAAGTGTTTTGAGAAACTAAAACGGTATTTCAAAAATTTTTAATGGTCTCTCAAGCAACGTTCCCTCTAAGAGCTTGCTTAGTGTGCGCGGAATGAAAGGCCGTGTGTGCAGTGGTGGATATTTAAATTTAGAGACCCGAAGCAAGGATTACATTTCTGATTTCCCTATTTTATTCCCGAAATCAAGGTGTTCTTTAAAAAAAAAGAAAGTCTTCACCTAGAATCGATCTCTCTATTTCCCAATTTTTGTCCCAACTTTTCGAGCTTTCATGCTATTATCGAGGTGAAAACCTTTTTTTTTTTTTTTTTAGAGGACACCTTGATTTCGGGAACAAAATAGGGAAATCAGAGACGAAATCGAAGTGAAGACCTTTTTTTAGCGATCACCATGATTTTTCGACTAAAAACTGAAAGATGAGATGAAAGCTATTTGAATATCCACTACTGTGTGGAGCTTGCTTCTGATTGAAAGCACGTATTTAGCTTGTCTTGCCAATATTTATGCACTGCGCGGCAAAACGAAAGTACTGCGCGGGGTTCTAGGCTAGCTGCGCGGCCGCGCAGCCGCGCAGCTAAGAGGGAACGTTGCTCTCAAGATATGCAGCTATCAAATTTTTGTTGTATCCCGCCAAAGAATTGCATCCGTACTGTAAAACCTTGTGCTAAATATGATTTTATTTCTCTAAATTGTCCGCGCCGCTTTGATCTTGTTTTCTTGCATGTCATTGATTGGTCTCTGTTTTAAAGCTAAATTTTGCATTAGTAAAAGGTCTTTGTTTTAGTATCGTCATTGTTTTTTGAATACAAGAAGATCTTCGAGTTAAATATTTATTTTTGAGTGGCGAGTCCACTAAAGATGAGCTTCAAGAATAAGTCGATCGCGATTACCAGCGGGAATTACTGCCAGCTCAGACATGCTGCCTGTTATTTTTATTTCAATATAGTTTAAGAAGTTCTAAGATTGAGATTTGGATCCAAACAAAGAAGCCAGTGACCTAGAAATTAATAATGAGACCTCCTATTGCTAATGAGTTAACGCATTACGTAGCGCTCTTTTGTGTTTTATTGCGAAACAGGTCAAATATAAGAACAAAACTCATTTGTTTTCGATGCAAACAAAAAGATTATTAATTTCGTGCTTGACAGTCCTTGAATTTAACAATAATTGATTGTTGCTTACACATTTGGTTAAATTCAATTGCAAGACATCTAAAAAGCAAATTTTGAAAGCGTTCCAGGCCACTGTATTATGCGCTGTTACGAAGCTGTATGGGTGTCAGGCGCTTTTTAAAAAGTTTACTGCAATAAAAGTAAATAGTTAAAGCAACTACAGTAGTTAGCAGGTTAACAGGTGGTAACAATCAAGTTGAGTTGCGAGTAAAATTTCAAAGATGGATGGAAATATTTTAACAATTTTTGAAACATTTTGTTGGATCCCGGCTTTGACGGCAGTAAAAATTTTAAACCTTTGTTGTATTTGCCTTGAATTGATTATAATAAAATATAATGTTTTTTTTTCGAAAATTTTACTGTAAAACTGTTGAAAACCGCTGGCACAATGTTCAAATCAATTACTACGAAGTGGTGATTTTGATGCGGCAAGATTGACATAATGTCAGTTCAACAATTACTTTGGTCATTTTGTTGTGTCCTTACAAAAACCACTTTTTTCCGGTTCATCTTCTTAGCAAGCATCTCAAAATTTCACTTAATATTTTTAAAAAATAAAAATTTTTAACCTGACAGCAATATCTTGGAATTTACGAATGTACGTCGTAAGTACAACGCGAGTGAAAAAGATAAACAGATGATAGAGTATGGTAATGAAGTGACAATTTTAACCAAAAAAAGCCTAGCATATAAACTTGGTTGTCCTACTCTATGCCTAACTTTTCCATCGGGATAACTGTAACTTCTGTGTTGCATTTTTAAGATAGGCTAGTAGTTTAGGTATAAATTTGGATTGATTTCCTAAAAAAAGTGCTTATTTAAAATTGCTTTAAATATTTTGATTTTATTTGTTGGTAGCTTTAGAAGAAGTAAAAGTGAGAATTTTGTGAAATCCCATTTTCAAAATAAAAGAAAAAATTTATTGCTACAATCAAATTTTTAGAAATATTTTAGCTTAACAAACTTTTTGCCTTTATATATGCCTATATATTTTTTAGATAAAGATTCGCAGCGAAAAAAAAAATTGGTTTAGAGAAAAAAATTTTTAGTTTTTTAATGAAATCAACATTCCAATTTATGACAATTTCGGTTGGTGCTTTGGTTTTATCTGTTTTTGCAGTCACATCATATGGAATAAACCAGCTTGGCTCCGATTTTTCCTCTTACGCTGCTTCAGGTAAAATTATCCAGGTCTTATTAAATCAATTAATTTTTTTATACAACATTTTTGTAGATTGATAGATAAATGCGAAATTATATAATATGAATTGATAGCTGTAGCAATTAAAGTTACAACTTTGACTAAAAACTGCTATGTCACAGAAAATTATCGACGGAACTTTAAAGAAGATTAATTTGATTGATATTAATTATTCGGGTACAATGTAACAATTGAAATAATGACTCGATGTTAATGTAAAATGAAAATACTAAATATTGAACAAAGTTCTGTCTTTATATTTTCTTTAGGAGTAATTAATTAAAAAATAACTTTCTTCTTTTGAGTAATTCAATGAATTATTTTATTAAATAACATAGCAATAAGAAAACAAGTAAGTAACAAAAGGCATTTTTCTTTTCTTTTTTCATTTAATATAAACAAAACAATTATAGTGCATATCAAACAAGACAGCAGATTTCAGTGCCACAACTTGTGGCAAGTTATGACAAAAATTCAAAAGTATTAAAACGTATAGAAATAAGAATTTCAAGATTTCTTCGGTCCAAAAATTTTCTGATATTTGTAAATAGTTAATTTTACACAAAATGTCTACCAACCGCTTTTCAGTTTTTAAACTATTAAACTAGAGTTTTACAATTTTTCAAACTACAAAAGTTTTTGAGGTATTTTGTTTATAAAAATTTGAACAAATCATAAATGTAGCCGTTCTGGTTTCTAAAATTGACACCATCGTTGAGAGGGAAAGAGGACCGTTTTTATGGGGCCGTCGTCAACACCGTCTCGGTTCTATTTCTATTGTCATCGTTTTGTTGTGTTTTTAGAAAAAAAACTTTGTGTTGCTTTTTCTGCTTTCGGATTTTAACAGTCAATTCTGAATTATAATAATATCGCTTTGAAAATACTCTTTGAAGTCAATAAAAATTTTCCGAGAGCAACATCATGGGATCTTGTCTCAACGTCGTCCTGCGAGTCATAAATTGTCGCTACAATAATAAAAATTGTGGTATTGAATGATGTTAATTTTTTTCTAAGGCTGTCTATTCGGAGGAAGAATTTACGCTATAGGATCGTCTTGGCATCCGGATTTGGGAGTACCGTTTGGAGTGATGCGTTGTTTAACATGCCATTGTGCAAGGGGGAGTATAATCATAAAAAATTTGTTTTATGTTTTTTGTGGATGTAGAATAAATTAAAATCTAATAAATTCAAGTTTTATGTTGAAATAAAATGACAAAAATTTTGCTTACAAGCACAAATTTATGAAATGCAATGGCTTTCTAGGTTTGTTTTCTCAAGATAAATCATTTTTGAACACGAATGGACCGTTTTTATTATTCTATACTTAAAAGTTCGCTACGCTACGCCAAACCTAAAATTAAAAGTTCGATTTTAAACATGGAAAATGATTTCGTCTTAATCATTACTGCCGGTTATAATCTATAATATGGGAAACCATTACCACTGTGTCAGTTATGTAGACATAGGCTGTACTGCAGATTAATGAAAAGAAACTGTTGGCGCGGTTGAGATTTAAGCTTTATTATGTGCATTAAACATATACAAACTCCGTGAAGATTTTATTCATACGAAACTCAACTAACGGACTTTGATGTCACGTCAGAAACCAAGGCATAGGTTTACTTACAGTTACTCAGTTTTAACAATCCCATAACTAAAAATCTTATCTACTTAATTTGTACGCTTACAAATTCAAGTTTATTCATTAATTCATTGATCATGTTAAGGAAATTGGCTAAGCAGAAGCACCTTTATGATGTAAAAAAAGATGAAAAGTTTTTTTGTTGAACAAATCGAGAAATGAAATTTTTATCAAAAATAAAGGATTAAGTGAATCGTAAAAATTATATAGTGATCTTTTTTCTGGTTTTTGCTTTGTTTCGTTGGCAGTCATCATCCATGAATGCTCTTCACGCTAGAGATGGAAACCTTTGAACAAACCGCTCCGTTAGCAGTTTCAGTTGAGTCGAGATGCCTGGCGGCCGGACAAACAAGTAAAAAAAGTATAAGACTCCTGTCTTTAATCAAAAATTTGCTTACAAAAATATTTTACTTTAAATATATCATTTGGCAAGCAGCATGCTTTCATTAAGAAAAATGCAATCTTTGCGACACATCACTATTAAGTCATCAAGTATTCTGCCGGATTGCTAAATTGCCATTTTAACTCTTTTCTAAAAAACAATCACTTTTCAAATTGTTTTAAAAAATCTATCATACTGTTTACTATAATATTTCTCTAAAGCAAACAATTGGACAAATACTGTAAATTTACCATTATATGAGCAAAGTTAAGTGAATATAAACTAAGTTTGTCTAATAGTTATTTACGACCTTTTAGGAGAATTAAATGGTGTCTTCAGCTTTTTTTTCAGTCACTAAACAATGAAAAGACAGATCATGTAAGTTAGAAAAAGTTGAAAGCTCATGAAAATTAATTTGTTATTGGCAACTTGGCAATCATGCTTTAATTCCATGATCAAATTGAAAAAAGTGCGCTCTTTTCGAATGTCGTGATGATCATGTCAAGATCATCAAATTTGTAAAAAGAAGTTTACAAAAACAAAATCAATGATTTATAACGTCCTCCTTTTTAATTTCGGATTAAAGTTGTTATTTACGCTTCAAATCAGGAACTAACTAAAAATGTTGTAGGCCTCTCACAAAAAAGAATTTCGTATGTCACACTGGTGAGGCGACTTCTAGGTGCAGGATGGGGTGCTGTGGCCAAAGCACTGCGAACAGCTGCCTTATCTATGGTCTACTCAATAGCTGAGTACTGCGCACCGGTCTGGTGTCGCAGCGCTTACACTGCTTTCATATACAAGAGTCTTCGCATAGTCACTGTATGCTCTGCGTTCCACTCCAACGGACCACATAACCATACTTTCAGACTACTGAGCTTCGTCGACTGGGAGCGACAATCTGTTCGGCTTTACGTGAATCCCTGGACCCTGACCATATGTTGCATGGTCTTTCAAATGGGTTGTCAGATATTCGCCAAGAGAGATAGACATTCGTTTGTGCCAACTGCGTGGAATCTATGACCCAACCTTGCCGGACTTGACATCCGCGCTTCTCAGTAGACAAATTACAGATCGAACACGGAGTACTGTGAGAACTCGGCTCCGTGCTTTTATACCCATAACCAGTGCCAGGCCTGTTGAATCGAGCTTCCCAAGAACAGCTTGGATTAAGCTCAATCGGCTGCGGACTGGTGTTGGGCGATTCCATTTGTCCATGCACAAATGGGGTCTCGCTCTTTCACCGAATTGCGAGTGCGGCGCCTCTAAACAAACCGCCGACCACGTCCTAATAGCGTGCCCCAAACATCGGGCACCGCCTGGAGCACGAGGTCTGCTGGTTTTAGATGACAACACCCAATGCTGGCTCTACACCATCACTGGCAGCATCTGATCCGGGCAATACAGCAGCCTGGGGTAGTAAAAGGATAAACCCTCAACCCCAGTCCTATTTGTTTTGAACCAGAATGGATGCTTTCTCAAATGACGACGATGACAAAAAGAACAAAAAATTTGTGCTACTTAAGCGTACGATCTCACTTTTGACAGGTGATCTCATTTATACGGTAAGTTATACAATGAGTTTATCATATAACTAGCCTATTTGAGTAGAATTTCGCGCAGAAGTAGCGCAGAAAAATTTTCACTTAAAAAAATTTTAGAAAAAATTATATCTTTACTGTTCGAGGCTAGACACAAATAACCCGATCAGTTTATTTCTGTCTTATGCTTTCCATTTAGTTATTACTATACTTGTCTCTAAAACATTCATTTATATTTGTTAATATTTGGAACCAACTAGTGGTTTACAAAAATGAAATAGGGAGTTAGGGGTCATCTTGTGAGCAGCTGGTCAGTGATTTACCATCTGCGACGTAAAGTATTTCTGATTAAACATTGTTGTTAAAAAGCACTACTCTTGCTCAGCCCTTGCACAACTGGCTTCCACAACTTAAGCGTTTGAATAATTCGGTGAAACATTATCTGATTATAGAACAATGGTAGAATCGTTAAAAGTGCGTAGCTGTGAGTATGCCTTCTGATTCATAGAAATTAAAACATAAAAACAGAGATTTGAAAATTTTCTCACGGCCAAAAAAATCGGAAATAAATTTTTTCGATAGAAAATGTAGATATTCATAAAAAAAATTTTAAAAGATGTTATATTTTTATACTAATATTTAAATTTCAGGTTATAGATACTAAAGCTCAAAACAATTCCATGTTTATGAGCAGAGTCACGTGCAGTGACGTGAGAAAACGCTGTCCGATTGTTACTTGTCCCGATGCAAAAGCACCAAAAGGAGAATGTTGCAAAGTTTGTCCTGAAGGTGTGTTTCATTTTATCAATTAGAGTGGTCAAAACCTTGTCCAACCGGCCACATGTAACCAGCAAAAGAATTTAAGTGTTGTTTTTTTAGTAGATAAGCAAAGCATCCAAAAGATCTTTTTGATCCTCGATTTAAAGTAAAGAGCCTTTTCTTATTTGTCCTTCAATTGTCTTTTACGCCATAGACGTAACAACAACGCACTTTACAATATCGATTTGAAGTAAAAGTTTTTTTATAATTATCATTACTAATCCGCCCCATCACCTACTGCCCGCGAGCTCTAACACTTTGAAGGTGCTCAAAAGGGGAAAAAACGCTCTGCTATACAGTAGATAACTGCAATGTGCTTTTAAACAGTAATAAATTTTAAAATTTAATATTTTAAGCGCAAATACTGTAGGTCTACATTAATTTTTCGTAGTATTTCAAAAGGTCTGTATACTTTTATTTAAAAAACAAAACCAAGCAATTCGAAGAGTATATACTGCTTTCAAGAGTCCGCTTTTGCCGTTAAGTAAATCAACGCAGCAGCGTGGCCTGGTGCTGCAAACTAGTAACATTTAATTACTTATTAATCCACAATTTAATGGGAGATGATGTTGTTTTGCTTTTGGACCAAAATACTTTGTGACAAATGGCTACATTGCGGGTTCCGTTGATTAGAAATCACTATCTTGCTTCAAAGAATAAGACTTATTGCACTTTACCCATATAAACCAAATCTTGCTTATTTTCCATTACTTTTCGACTATAACAATCAAAAGTTTCTTTAATTTTTCAGATTTAGAAGATGAAAAAACTGATGAAACAACAAGTTTTAAAACTGTCAATCATGAACTACAAATCGAAGTGCCCCAGAATGACAACACAGGCAATTCACATTCAAATGGATATAAAACTAAAAGTATGACCGTTATAATATATAATACAATAAAATTGTTTTTATTTGCAGCTGATATGTTTTTTAATCCAAGAAAAATTTTATGATTAATATGCTATAGCTTATTCAAAGACCTGATAAATTTTTTTTGTTTAAAATCAAGTGAAAATCGATGTTTTAATTATATTAACTTTTTCAGGTACAAAAGCAGTAATTCTTTCGGAAAATTTAAGACAACATTTAAGAAACTAATGTTTGAAGTGAACAACAAAAAATTTAAAAAATCAAAATTCAAAAATCAAAAAAATTTTATTTTGCCAGAATTCGTGGCCTTGCTTACAAGTTCAAACAACGGATCGTTTTATCGAGCGACTTTTGACCTTCAGAGAAGACACCTGCATTTTTCTCTTCAATATAATCAGTTAGTTTTCGTTGCAAAAAATTTTTATTCGAATTAATCTTTTTTCATTAGGCTAACTAAAACTGACATAAATGGTAGCAGGATTGGAAGAAATAAAAATTGGGAAAACCGTGTCAACTCTTGAAAGCAATCAATAAAGAACAAAAAAATGTGCATTGAGGTAGACTGAGTTTTCATTAATCGCACAAGTTTTCATGAACTACTGCTCACTTCGTCAGGTGCAACAGAATAAAAATGCGTTAATAAAAACTCAGTCAATTAACTAACAGTCAATAAAAATTCAGTCACCTGTTAAAGTAGCAGTAGTTCACGAAAGCTTATGCGATTAATAAAAACTCAGTCAACTTCAGTGCACAATTTTTTGTTTTTTACTGATAAATGATAGCATAGTCGCTTCTGCTGCGTTTGCAAGAATGACAAAAACATGAATATATTTTTTGTAAACGTTTGATTAAAAAAAAAAAAGTTTGGAAACGTATTTGAATTGAAATGCCTGCGCCCATGCTTTGTACCGTATTGTTTTTGCGCGCTTCTGATTACCTTCTACATATTGTAACATGAGATGCATTACCACTTCTTTTCTTTCTCGGTCTTTTTTTTTTTATTCACAATCATTATTAAACAGTTTAACACAAAAATTATAAATATTGGAAAGATCAAGAAAAGGAAGAAGCAGCACAACGTCAGATGTTAAACATGCATAAGATAATCAGAAAGTGAAAGTACAAAACAGTAGAAAGCATGGCCGCAACACCTTAATCAGATAAAAATATAAGAAATGAAAAAGAAAAAAGAAAATATAATAATAATATTGTCAAACAAATTGAGAGATTGAATAACCAGTGCATGACTAGTTTGCGTAATGATAATGGGTGACACAGCTAGCCAAGATGGAAATTTACCTGAACTGAGCAAGGTGAGTAAAGAAAAACCACCCATAAAAAGAAAGCTCACCAGGTTCGGAAACCTTTTCTGAATGCATCTGGTGACATACAAAAATTAATAAGAAGAATGAAAAATTACGAATTTATAAATCAAATAATAAGCAGATAATAACGATATTAAAAATAACGTAACGTAACATAAAAAAACTATTATGCTAGTCGAAGTTGATGGATAAAAAAATCATGTATGATTAACATAACAAATACAAATAAAATAAAAAAAAAATTTATATGTACAGTATATATATAAAATAATAATAACTAAATTTTTACAGACCAGCATAATAGAAAAATAAACAAATTAAACAAAGTCAATAGCATTTAGTAACAGCATAGAAATTTATATAACAATTTAAAAAAAAATTATTGCTCAAATGAAATAGTAGACCATTACCAAAAAGAAATTTTAATTAAAGAGCGAAGATAAGGGTGAAAAAGAATCAATTTAATTTAGTGATTAATTTGAATTATGCAGACAAACAAAATTTAAAAAAAGAGATCTCTATATATCTTTGTAATAAGACTGGTTATCTTGATCGTTTGAGTTTTTCTTCCAAGGATTGAATTCAAAAGTTTTTGTACCATTTCCATTGCCTTTTTTCCAGAAACCTGTAATTAAAAATATATAGGGCAATATCGTGTTTCAACACTACAATTAAATATTATTCTCATTACTTAAAAGATATTTATAAACGTTAAGAGTAAAAGATCGAACACTTTGTTTCTTATTTCTTCAGTCGAAAGGAATGCAATTCCAATAAGCTGGACCACGGTGTGAAATAGCTTGCTGACGGAAATGCCCCAACTCGATGCCGCCAGCTCGATGCTGCCAACTCGATGCCGCCGACTCGATGCCATGCAAACTTGATGCCTCCGACTCGATGTCGCCGACTCGATGCCATGCAAACTCGATGCCGCCGACTCGATGCCAGGCACTAGTAAACAACAATTTGAAAATCGAGTTGACTTGGCATCGAGTTGGGCTGGCATCGAGTCGGCGGCATCGAAGCGTACCCGACCCCTTGCTGACATACTGTGCTAGAACATTTTTTTCAAATAAAGAAACCGTAGATTTGTTTGTGGTATTGTATTTAGATTCGTTTTTAGTAAAGATATCTTTAAATGCAATTGGGTTTTTACCATTTTTTTGCTTGAACATAAACACTATTAATTCTTTAGTTAAAAGTTGATCTATCGTTAACAATTTATTTTCTTTCATAATATCACAAACAGTTGAGTTACTATTAATACTAAAAACTAATTTAACAATTCAACTAATTTAGTTGTTATTTATGATTTCCCTGTATGACTTATATGACTTATAGTTTATTACCATATATTTTACATGATTCTCAAACTTTGGTGGTCCGTGGCTTTTTTTCAGAGACTCTCAAACACCCGTGGTCCCCTGGTCATAATATTGTCCCAAAGGTCAAGTGAAGTGAAGATAAAAAAAAAACAGTCATCACTTTGAAACTCTCTCTAATTTTCTCAATATTCTCCCAAAATTCAAGTGAAGATCAAAAAAAGTTCATCACTTTAAAACTGTTTTTGATTTTTTCGATTTTCGTCCGAAATTCAAATGAAGACCAAAATAAAGTTTATGACTTTGAAACTGTCTCTGATTTTGTTCTAAAAGTAAATTGAAGTCCAAAATGAGGATTCTTTTTCGTGGCCCCAGAGCCCCTTTGAGAACCCCTGGTTTATAGTTTAAGATTGAAAATATAAAAATATAAAAATGAATAAATGGGTGTTTTGGCGCTACAGCAAGCTAAATCTAGGCAAATTATTTTTTGTACTGAAGCGTTGTCTTTCGGCAATAGCTTTAGCATTTTTTGACAAAAACCAGAAAAAAAATGTGATCTTGATAGGTAAAAACGTAAAAATTGGTATTTTGATGCTGTTTCGATTTTTTTATATTTTTTTAATTGCACGATCACTAGACTTTATTTTCTGACAACAAAAACAGGTTTATATTATTAAGAAATAAAACTTTTTTTAATAGCTGACTACTTATTTTTTATTTTTCATTTTTTAGAAACAGACCAGATAAAGTGGAACTTTTAGATCAGGATGATTCTGTTATTTATTTTTCGTATCCAGTTTATTCTCCTAAACCGGAATCCTCCGTAATATGTGGGGTAAATAGATTAATTTTTGAAACTTGATTATTTAATTAAAGTAAATTACTGTAACTTTTATTGGAGTTAGAGTTAATTTTAAACGTTAAAGCAAAATTGTTCAATAGGTCTATCAACAATAAGTTAATATCCTGCAATCTTTTCAAAAATATTCGAAAATATTGCTTCACTGTTATCTTTGAATTAACCAAAGCTTTTTAAACAGATTAAAAGTTTTTAAAAACTTTAAAGTACCAAAATTTTTATATATAAGAATTAAAAGACAACTTTTGTTGCTTGTGCTTATCACCTGGCATATCACTCTGCAGATAGGTAGAGCTGCTATTTTGCACTGACTTCAAACCATTTTTGCCTATTAAAAACAATGTCTAAAAAAAAACGCGATTTTTTGATTGTGCTTATTTTAAAATATTTCGATTGAATATTTTTTGGCCTTTTAATCAATTTCCCAAACCCTATTTTTCAACCTTTAAACTTCGCCTTCCTGAACTAATCTTTTAACGGTTTTTTAGTTTTACAAAGCGTAAATATTTAAGATACTTTAAAGTTTAAATAGTAATTATATTATTAAAACATTTTAAATAATTTTTGCTGTAACGTTTAGGAAGATGCTGTTTTTGATAAACACTTAAAAAAAATTAAAATAAATCATTAGCACGTTAAATAAAGCAATCATATAAAGACACAATGTTTTTTTTAAGGCGTTTTTAGGAACCAAAACGGTCTCTCAAAATTGTCCAGCAGTCTCTTAAAATCTATTTCTACAATAGTGTAAACAAAGCTAAGTTAGCTCAGGAACAATAGGAAAAAAATTAGCGGTCTTTCAAAATTGCTTAGAGGTTCCACAAGCCAAACCTTAAAAAAAACACTGTAAAGACATTTATTTTATATACTTGAATTTTATTTTTAACCACGTCAATTGCTTGTCCATAGGTGAATCGTTAACTCTCCTGATTTTAATTTAATTATTTTTTTCTTAAAACGTAAGTCACAACTTGACTCAGGAATCCGAAAGGACCAGTTGATTTAGGCAACCCAAGGATTTGCGCTGAAATAAAGCTGTGTTTATTTTTATTTTTGCTGGCTCTAGAAATAGTTTGCCGCGAGACTGAAGTTTTTCAAAAAATTAATTCTGGCAAAGTACCAATGATTTGCTAGAAAACTTCTTTTTAGTAATAGAAAGAAACCAAGGTTTCTGACTATAAAGAATTTATTTATAAAATCAAAAGAACTTGATCATTTCTCGTAAAACTTGGCTTTCAAGCTTCACAAAACTTCAAAGTAATTCACAGCGCTAACAAATGCGAATAATTCACCCAACAACTTCCTACTGATTAAGAATAAATTAGCACTCCGACGGCTAATATTAAACTTTATAGTTCGACCACTGTAAGATCATTTCGGTATCTTACTTCACAGTGTGGATTTAAAAACACTTCGTTAAGATTTATCTTCTGCCTGGGGGTTATATAAATCCAGACTTACAAACTAAAACCAATGTTCCAATTTGATGCAATTTACTAAAAGAAAAAACACAAAAAATTGTAACAATACAAAACTTTTATAAAAACAAATACTCACGATTTTGTGAGAACTCCAGGCAAAAGAGCAGAGTTGAACTCTAAATTAATTTTCCAATTACCAAGTTTATTATATTTTATGACTTCTTTGTTCTATCTTATCTCACATGCGCCAAGAGTATACAACGATTTGAGCAAATTTAATTATTATTATCTTTTTTTTCATTAAGGGAGCGTGCTTACATCCACCATAAAATATCAAGGTTCAGCTTGCTTGCAGTGAGGCCTGCTCTATCTCAACTACCCACAACGCTGCGCATAGCTGCTCTATTTCTGGCCTATTCAACAGCTGAGTACTGCGCACCAGTCTGGTGTCGCAGCGCTTAGACTTGCCTCATAGACAGTGTTCTGAATGACACCTTTTGCAGAGTCATTGGATACCTGCGTCCCACTCCAACGGACCACTTAACCATACTTTCAGGCATCCAGCCACCTGAGCTTTGCCCACTCGGAGTGACACTCCTCTTGGCTTATCTTACGGATCCCTAGACCCTGACAATATGTTGCATGGTCTTTCAATTAGTTCCTCATTTTCTTACCAAAAGAGACTTAACATCTATACATCCGTTAGTGCAGCTGCGCGGAATCTATTAAACAACCTTGCCGGACTAGACATCCGCGCTTTTCAGTGGACAAATTAAGGAACACCGAGTACTGTGAGAATACATCCCGGCCCCGTGCTTTTATGCCCATAACCAGAACCAGGCCGGTTGGAATGAGCTTACCCCGAACAGCTTGGGTTAATCTCAATCGCCTGTAAACTGTTGTTGGGCGATTCCATTTGTCCATGCACAAACGGGTCTCGCTCTTTCACCAAATTGCGAGTCCGGCTCCTCTAAACAAACCGCCGACCACAGTAATAGCGTCCCCCAATACATCAGGCACCACATGGAGAACAAGGTCTGACTGTTTGAGACGACTAAGTTTGATGCTGGCTTAACACCATCATTGGCAGCATCTGATCCGGGCAATACAGTAGCCTGGGATAGTAAAACGATAAACCCTCGGCCCCAGTCCTGTTTGTGATTGATCCGAAGCGGATGCTCTTCCAAATGGCAACAACGACGATGCATATTAACGAGTCCACCGAGACATCAACACTAACCTTTAAGCAACTTAACCACGATCAAACAGGCAGCAGTAACATAAAACGATTTCTAAACACCTAAACAAAAAAAATTAAGTGGGGGTGGTGTACCGATTACGCCATCACTACGTATAATCAAAAGCTTAAATATTAATTTAAAAGACTGAAAATCAACCACAGAATTTTAAGGTTAAGATTAAAATTGTAAATGAAGTGTGACAACGTGCCTTTAACAGATTTGGAAAAATTTAGCCAAACATCACGTCACCTCATTAGAAAGAAAACTGCTTCGAATTCGGGCCGATGCTTTGGTTGAAATAAATAACAAGTCTGTGAGTGTGACGTCGACAGGAAACATAATACGTCATCGTGCTTTGCACCGAGGTTTGCTTGTGATTGAATTAAATTCAACAATATTTAGAAAGAATATTTTTATTTTTTTTATTTTTATCTCTATATTTATCCTCCTGACTCGCAGAAAAGCGACGGAGGCGCAAATACATAGGCTAGGCAATTACCCCGACCTTCTTCCGGAAATGCCAAGATATTGCTGTCCGCTTGTAATTTAATAGAGATATGACTGTAATTTAGAACTGCTTACCAGTACCACCAAGCAGGGGAAAATCCCGGAAAGTGTCTTTCCCAAGGACACAACAGAATGGCGCGAGTGGGTTTTGAACCGAGACCGTGTTGGTCACGAGCCCGGCACTATTTATTTGTTTTTTTCATCTATATCCTTCTGACTCTCCGAAAAGTGTCGGAGGGGCAACCCTCAAGAGATTACTCCGATCTGCTGTTCGAGATGCTAAAATATTGCTGTCGGTTAAAATTTTTATTCGTTTTCTTTTAGTTTTTTATTTAGATATATGATTAAAATTTAGAGTTGCTTATCAAGACTGCCAAATAGAGGAAAGTGCCGTAAAGCATCTTTTCTAAAGACACAACAGAATGACGCAACGAACTTTTGAACCGAGACCGTGTTGATTACGATCGCCATTATGGCGGTGGTTTTAGTCGGCAGCGTGATCGAGTGGTTAGAGCGCCGGGATTGTGATCGACATGGTCTCCATTCAAAACCTGCTCGAGCTTTTCTGTTCTACCCTTAGGAAAGACACTTTACGGCACTTTCCCCTGCTTGGTCGCCTTGGCAAGCAGTTCTAAATTATAGTCATATCTCTATTAAATTTCAAGCGGACGGCAATATCTTGGGGTCTCTGGAAGCAGGTTGGGTCCTAAGTATTAGCGCCTCTGTCGCTTTCCTGCGAGCCAGGAATATAAGTATAGAGATGAAATAAATAATGAAAATAATTACCAGGCCACGTAACAGATTGCAGTTTTCATTTAGCTGTTAGTATGCCAAGTTTATTCTTCGACTAGCTCCATACATTTAGAATAGGTCTAATATATAAATCTACAAATCAGTAAACAAAAATTATTTTTAAAAGCTGTAATTTCTTGAATAGACTTTCGTTTTGCAGAAACTTTTTCTTCGTTATTGACTCGCGATCCACACGATGGCAGCAGCGGAGCAGTGGCAATGTTGGGACTTGGCACCACCCGATTGAAACGTTTGCACTTGGCCCTCGTGTTTACGTAAGTTCGCAAAATCAGCTATCTACTCTACTTTCTAGAATGATTTCTAAAATTATAAAACTGATTTTTGCTGAACAAAAATTTGATATAATTCACAAATAAATTTTCATCGTTTCCAGATCTCGAAACTTATCCTTTATTGAAAACACAGCAAAAACTATTTTGTTGAAAAATAAACAAGGCAAGATTTTAAAAGCAATCGAAAAAGAATCAGCGTTTGAAGTAAGTGTTATGTTTTTCCAGCACTTCCAACTAACTACCAGTTTTTTTAATAAAAGAAGCTTACTCTTAGAATCGCAACTGGTTGATGACTCATTACCAGCAGCGCATAAAAGTTGCAGTTTTTAAAAATTCTTTTGAAAAGCAACATTAATTTTCGAATTGAGCATGGTTTCAACTTTGCAAGGCCTTCGCACAGAAATTTTATATACTTTGCCATTGATAATTTCCTAAAAGGATAATTTTATTCAGAAAATCCTACAGATTTTTGAATTTTATTAAATGACAAATAGCAAGGTGCGCTACGAATGGTTATTTTTGCCATGGCATTGATTAAAACATATCGATTTAGAATAGGGATCAATTTAAAGTGAAAACAAAGAATTTTCAAACCCAATTGAACAAGAACGTGCCTCGCCAACAAACGGAGGCCTTTTTTGGTTTTTACCAAATTTGAGACGCCAGCCTGGCATTTCAAGGGACAAGATTAATAGAAACAACAATTTAAAGTGAAGACCAAAAAAATGTCTTCGCTTGTCCAGAAAGTAAAATAAATTTTCCCTTTTTTTCTCATTTTAGCCTATAGTTCACACAATTTTATTATTGATTAAACTGTCATTTTTGATTAGTTCTGTGAAAAAGGTTTGTCATCCGTGATTTAGAATAAACTTTGAGAAAAAAATGCCGGAGACAATTTCACAAATTTTCCAAGTTTTGACAAACTGAATAAAAATAAACAAGTCATTATATCACATTGAACAAAGCTTCTTTTTTGTCAATAAGTGTAACTTTGATCGTTTATGTCTTTATCAAATTTTGCTTATTGGTGCGTCACAAATTCAGCAAATTTTTTCAAAGACTTAACAGCAAAAAATTTGAGAATCACTGAAATACAATATTGATTGCAGAAAAACGAAATCGGAGAAGTATGGAAAATTGATTCGGGGATCTTGAAGAGTCTCGGCAATGGAGGCCTTTATTTAGAACTGAATGTCGCAGAAACAAACTATTCTTTCGTTCGTTACACAGGAAAAATAACTCCTAGAATAAGCTGTGACAGTGAGTTTTTTTGAATTTCCAATTTCTATTGTTCGCAATTGAAGTTTTACATAATGTTCTAATAAAAATGTTTTGCTCGTCCTTAATTATGCTGATCGTAAAGAAAATAATCGCGTTCCTAACTCGCCCAATTTATTTCAAGTTACAGACAGAAGAAAAGTTATTGAGTGGTGGCTTCTTTCAAAAATATTTGCGATTAATATAAGCAGGGGTGTTGTCTATTTTAAAATTAGGCATACGACATAAAAATATTCTGCAACCACCAGTTAAAATACATGAATAAATTGGGAAAATATCTTTGACAGATAAGGAGATTGTAGCCAACTTTTTTAAATTGCTAAGGAATACATGAAATTAACCGGTCCAAGTAAGTATACAATGTAGGGTGGAGGGTGAGCCACAAAAATGTTTCTGCTTTTTCAATAATTTTTCACTCTGTAGTCGCAAACCGTAGAAACTTTTGCTCGGTCTCATTTTAACCGTTAGTTCATGTATTTTTAACAGGTAAAACGATATTTTAATCGTAGAAATAGTTTACGAACAGACTAAAAAAAGTGAGAGCAACTTTTTTCGTCATTGCATGAAGGTAATTCTAAAGTGCTTTTTACTTGATAAAAAGCACTAAATAAAAAAAAGAAGAAAAAAAATAGATTTATTTCTTCGGGATCATTATAAAAATAAAGTTTTTAAAACACCTTTAATTGACCTGCAAGATTTACGTGATCGTAACATTTACAATGTCACTAAACTTAAAAATCATTCAGAAATTATTAGAAAATCAATGCGAGATATAAGAGTACGGTGTCAAAAGTGCTTCAAAAACATTGTTGGTTTTTGGTTATAATGAAAATATTATGTTTTTGTGTAGTTAATATTTTGCTTTAAAAATCTGTTACTATTTTTTTTTCATATTTACTGCTTTTTATTGAGTAAAAAGCACTTTAGAATTACCCTCGCGCAATGACGAAAAAAATTACTCTCACTTTTTGTTTGCTTGTTGGTAAACTATTTTTACGATTAAAATATGATTTTACCAGTTAAAAGTACACGAAATAATGGTAAAAATAAGACTAAGCACTAGTTTCTACGGTTTCGGTTACGGAGTAAAAAATTATTAAAAAAAAGGGGAAGTATTTTTGTGGCCCACCCTGTATATAACGTGTGGTCAGATTTGTTATGGGCAAAAATTTTCTAGAAGCTTTATTAACAGCCCACAATCGATTAATTGTGAAGTCAATTTTTTCATCTTATTTGTCACATTAAACCGAGTCTTTTGAAATTTTTTTGTCTCTTACATATCGGTTTGTTTAATTTCCCATCATGTAACTCAGATGCCCAACTTTTCTGCTGGTAAGGTCGACTTCACTTTTTTTTTGAAACAGAAATGCTGCGGCAGATATTACAATATATTAATCGCTTTTACAGAGTCGAGTAAAGGCATTTTTTACAGAATTGCCACTTAGTATCCTGACCGTTTTCAGCGCGAAAATCTAATGATGAATAAAAAAGAAAAGTTATCAATTTCAATCAAGTCCATGATCCCTACTTTCGTCCTAAATTTAAAGTAAAGACGAAAACCAAAATAAAAGCTTTTACCTTCAAACGATCTGACATCTTGGTCAAGTTTCTATGATTGTAGGGGCATATCTAACCCAATGTATCTGTACCTACCCATCCTCCCTTTTTAAAAAGGGCCAAAAAGGCAGGGAATTGCCCCTAACCCCGCTTTTGGCGCTCCTGGTTAGATCATCTCGTATATGTATTGACTAACAAAAGGAGCACAAGTTTTGACGGTTTTAAAGGACAAAAATTGATTCTGCTTTAACACAATTGCTGTAAGCATCTGATTGAGTGCAATGCAATGTAGCAGCGTTCCAAGTAAAAAGATAAACTCTGATTCTTAAACTGGGGGCGTGAAAGGTTTTTTTGGGAGAAGCAAGCAACTGGGTAAAAACTACATAGATAACTGCAATGACAAATTTTTCAGTCTTTACCACCAATATAGAACGGATGGAAAGCAAATAATTTTTTTTTTAGTCTTTACTTTAAATTTCGACCATAATTAGAGGTTTCGGACGCTGATGGAAAGTGTTGACTTTTTTTGGTCTTTACCTTAAAATTTTGAACAAAATTGGAGAATTTGATAAAATCGCTTGGGTTTTATTTTTGGTTTGCATCGTCAAGGGGGGGGATGAGTTCTGCTTGCATGAAAAAATGGGGGCGCAACTTATGCTTCCATGAAAAAAGCTCCCCTTTTTTTGGAATTTTTTGAAGTTTTTTTGAAGAAGGAGGAGGGGGCGTGAGTTTTGTTTGCGTGAAAACTTTCAAAAAATTTAAAAACCACTGTGATAAACTTTCTACCCTGTCCTGTCTGTGTCTGATCCAAAGGAGATGCTTTTATAAGCAAAGAAAAAGAGAGTCAATAAACAAAGGGTTAAAGTTTATTGAAGACTTTTTCGATTGACTTAATTTGGCTAATTTTTTAAGTCTTTAGTTTACAATAACAAACTGGACAAATTATTGCGTTTAAAAAAAAAAAACAATTAACACAAAAAAATCACGTTTTCTATTTGATTTTGGCCAATACTATAAAGGGCTTAGAAGTAGTTTCTGGAAGCATGTGTTTTAGAACTTCAAGCTGTTTTATCTGGAAGCAATTGCAAACAACCAGCAAGCACAGGAGCGGCAGGAACGGCCATTTTTCTTCTTCATTCGAACAACAGTTTATCATACAAAGTACGGCATAAAAACTGATGTTGTTAAAAACTTGAATTCATTTATAAAATTTGGAAATTTTAAAAATCTTATTAAATTAATATTTATTTTCTTTATTTTGATTATAATTTTGGATCAATAGCTTAATTTCCGTAAAAGTAATAATAAAAATGCCTTCGATCTGACTAAAACTCCTACAAAAGCAAAATAAAAAAGTATTCTATGATAGATTACAATCGATATAAAAAACAATTTGTGATGTCTCAGTGGAAGGAGAAAAAGAGCATTGCTCAAAGCTTATCCTTTCTTTTTCTGTTATACTGTATATCAATTAAATTTTTTACTATTTTGAAAGCAAACAATCCGTTTCCAAAAATTATCTTTTTGAGTAACAAAGTTCTTTTAGATTCATTTAGTTGGACTTTCTAGTGATGTGTTGCAAGCATCTTTAGTTGGGGAATACCGGAAGCGAAGAACACGACGAGTGGCCAATCTTCTAGTTAATTATAAACGAGGAAGATCGGAAGGAATTTTGCACAATCTCAGAGGGAAAGAAGTAGGCAATGTGGTTAAACATTGATGTCAAATTCTTTTTCTTTATATTGAATAAACCGAATTTTTTACTTGTTGAAATTCTACAAAAAAAAGAGAGATGAACGATATAAAAAAAGCCAAAAATAGCCCTGGGCATAAAAAATCTTTCTGCACAAATCTGTTGGCGTTTATTGTTCTGCACTGAATTACACTTTTTTATTCCATGCTTGGGCCTAATTATAGCGTATTAGGTTGCTTACAGTCAACAAAGCATTTTGAATGAAGGATTAAAGTAGGACAATAACAGAAAATATTATTTAAACAACATTAAAATCGAATCTTAATACATAGAGACGTTCAATAAAGTTAAGCTGAATTTTTCGAAAAAAATTAAAAGATCATTTAGTCTTTATTCTTTTAGGATCCGCCATATAAACAAGATTTTGAAAACTCTAATAAAAAATTTCAAATGTTTCAGAAAAAATAAAACAAGAAAATAACTAAATGTATTGAGTAAATGATTCAGTTAAAAAACTAAATTTTTTATTTAAAAATAAATGAAATTCGTCATTCACAAGATAATTCGCATTGCTGGTTTGCTGCAAAATTACGTTTAATTAAAAATTATTAGTAACAATAAATAAAATAAATTGCAATCTTCTTTACTTACTTGATCTTTTTCATTTAGTTACATTTGTTGCTAAGCAACCGGATGCGCGTTACTGTGACAACTGAGCATAGCAACAGTGGTGAATTGGCCGGAGTGGTAACGCCATTGTTGTTTGCAGGGTTTGATGCCAAATACAAAAGTAATTCTAAACAATTTATACAATTATATGTGAATTTATGGTTTTGTTAGCGAACAAAAATTTACTAAGTTTTCAGTAAAAGGTGGTACTTGTATTTGAAAAATTTATGAATTTTAAAACTAAATTTTGTTGTAACTTCAGATTACACCTATAATGAACATTTGGTACGCTAACATTTCGTTAGATTTGGAGTATAGTAGACGATTTAAGCCGCATTTGTACAACGCTTATTGTGAATTAGATAAAAAAATATATAAAAAACTTTGAAATGATTATCTCAGTTGTTTATATAAAAATATATAAACAAATTTGGAATTTAACACATCTTGTCCTTTTAAGAGATTCCGATCCCGATGTCAGGGTTTTCAGTCAAGCCCTCTGTAAACACTGAAGTTGCTGGTCACGCTTGGCTGGAGCTCGATGAAAAATGCAACCTTTTGTATGAAATCGGTGGGAAACAAAAAAATTTTGAAGATTTAAAAAAAATCGAATCTTTTATGTGATTGAGACAAATATTATTTGCAGTTGTTTCGGGCGTGAATAAAGACGAGGATCGAAGTGTCGCTGCTCAACTTCGTGGTTTCGATGATTGGTTTGAAACGCGAATCGAAGAAAAACAGCTGCTGAAAGGGTTTCACGGCACTCGGGTACAAATTTACTTTAAATACCTTTTTTGTAACGCCAAAGATTAGAAGAGAGCTGCACTTGACTGCGCCAGGGATTACGATTTCCCCACCATGGGCCTTGTGGTTAGAGTTCTTGCTGCCTACGTAGAGCCGAATTTTGTTTCCTGAGTGTTACGTACAGTAAATAGCTGTGTGGACTAACCACAATGTTGGGAATAGGGCACTGCAAATAACTTTTCACTTTGACACATAACCTAAAAAAAATAATTTAATAAATTTAATATGTTTTTCAGGTATATAAATACTAAATTATACAAAATATGATAAGCTTAAATTCTGTTACAATGATTTTTTAAACATTTTTAATTGTAACGTATGCCATAAAATTAATTGATGTTTTACAGGCTAGAGGAATTGTAAAGAAGTTGTCACCAGTAATGTACAACTTTTTAAATCGGGGAAGCGTATTTATTCAAGTAATATATTCATTACACTTTCAATTGGCTATATTTTTAACTCATTTGTTCAGTTTACATAACTCTAGCGATGCACTTGCTTCAAAAAAACTTCGGCATTTTTTTAAATTGTAGGCCTCCAGTTTAAGAAGATTTTTGTTTTCAAACTTCGACACACAAATTTTTTACCAGGTTTCAACTAAACGCCATCCAAAAGGAGAAATTGGTGGTTTTGTTCAACTTTCAAACAACTGCTCGAACAAAAGAATTCCCATTGGTGACCAAAAAAGAGCTTATAAATATGTTGTTTCGACAAAAGTGTGGTTTACACTTGGAAAAAAAGCTCGAATATGTTGTTTATTTATTCAATTTTTAATTCCAAGCCCGAAAAGCTATAAAAACTATCGATTTTTAAATATCTTAGTTTACAAACAATAACAAAACAATCCAATAAATGAATGCCTGAATAATATTTTAAAAGGTTTATTTTGTAGAAGAATTTCATTTTTTACTTCTTCTAGAAATAATTTTTAGTTAGTCCATTGAAATGAACCACCTCGATTGTGAACTGTTTGAACAAAAATTTTTTGAAAACCTCAAGTTTTTCATCTTTCAAAAAGCATTTTTACACTTTATAACGTTTTTAACCAAAAATTGTTCTTTTCTCATTTTATATTTGTCCAACAGTAGTAGTAACGGTTTTTGTTATTTCATAATTTTAGACAATTCACTTGAAACCAGTACACCCGTTCTTCGTGTCCCGATATCACGTGACTTTCATCCTTTACCTTTTTCATTTGGTCAGCCAATAAGAAGCTTCAGATTGTTGCCTTGCTATTTCGAGGGTAAATGGATGGCAGATGGGAGTGAGTGGCATCCAGCTTATGACCCACAATGCACTATCTGCCATTGCAAAGTAATTCAGTGCAATTTTTTTTAGGCCCTAAATATTAAAATTAATTTTTGTAATTTTTTCCGAAACACTTTACTTCGACGTAACTTTGTCTTTTACAAGTAATTTAAGCTTTAAACCATTCGCCAGTGAAAAAACAATACTTCGATTGAAAAATATTATTCATGGCGGATAGATACCATTTTTTACTGCTAGTAACAATTGGCAGTTATCACAAAAGTAGAAATATGTCATCACTTAAACATGCTATTAAATGAATTGGTTTGTGGGTAATTAATTTAACTGTAAAAACATTGTATTGTCTTGATTTTCCCAATTTAGAAAAAAATTTATCTTTATATCTTCTGTTTAACAAAACATAACTTTTATTTATCAGTGGTTCTCAAAGTGGTTAATATTGACCCTGAGGGGTCAATTGGCAATACAAAGAGTTAAACGGGGGTCCATAAATACCAGTTGGGGTCTACTGAAGCATTAAAGCAGTCAGTTTTACCTTTTTTGCAATGGTACTGTTTTGAATTTAGCTAATTTAGCCTGTAACCAATTCCACGCAAAGCTTGATTGACAATTACTTTTTTTGTATTTGTACTTGTACTCCTGTACATAAAAGATTAACTAATGTAAATAACAGTTCCGAGAAAAAAACTATACACAAGTGAAAGCATAAAAGTTTAGGAAAGTGTAGAGTCAAAATAACATAGGAATTCAACAATTGTGATTCCGAAATTAAAAAGATAGTTACACTTTGGCCAAAAGGATTTATCAACTGAATAATTAATCTTTTTCTCTTCTGTAAACTAATAATATTTTAAGAGTTTTTTGTAAGGGAATGTGTAAGTTGAAAAAGGAAAGAGTGGCAAAGAAAGTAATTAGAAGCTTCATAGGAGTTTAAACAATAAATGATAAAATATCGTAGAATGAGCTACGATAAGTCAATATAAATTAGGGGTTAGGGGTCGAGAGAGACTTTTATTATTGAATTAGGGGTAAACGTGGGAAGGAATTTGAAAACTACTGCTTTAAATAATCCTGTAGTACTTTTAAAAGCATCCTTGCATTTGTACATTTTATGATAGAAAGGAAATGCAATGTGTTCTCCCATAAGCTGTCCTGTCCTGTCTTGTGATCGACCACTTTCAATCAACGATCATTGCTGTCCGGTGTGCGATGACGGGTTTTCTGATGAACAAATTCAACAAAGTGCTATTCCAAAAAGTTTAAATTCAGGTTTGTCATATTGTTGAAGTTTTATTCGGGCTTTTGCAAGTTTTGAAAGTAGTTTTGCTCATGGCAAAATTTTAATCCTTCATCATTTATTTTTTATTTTATTTTATCTCTATATTTATCCTCCTGACTCGCAAAAAAGCGACAGAGGCGCTAATACATAGGCTAGGCAATTACCCCGACCTGCTTCCGGAAATGCCAAGATATTGCTGTCCGCTTGTAATTAAATAGAGACATGACTGTAATTTAGAACTGCTTGCCAAGACCACCAAGCAGTGGAAAGTGCCGTAAAGTGTCTTTCCCAAGGACACATCAGAATGGCGCGAGTGGGTTTTGAACCGAGACCGTGTTGGTCACGAGCCCGGCGCTTTAACCACTCGATCACGCTGCCGACATATTATGTCTTAAGATTGCATTTTCAATTCATAACCAGTTAAAATTATTAGCTTGAATTAAACTTTACTCGGGCAAAAATTTTTATAAGAAGTAACGAGAGGCGATTAAAAAACCTTTTTATTTCTTATAAAAAGGTTTGTCAACTACATTATTCTTTAGATGCGCAAAATTTTTTCAATACCTAGGAAATGTCGATCAGAGTTGTGTTGATGCAAATTGCAAGGCATTGGCACAATTTCCCGAAAAGTATCGTACTACAATAAAATCACTTATTTTGTTTTCAAAAAATTAAAGATTGTAGGTTAAAATTTGACAGTTTGCTTTACTAAATTTTTAATTTTGACGTTCACATGAAGACTAGTTTTATCAAAAATCCATCTTGTTCGATTCGAAGAAAAGCGAAAATGCGCATGTCTTCGGTTTGAAAATTCAAAGAACATGGCTTCGGTTTGAAAATTCAACAACTGATTGTTTATCCAATCCACCAATAGATAATTTTTGAAAAATTTCTGATGGTTATGACCGAGAATAGGTGGAAAATATAAAAACAACAAATTGATATAAATGAAATTGTTTAAAGATTAAAAGAAACAATAAATTGGTTAAGTAAGCACCCTTCTATTACAGTAATTGAAAGGGCTGTGCATGACCAAGAACTACGGTTTTCGTTTACAGTGTATACGGTGAAATGGGTTGTGCGTAGAAAAGAAAATATGTGAATAAGAATTTTTTAAAATTTTTTGAAGCAGCCACATGATGTTTTCTGTTTGATTTTTAAGGTTTAAACGTTCATGAGGGTAAAAAAGCTTTTACCAATCAAAAACAAAATGGTGAGTGTTTACATGTTTTTTGTTATAATACTTACTATGAATTTCATTGGATAAATAGTCGCTTTTTGTCGTCGTCGTCGAAGACGTAGTCATAGCTACTCAATTTGCAATTTATTGCGGATAATTGAGTTTGGCCTCATAAAATTTCACATGTACAGCTACGGTAAATCGTTTAACTTTTCGTTAAAATTTTTATTTATCCTTACTTCAAGGCATAACAGAAATACTTCAAAAAAGTGTAGGATACGTGACCAAGACAAAACAGCGTAATTTTTCCAGATACGTTATAGAACAGGACGCATTGTAGACTAGTATCGAACTGAGCACCGAGTATCAAACTGTTCTCTTTTTGAATAAATGGGAACAATAGTCAAGACTAATATTGATAGCGGCAGCTGTTTTTTACTTGACACAAGATACCTTATTGAAAATATACTTCAAAATACATCGAATTATATTTTCTGTGTTTGTATGTTTTTAGGCTACGTGCTACTTAAAAAAAATCTAAATTTTAGTTCGCTAAAATGCAACAGATGTTCTTAGGTAAAAACCTTTTATAGGGGTCTTTATTTGACGGAAATTTTTGATGGGGGCTCATTTATTGTTATAAACGGATAATTTTTGGACTCCAAAAAAAAGCCTGAAATACCGAGTTTTGTTAGAAGTAGTTATTGTAAGAATAAGCATTTTTATTTGTATTTTTAAATAGTTTTGATACCTGCTTTTTGGCAATAGTTGCATACAAGGGCCTAATATGAAAGTAAACTTTATGCGGGCATGTTTATCGTTGAAAACAGGGTATTCAAGTCTGCCCAAAACTATTTTTTGTCGCATTAGAGATAAAACTGTTTTGTTTTATTCTAAAAAACCTTATTTGCGATATAATTGGTAGTTATAGAGTGTCACAGACTTTATTCAGGAATCCTAAAGGACCAGTTGAACCAGCGCTTCAAGGCGACGCGATTATTGTTTCATAATAAAACTTTTTAACGGGAATAAACTACATCGTTATGATTAAAATTATTATGAATGAAGTGTGACATAGAGTAATTTAATTCTTTATAGAGTTGTTTTTAAGCTATTAAAGATTTTTTAAAGAAGTTGGATTTGTGACCTGAAGTAGTAACAAAATAAAGATATTTTTACTGAATGTTGTACAGTATAAGGAAAAACAACAATTTCTAAATTGTTTTTGAATAAAGGCGCGTTTACAGCCGTTTACAGTACTTTTTTCTTTCAGCGCGATTTTGGTTTGTTTTATTGACGCTCAAATCCACTCATGTTTTCGAGAAAAAATGAGTGGATTTGAGCGTCAATAAAACAAACCAAAATCGCGCTGAAAGAAAAAAGTACTGTAAACGGCTGTAAACGCGCCTTAACAATCAATTAAAAAAAGTGTTATTTTTTCATAAATTAAACTGCTCGGAAAGAACGAAAACTATTTACAGAATTCCCTGTAAAATTTTCTCTTTAAATTTGCACTAAACTGAAATGACAAATAAGTTCATCAAAACTTTAACGTAACTACATAATTTTTCATTAAGGTTGCTTTTATGATGGCAAATTCCATAAGTTTGGTTCTTGGTGGCATCCCAGAGTTTTCCCTTTTGGAATTGTTTCATGTGCAAATTGCTCCTGTGAAGATAACGAAAGAATTACTTGCAGCAAAATACTCTGTCCTCATCTCACGTGCCAAAATCCAATTAAAAAGAAACCGAATGATTGTTGCAAGACGTGTCCAAGTGGTAAGATTATTTTGTTCATGCACTTCTTTTAAACATCTGCACCACGTCCACTGGTTATAAAAGTGCTGAGTCCACGCGGGATGGGCCTTCTTTCTAACCTTACAAAAATCTTTCGTATTGTTGGTGAGAAAACAATTTGACGTATTGTATCCCGCTTCAAAATCAAACTTGATTAATGTTTAATTCAGACGTAGATAAATTTCTTGAGGATATTGTAAAACGAACAAAGCAAAAAGATCTAACGTTCTTTTTAAGTCTTATACAAGTTTTAATCGCCACCGCTGGCTCTCTTCAAAAATTTCAATTCAATTTTTGCAAACAAAAGAAAGCAGTTTAGTTAAAAATTCATGGTTGCCCGCATTATATATTTTCTTAGGTATCTAGTTAGTGCGTTTTGCCGGCAATAAGCGTGCCGCTGTAATTGGTTAACCGCGTTACATACGGATTTTACCACTTACTACCTAATCAATTAATTGTATGACCAGATGTGCACGATATCAAAAAACCATGAGTTTTGCGTCTGTTTGAGTGCAAAAACTGTTGAACAATCTATTTCTGAACGAGTCATTTTCAAAAAAACTGTAAAGTAACTTCAAGTTATATCTCGATTTTATACTTTTATTACCAAGAAAACTGTAAAATCACTTTTAATAACTATGGCAAAGATAACTTTAGTCAAGCTTAATTCCCCACTAGTAGGCGTTTTCATTTGTAACTTTGCTCATAGGGTTATGCCCCTTGATCAAATGCAAATGTATCGCTTTTAAACTAAGCAGACCGCATTATCATGAAATACTCCACCCATCAAGAACGAGTACATTGAGTATCTAGATTCTAGGGTAAGAAGTTTAAAAGTTTTGATTAATCAAATCTGATGCTGGTTTGTTCTACATCATCAGTGCCACCATCTGTTTACAACCGTGCAGCATCTGAGAAAGTAAAAGATTTGCTCATGCTTTGATTTGTTTATGAACAGGAAGCAATTTTCGCTCTTCGGCTATGACGACCAAAACTCTAAAATAATATATCATTTCATTTAATTTTAAAATAAAGCCGGATTTTTTCATTTAGCAGCTGGTTCAGAAAAACAATGACTCGAAGCATAAATTCCAATCAATGTAATGATAATTAATGCTTAGTTGCTAATTACCATATAAATTTGTAAACAAGCACAGGAAAGTCCGATTAGGAGGGCTTGTAATACGGATTTAATTGTTTTGCTTTTTATTTTTCCATAAAAACACATTTAAAGATGCTAACAACATCTCAAAAATTTATTGGAAACAATTAAAAAAATTTAGATGGTTGCTTTTTACATTTTCTCCAAAAAAATACATGGGCTATACCCAGCGTTTTTGCAAAGTTGTTTACAAAATATACACACTTTATACGTTGATTTTAAAGTACAGTAAATAAAGCAAAATTGAATTTTGGATTTTCCTTTTCTAAAAACAACTTTTCACTTCCAACAATTAATGTAGCTAAAATTATCAAAGAAAATAATTATTTTTTCTGTTGTCCTAAAATATTTGCAATTAATGTGCTATGGAGTAAAATTAAGTTTTTAATTCTTAATTTAAATTAAAAAAATATCATCAATAAAATTTTTAAGTTCCCACACCACCGGATCATCTTTCATTGCCTGACAATAATTTTCATCGAGACAACAGAAATCGGATGTGCAAATTCGGATCCGAACTTCATGCTCCAGGAGAAACATGGATACTGAGAATTTCCCAACATAGAGTGCGGAATTGCATTGAATGCCGATGCGATGTAAGTAAAATGACTATAAAGCTGGGGTTCTTAACACATTGAGTGCCGAAACATTGAGTATTGTTTGAAAAATAATGCAATGTGACCCACCGGTGGGTCACACGGCACTCAACGTGTTGAACTCCGGGGCGTGGAAAGCTCAAGAGAGGCGTTAAGGTGGTGAAGTATTGCATCTACTCGGCACTGTGCACATCTGATAATATGAAGAACAAGGTCAAATAGCTCGACAAAAAACTTACACACAAAAGTAGATAGTTTTTTATTCTTCACATCACGGTCAAAAAATAAACATTTTTGCCTCCCTATTTAAACTAAAAAAAAGTTTTTTAGCTTTCTTCGCTCTCAAATAAATAAGCATTTTTTACATAATGCTGATTCAAAACTTTGAATAAAAGAAGATTTAGAACTTTTAATAAATAATTGTCCGAGTGATATCAAAAAGAAAGCCAAAAATATTAAAAAATTTTAACTTAAACATTTTAACAATGCCAAAAAAAATTTTTTTTATTGGCCCATGGTAACTTTACGCCTTTCTGTAATTAAGTAGGTTCTGTAGATTCATTAGATTTTAGTTCTTAACATAACTGTGTGTGGGCTAATTGTACTAAATGATAATTTTTCACTTGTTTCCAAATAACACTAATTTTTTTCAAATCTGCTGTTTTCTAATTAGAGCTTAAGAAAAGAGTCCGCATTTATTTGAAATTATTACAATAGAAAAAACAACAAAAAGCATAATGGATTTGCGAGTAAAAAATTCATAAAAAATAAACTGCAAGCCTATGTTAAATTTAACCCAGAGATCTTGAAGATTTATTTTTTTATTACAAGAACCTTTATTATTATCATTATCTCTATTTATCGTACTTACTCGCAGGAAAAACGTCGTTAACTTATACCTATTTAGGGTAACCAAGCCATTTTCCCCACCTGGTTTCGAATACTGCTGTTCGCTTAAATGTTTTTTGTTTCTTTTTTAGTTGTTATGTTATGATATGAGTGAAAACTTAAATGGAACTTTTACAAAAAAAAATTCTTTTCAGAAGGCTTGATATTCTTTAATATTATGCTTCAACATCTGACTGAACTAGATGTAATATCGAATCCCAAAAAGCTTTTGTACTTATTATGATGTTGCCACAGAAATAAATAGTGACTGGGCTAAACAATGTGTCTTAATATATTAATAATAACTTATTATGGTATACCTAAAAAAATCGAACATATTCTTAAGGGTCTTCCAAAGTTTTAATTTTTCGCCAGAACGTTGCATAGAAGTTGCTTAGAACCGGAAGTACTAACCCAGTAAGCACAAACGTTCTTGCAACGTCCTAACGACGTCCTAAGAACGTCGTAACAACGTTTGTACTTGCTAGGAAGTGAAGACGGCAACAACACTAGACAAAAAAATTAAGAAAAAACTTAAAAAATTTACTCAGTTTATAATAACACAATTAATCAATCATTTGATAAAGTTTTGCAAAAGCCAGTCGCTAAATATAACTAAAAGTAGCCGAATATAATTTATCATTAATAATTAAATAAGCGTAACAGCGTTTTCAAATTAAAATTATGTTAAATAACAAGCAAATCTCTTATCTATAGTTTAGATCAAACATGCCAGCCGGTAAAGTATCTTGATGAACTTTTAGTCAGGTGCTCAGTACGAAACCGAAACATTAATCAATTCAAAATTAAGTTTCATTTAGTTTGGAAGAATTTGGTTGGATGTTGACTTTTTTAAAAATTTTCTCACGCAACTTCTGGCGTTGCCGAGATTTGCCAACCAATTAAAGTGAAGTCGTTTTTTTTTGCCTTCACTTTGGATTTAACTTAAAATTAAAAAAAAAGTAAACCTGAGGCACAAAGTCTAAAACCTTGTAAGAGAATTTTCCAAAAATTTTATATTATAATCCAAGTGAAGATCAAAATAAACGAAATAATAAGTCATCACTTTGTTTGCTAACAGTTTGCGACCCGCAGCAAATTTTTCGGCTTAAAAATTTTACCGATGCGAATTGGTTTAGATAACACAATGCTGCTTCGAATTGAAAAACCTGATTCAAAATAAAAGCTTAAGAGAATTTTGAAAGCAATTATGGTTTATTATATTTTTTAAAGATAATGGAAAACTTTCAAGAAGTCAGTAACAAATTATTCATACGTAGCACTAAACTTTCTCTCAACTCTAAAATACCAATATTAAATAGAAACAGTCATCGAGAAAACCTTAGCGAGATAAAATGAGAATTCCTTAAACTAAACTTTTTGTGAAATTGGAATTCTAATCAAGAATCTTAAAAGTCCAATCTTAAACAGTAATTATATAAAAGAGTTTAATTCAAAGAATTCTCATCTTACCTCCCCCAAGCCAAATGCAGCAATGATTGAAAAAAGGTCTTTATTCGGGTCAAATAGTGCTGCTAGATTTTCGAAGGTTTCCAAGTTTGCCTGTGGCGCGAAAAAGTTGCCCCGCAGTGACCTGGGCTTGAAACAGTGTCGCTGTGTGAATTACTCAAGTTGATTTTTTTTCAAGCTTTCTGCACCAAGTAAAACAATTGATTTTGAAGTGGATATTTTTTGTTTGTATTTAAATACTGTATATATGCAAGAAGTCAAATCTTTCTATTGACTAGCGTATTGTTTATTCGACTGACCGACACTTAAGGCTCGTTGCCGCTACAAGCATGGAATGAAATACGTCTGTTTTTTTATATTTTTTGCTTTGCTAAGAGCTTAAACGCGGAAAGAAGCAAAAAATCAATAAAACAAACAAAGAATACTTCAATCTACGCTCCTACTAGAAACAAGCCTTTTCAGTGCAACTTTTGTCAAACGATTGCTTATTGTTGTGATCAATTAATCAAGTGGCGCTAATCTATGGTTTAATTTTAACAGATCAACAAAATAAAAGTCAAGTGTCAACGAAAATGTCCATCTATATCAAAGAATTGCCACGTCGTTTCAAGAAACCTTAAAAGTTGTTGTCCTTGGCAATGTACCGCCGGCCAAGCCACTTAATATGCTACAATAATGCGAATTTTCCAAATTGTTGCTTATGCAATATGCAAATAGTGTTCTCATTTTTAATAAATTGATTTGCATTATAATTTATGGCATACTATCCTTAAAGAGTTTATCTCAAAGTATTTTTGATCAAACAAAATTAGCAAGCAATTAATGGATTGCAAGTATTAGTTGGTATGCAGTTTTACGCCAGGGTTTTTAAAAAACTTTTCGGGCTTTGCTCCTTTCATGTTAATCGTCAAATTTCGCGCTCTTTTAAGATTCGAATTGAAACATGTCAATTTTTGATACAACACCCGAACAGTATAACACGAACAAAATTTTTATCGATTTCTAATTACTCATGAATAAATAAATTGAAAAAATCTACACCACATTTCTTTCTATTGAAGTAAAAGACGTAGCTACTTTTTTTAAAACCAACTGTAAAATCTGTGGCTTAGTTACGAGTTAGTTACGATTATTATAATTAGTTACGGCTTAGTTATAATTAGTTACGGCTTATAATTAGTTACGGCTTAGTTACGACTCGTAAATACAAGATATATCAGTTAAGTCTCTTCCAATATTTTTACTTAAACTTGATTTAGATCTAGCCAATATCTTTTGCAGGGATGTGCCATTAGGGAAGGCAAGTGAGGCAGTTACTCATCTGTGGAAATCAAATAAAGCAGAAATAAAATATGGAAGTCATAGTCCTGGCAAAATAGATGCAACTTGCTATTAGTCGAAAAAAAATTAGTAAAAATTATTCCGTACTTGTACAGTAGTAGTTTAATTAGTTTTGATTTTTGACCCTAATTTTGTGCGGCTTTATTGTTGTATTTTAGCGCTTTTGATCTAATTTTGGTAAATTTATAATTTAGTGTTTGAACCTCAATTTTTGGCAGCATTTTTATATTTATAATATACATTTCTTACTAACACTAATTCATTAAGTAATATATTTTACCGTAACTTGTAAAAACTGATTGCAAAATTTTTTACTTTCAATGTGTAGACAATTAAAACTAATGAAGCAAAAGCCATTGCAAACGACAACAGCTTTTCCAACTTTTAGTTTGAAAATATAGAATGTCCGGCTGTATCTTTAAATAACCGCCGGGGACTAAATTTCAAGTAAATTTAAGCCAGTAAGTTTTAACAAAAACCACGCCTCGCTTATTTTTATTTATTTTATGTCTATATTTATTCTCCTGACCAGTGGTGAATATTGGGTGAGGCGAATGAGGCAGTTGCCTCATGCCCCCTCTTTTTTTGGAAACCCCTCCTCGAAAATAGCACATATAGTTTCATTTCGTTGCAGATGTTTTTTAGAGATCATTATGAAGTCGGGACGAAAAGTGGGAAATACAAGATCGATTCGAGGTAAAGACCTTTTTTTTTAGAGATTACTATGATTTTGGGAGAAAAAAGTGAAAGACGAGATCAAAGCTCTTTTTCTTTTTTAGAGAACAACTTGCCTCGGGCCCTTGAATTTCAATATCCGCCACTGCTCCTGACTCGCAGAAAAGCGACGGAGACGCTAATACATAGAGTAAGCAATTACCCCAATCTGCTTCCGGAGATACCAAAGATATTCTTGAAGGGAGTTAAAAAAATTCAGTGGGTCACTTTTAATTACACGTTTTTAACAATGCATATATTTTGCCAACTTCAAAAATATTATTTGTTTCCAATTAAGTGTGCATGAAAATTAAAGTTTCGTCTTTCCTTTGCACAAAAATACTTTTTAGTCCTTTCTCCATAATTTTGTTTTTTACTTCACCGAAAGAAATTTATTAGGAGACACAGAAAAACTTTTAAATCTTTAGGAGGTCATGGTTCAACAAACAAGCAAAAGTTTTTCGGATGTTGTGCCAAAAAGGTACGTTATTTGCTTAGAAATTTAGGATTTTTTAAGCCCCTTCGCCCCTGGATCCGATTACGAAAGCTATAACAAGCATGTGAAATCGAAGGTTCTCATTCAAAATCAAATTCCTTTAGACTTTTAAAACCTAAAAAACTGATTTGTCTCTGAATAAATAGATTTCGCAATTCTAATGTTAAAGGAAACTAAAAATTTAAAAGTTTTTCATAAACAAAACAATTTGCTTCTCGGCAGCGTGGTCGAGTGGTTAGCGCGCCGTGTTTGTGATACTTTACGGGACTTTCCCCTGCTTGGTGGTCTTGGCAAGCAGTTCTAAATTCTAGTCATATTTCTATAAAACTAGAAAAAAACAAATAACAAATTTGAACTACACAGCAATATCTTGGCATCTTCGGAAGCAGATCGGGGTAATACCTTGCTTTATGTATAGGCATACCATATTTCAGAAGGGGCAAGCCGGGACGGTTGTTAATAAAAAAAATGGATCTTTTGTTGAAAGTCCAATCTGCAGTACTTGAAACGTGGCGGGGGTGTTTTTCTCAAATCTCACATTTTTGTATTAGTCGCGGGGGCTTTTTACAAAAGATCCCGCAAACAAAGTAGGTGAGAAAAACACCCCCCCACGTTTTAAGTACTGCAGATTGCGCTGGCGGGGGCTTTCTACAAAAGATCAAAAAAAATTTGTCTTTAAAAAGGTCTTCAATTTGAATGTCTCGGATTTCATGATTTTTGTCTCTAAAAGCAGTGTTCTCTAAAAAAAAGATTCATTCGAATTAGTCTTAACTTTCGTCCCTTAAAAGTAGGGTTTTCTAAAAAAAAAATAGGTCTTCACTTTGAATCTGTCTCGGATTTCATGATATTCATCCCTGAAACGTAGTGTCCTCTAAAAAAATGAGGTTTTCAATTCGAATCTGTCTTAGATTTTTGGCAAACCGACCCAGAAAATTAAGCCCTAAAAATTGGAATGTATGGTAAGCCCTACCTACGTATAGCGCGTCCAGCACTTTCCTGCCAGTCAGCAGGACAAATATAGAGATAAAATAAAAAAAATGTTTTTTTAACTCAGAAAAAGTTAGTTAAATATGAGAAAATGCTTCAAATTGCAATTTTTTAAAAATTTAAATAGAGCACTGTTGTTTTTTATGAAATAAAATTTGTACTAACATTACTTCAAAAAATTTGTGCCTCACCAATCATGAGCTTCACGGCACGTCACTGATCTTATGGAGTCTTATTATTTGTTTATTTAATTTCTGTATCGCTTGCAGAAATGCAGTTAAAGTAACGCGGAATTTATATACTATTCTAGATGTAATTATACAGCAAGTGTAAAGCAGTTTTCATTTTTCAAACAGATTATATTATATTGGTTGAAAATGGTAATAGCCTACGTGACTTTGTCAATATTTATGTATACTAGTGGTTCCGACAATGTTTCTTTAAGTTATTTTCTCCTGTAACTGTCGCAGAAATTTGCTTTTTTGCATATTTTGGCTACTTTTTTGCATAATATGCCCATTTACAGTAGAAAGTGGTTTGATGCAATTAAACAGTAAATTTGAAAATCGAAAAAATTAATTTGAGTTATATTGCTCAACTCCAAAATCTCCTGTGCAGATATTCTAAAACAGTGGCCACAAACGTTTCGAGCAGGGGGCCGATAGAGATTTTATGGATCTACTTGGGCCAAAGCTAGAGACTAAAAAAAACAAAGGTCTTCACTTTGATTCGATCTCGGATTTCACTAATTTTCTCCCAAAATCATAGTGATCTCAAAAAAAAAGAAAGATCTCCACTTCGATTCGATCTCGGATTTCACTATTTCTCTTCCAAAATCATAGTGATCTCAAAAAAAAAAAGAAAGGTCTTCACTTCGATTCGATCTCGGATTTCATTATTTCTCTCCCAAAATTCCCGACATAATTATGTTGAACTGTGGCTCAGGGTGAGTGCATATATTTTTTAAAAGAGCTATGCGGGCCGGATAAAAAGTCTTCACGGGCCGTAGTTTGGGGACCACTGTTCTAAAAGATAAACATGCAGTCTAAGGAACTTTCTGACCTTTTCAGCAACATGAATTGTTTTGAAGCTTTGGCTTAAATTTTTGTGAAGAGTTATTTTACAATTCAGATCTGTGCCCAAAAACAAATAAGATTAATGTGAAGACTTTTTTTTAGGTCTTCAAAAATTTATTTCGGCAAAACGAGTATGTTTTGTGTACAGATTTAGGTTTTTGTTTCATTTGCAACAAAAAACAAGTCCTTACTTTAAATATATATTATGATTTTAGCAATCACCGAGAATTCGGGCAATATTGTTTCGCTCCCTAAAATGCTTTCGTCTGGTAAGCTACGCTTAAAGGTGATGGCTTCTCTGGCTGTGAAACTGCGTAAATATGCATTCGTGTTTTTTTTTTTTTAATGTAATATTTTTTGTTAACGTGTTAACGTGTATTTTTTAATGTAAAGTATATATTTTTTAAAATTGTTATGGCAGATGCAGTTAAATGCCTCCAAAATGTATATTATTATGAAAATTTAATAACATCCTGTTTTTATCACAATGAATTATAGCCAGTAATTAGCCTAGCATCTGGTACAGTTACCCTACTGTTATACCCTTGAAAAATCCACTGCGTTGGCACCAGTGTTCCCTCTAAGGTGCGCAACTGCGCAATTGCGCAGTACCATCATACCATTTGCGCAGTGAAATCTCTTCTTAGCACACTTGAAACATTCCAAACTTAAAAGTTAACATTCATCAACATTTCATTTGGATAGGATCGATTTAACAGAGAGCGCGATCTGTACATTCTTTAAATTACCGTGACCTGAATTAACAACGTGGTTTTCAGTAGTAACCTAGATAGCCGATTAGAAGTGCAGTGGAGTTGTAGTCTTGAATCGCTATGTAGTAGTAATATTACATTTACAATTGAGGATTTTGACGCAACAATGCTCGCGCAATTGTTGTAACTAGTGACTATTTGTCATAAAACAGCATTTACTTCCTTTTTTGGTCTTCCTACATTTCTTCAAAACAGTTGTGTATTTCTCTTTACGTATGATGGGTTTCGAAAATAAAAAGAAATAAATGAATGAAAATGAATGAATACTTATGACAAAGTAACTCAGGCTTTAAGGTAGTTGTTATCAGCACTAACTCTAAAAGTAAAATAAGCAAAATGTTCTACTATACCACTCCATTAAATAAAGAGAAATGCATACAAAGCACGGGCAGCCGCACTAAGTACATTGAGGAGTTAGACAAAACGGAACGAAATATTTTATAACTTATCGAAGGCAGAAATTTAAAATTTGAAAAGAATATTGTCAAGTCTCAGCTACTATTAGTCAGTCGTTTTGTGTAAAGTTAGTCAGTCTATTTATACTACAATTTGCACTAAAGTGATTTGTGATGATTACTTATGATTACCCTTCATCAAATTTTTAGCTTGAAACCGCTCTAATGTTTTACGGAAGTTCGTAAACTCGTAAACCGCTCTAATGTTTGATTCGTAAACCGCTCTAATGTTTTACAGAAATTTTTATAACTACTAATAATATAATAAAGGTTTTTATGAGACGTGCAAGTAAATGTCTAGTGAAGGAAACAAAGCTAAAAGAAAAAAAGCGGAATTTAGAGTGTAATGGCTTAATACAACAGTGGAGTGTGACATACAGAGTTGCGGAGTCGGAGTCGGAGTCGGTCGGAGTCGGAGCTTTTAGGAAGGAGTCGGAGTCGGAGTCGGTCGGAGTCGGAGCTTTTAGGAAGGAGTCGGAGTCGGAGTCGGAATATTTTATCCGACTCCGACTCCTCATGTCCAATTTCTTTACATATTAGTGATGTTAAACGCGCAACTTACGTGGCCGCGTGCGCCAGTGGAGTGCTTTGCAGTAATCTTTTTAAGAGAACCTTGCCGCGTATCGCGCGACACAGCCCGCGACTCATAAAAAGTTTACATTTTAATTTGTAAGCAAATAGTATTTTGCGTAATGCTATGCTCGGGCAGCCGATTTAGTTGCTTTTCTTTCTTCATTCGAATGACAAGAAAGCAAATGCCAGGTGCATAATCAATTACTACCCTAAGCAGACTTTTTCTACATAGTCGTACCTTGACATACGAGTTTAATTGGTTCCGTGACCGAGCTCGTACCTCAATTTATTCGTATGGTAAAGCCAATTTTCCCATTGAAATTAATGTAAATGCCATTAATTTGTTTCAGCCTCCAAGATGCCCCCTCATTTTTTATTTTTGGCGTGTCTTTAAATAAGTACTTCCTCCAACAGAAACGAGTGTTGATGTCTGTTTTCATCACTAAGGCTCATCAGAGCAGACCAAAGGGCTGCAATGAAGGAGAAACTCACAGTAGCAATTTTATTTTTGCGAGCAAATTATTAAATTAAAATTTTTGAAAATTAAAACTTACTCTTCTTGCTCTATTTTTTCAAAGAAATATCAACCCAAGTTTAGAACCAAGGTGAATTTTTTAATAATCTCCTAATATGAATGTCGATAAACGGCAGGGAGCCTGCATGTTCAGTCTCGTACAAAATTGCAATAATTAAAATATTCATGAGATAGAAACTATAGACCCCCTTTTATTTTGTAAACAAAATCCGACAAAATTCACATATGTATTCTTACTATCATTATATAACCATGAATTACTGTGAAGATGTTCTCCATGCCATCAAACTAATGGCTAAAGTGAGATTATTTGAGAGAAATAAGTATGAGCTTATTATTGGTATGGAAATGTCAACATTTTTCTCTGGAGTTTTTTTATATGTAGTGGGTGATTCAGGAAAATTCTAAAATTAGTCGCATTTTATTGTTTTTCTTGTAGTCTATAATTGTGGGTTTTAAATTTTTAATTCTTTTACATATGGTTTTTTGTTTCTTTTGCTTTTATAAACTTTTGTTTTCAAATTTTCATTGTCAATAAATTCCAAAGTTATTACTTACATTTGTAAAATTTTTTACAATTATAAAATATTCATATTTATGTTTTAACCTCATTACCTACTGATAAAAACGAAACTAAGCTACCTAAACACAAGAAGCACCACATTCGAGTTTTGCTCTTGTTAAAGTTCGTCAGTGATGCATACCTCATTGAGTTTCGGACCGACTAGATGTAGTCCTACACGCAGGAGCAACACTCAGGGTCTAGTCCTACACCCAGGGCCTACACAAGTCATTAATAGTATTAACATTAAGGTTTGTCGTGGGTTCGATTTACCATGGGAAAAATAATAACTGTAAAATAGACTGGAGATAACATTATGATTATCCATAAACTACTTTGATGTTCAGAAAATGTAATAAGCATTAAGTATAGAATATATATTTAGTTTCGAGTTATGTATGCCATTTCGAGTTAGTTTTCTAAATGTGATTTGTATTAATGTTTATTCAAGCACAGTAAGAATTATAGTTAATGGGTTGTGTATATAATATAATTATATGTATATACGTGTTTATCAAAACATAAATATAACAAAAAAAACATGCTGTGTTAAAATAGTCCCAAAAGACAAAGCAGTATTAATTACGTTGAAACAAATAAAATAAGCAAAAATTAAAAGTTAAAATAAATTTTTAAGCTTCAGATGAAAACTCGAATCTTAGAAAAATAGCGCGACCAAAAGTTTGGGTTTAAACAATTATTTTACTCAAGTTAGTGATTGATTAATTATTGAATAATTACTTTTGTCACGAAATATTAAAAGAAAACATGCTGTAATGTTGCGCATACTCGTAGATGTATTAAACTTGGCCAAGCTGCCGAAAAGTTTAAAGTGTAGAAAAGTTTATGGATTATTAGTAAAGAGCAAGTGTTGTAAAAAAATTTTTTATACTGCATAAAACATTAGTATGGATCATTCGTTAAGAGAGAGTGTTATAAAAACTTTTTTTATAAAAAGATTCTTTTGTAACACTTTCTTTTAGTGATCTATAAACTTTTTTACGCTTTACCGGTAATCTTTTCGGCAGCTGGCCAAGTTTAAGAATACATCTATGCGCAATACTACAGTATGTTTTCTTTTAATATCTGGTGACAAAAGTAATTATTTGCTAATTAATCACTTACTTTAGTAAAATAATTGTTTAAACCCAAACTTTTGATAGCGTTATTTTTCTAAGATGCAAGTTTTCATCTGAAGCGTAAAAATTTATTTTAACTGTGTCCTCTGATGAGCCTTACAGGTGCAACAGTCTGTTGAGACTATTTCAATAAAATTTTTTTTAATATTTGTGTTTTGATAATCAGGAATAATCGTTCTGACTATTGAAGCAATTGAGCACTCTTCTGAACAGTACCAATAATTTGCAGTTATATATGTATATACACTCATATATATAATTTTTTAAAGTAAATATCTTTTATTGTATTTAAAAAACCTGACTTATTTTGTGCAACTGTCAATTCAAAAGGATGATTTTTGCTTAGTTAAATCTAATTTAAGATAAATACTTTGCCCATACTAGGGAGTCGGATTCGGATCATAATCTTCCGACTCCGCAACCCTGGTGACATAATAATTTGCGATGATGCTACCGGTATACACAAGGTAAAAAAACAAACTGTTAAACTATCCAGTTTCTATAACTATTCCGCGTCAAGGAATGTGATAATCTGCAAAGTTTGTAATGAAGCTGCACCTGATAGTGATTTTGGAAAAGGCAAATCATGGAGTGAATGGAAGGTGGACTACGTAAAACGCCACTTAAATCATAAACATCACAGTGAAGCACTAAATATATCGACTCAGAAGCGAAATCTTGAAGCAAGAGGAGGTTGCTCGAGCTATTTCACGGCAATGCCAACTGTAGAAGAGAGCGAAGCTTTGAAAACTCCGGCAAGAGAAGTAAAGACTCTTATAGATAGTATCTACTTAGTGTTAAGCTGAATTCATCAATATTATCCTGCCAAGTGATAAATGACCATATGTCAAAGTACACTAAATTGCCACGTTCAAGGCGGAGCAAGAATTACGGCTATGAATTTTTGAAAAGCATCGACTTTGTCGCCAGGAAAGAGTCATGCAAAGTATAAGACAAGCAACATGCCATACCCTAATTATTGATGAAAACAATAATATTTCATTAGTCAAAATGCTGATATTGTACATAAAGTGCTGTACTGCAAACAATTGCCGCTTGATGACTAAGACAGTTTTTGCAGGGAATATATCTCATGCTCGCTGTGACAATCATTCTATTCTTGAAGAAATCAAGAAATTTTACACTACTAATAATCTTGATATTTAAAAAATGGTTATGTTTACAAGTGATGGCGCTGCTGTCATGCTTGGTAAACAAAACGGTGTGGCAAAATTATTGAAGAATTTCGTACCGCATATAATTAAACAGCACTGCGTAGCACCGAGAAAACCTGAACCGAGAAGACCTGGGAATCGACGATGCGTGGTCAAAAATATCTCTATGTAAGACATTGAAATATTAGTAAGAACCATTTATACTATGTTTAGCAGATGCTCAGTTAAGAAGCAAGGATTGCCGGCTATTGTTCAGGCATCTGATCACAACCCAATCACTTTCAAAGCCATAGGCCTACATGATGTGATGCGGCTCTCTCGTCATTTTGCTATACAAACGCTAGTACGAAACTATGATGTAAGCCGACTACTTTATTATTGCAAAGAAGAAGGAACACGTGATCCAATGGCAGTTTTTTGCGTTGCCAAACTGGAATTAATGTAAATTAAAGCTGCATTGTTTATCTTAAATGATATCCGAACAGAACTTTCAGATTTATCAAGGACATTTCAAAAGAGCGACATCACTCCTATGGAAGCACAAGCAGTCGGTTGTAGCAAGATTGCTAAGCTCCAGGTGCAGTACTTGGGTGAACAGAAATACTGGAATGCAACTATTCAAAATTTGAATAATGAATCAGCATTAACTATAGACAAAATGGCTCCAGTAGTCAAGTTTATTGAAAGACTCTGTACTCATTTGAAAGACCAATTTCCAGAAGACAACAGACTCTGTAATTGGTGTATATTTGAGTACAGCTGCATAAATCAAGCCAATTTCAATTTTGGCCGAAACAAGTTACAACAACTCTTAAAGCAGTTCAGCTACTTCTTTCACTGCTATGGCCCTGGACATAAAAGCGATACTCCAAATCAGTGGTCACCAAACTACGGCCCGCTAAGATTTTTCATCCGGCCCGCGGAGCTCTTTTTAAAAAACACATACACTCACTTTGAGCCACAGTTGGATAGAATTATATTGGGAACACCCCAGTTTCAGGTGTTTATCTTGTTCTTTTCATTGGAGGACACACCAAGATTTTGAGAGAAAAATAACAAAATTAGAGCTCGAATCGAAGTGAAGACCTTTTTTTTTTTCAAGAGATCATTACAATTTTGGGAGAAAAATAGCGAAACTGGAGATGGAATCGAGGTGAAGACCTTTTTTTAAAGATCACTTCAATTTTGGGAGAAAAATAGCGAAATATTAGAGATAGAATCGAAGAGAAGACATTTTTCACCGAGGAGGTCCAAAAAATCTACATCCGGTCCTCGGCTCAAAAAGTTTGGGGACCACTGCTCTAAATGCTCATAATAATTTCAAATTTTTGGCAAAGAAAACGTTTAAAGCAGGTGGCAATGTAGCCTTAAGTGATTTGGCTGGAATCTGCTTTAGGCATGAAAAGTTTTCCACTGTCCTTTGCCTCCTTCAAATATGTTCTTTTTTTCAAGACTCCAGCGCTGACTGTGTAAGAGGCTTCAACTTAATGAACAGAATTAAGATCAAAAACAGATGCAGGCTAGAGCCATATCATCTGGACCAACTGATGGTCAAATCTGTTTTGACTTCAACATCAGAAACAACAGAAGATAACAGTAATGATGGGGACGATGAATCAGCTACCTATCACGATTCAGCAATAAACCTGGACAAAGTATACAAACACTGGAAAAGCGCAAAAACAAGGAGAAGCAATTTGAATTGAATATTTACATTAGATTGTTTCTATTTTGATAAGATTTTTAATGATATAATCATTCATAAAGTTTGTCGTTCATTTATGATTTTGCTAACTCAGCTTTAAAATATTCGTGCTCACTAAAAAAATATTTGCTCAGTACAAAATTTTCTTAGAGAGAACACTGGTTGGCACTATTTCATAGTAATATTTTTCCGTAAGCCTATTTGTAAAACAAAGATTAAAAAAGGTATTTTGCTTTTGTGCTAATCGAAACTCAGATTAAAATTTTAGAGAATTAGTAGGTTATATGTACAAGTTATCAAGCATGATAAGCAGTTGTAAGCAGACAGTAGGCTAATAAAAAGTGCCGTCTGCATATTGTTTTGAACTTTCGTGTTTTGATTTTTGAACAAGCTTTCAAGTTTTGAACTCTCATCAGACACAGTCTACCTGCTTAAGTTATGCTCGCCGATCTTATTTCACCAGATCACAAATTATGCTGTAGGCAGCACTGTTAGGCCTATGTGCCGTCTGCCTATAACTCATATATTTCCTAGCTTTTGGTCATCGGCGAGCGCGATGCACAATGCCATTCTTTTCCGTGCAGCGATGCATTTGCTAGTAGCTAGCATTTACTAATCTTAAAATCAATAGAAAAATTTTCAAAAAATATTCATGATCTCTCACCAGTTGGAAGCCAGAATTGTACGTTTACGCATACTCAAATTTACCCAAAACGTTATTTCAAAGCCTTTATAATATTTAAAATAATTACTTTTTTGCGGACCAAAATTTCTCTTGCATTTTATCAAGCAGGCGTCCAAAGCTTTAGGCCTAGTTCAGTGTCTGTCCGATTTGGAATGCTTCTAAAATTCTTATTTTAAATTACCAAATAAAATTTCCATTTTGACTTGATTATCAGGTTTTTCCAACATATGAAAGCTTCCAGTTCCCTCTGGAGACTTTCTACGCTCCCATAAGGAGTGATACTCCTAATTTAAGAAACCATAATTTTAGCCATTTTGTTTAAATCAGTTCGTATATGTGTCATACAGTACTTCATTCATAATTGTAATCTTAACCTTATTACTCTATAGTTGATTTTCAAATTACAATCTAATAACATCGAAATGGCAATTCTAACCGTTTTGACAGTGATAAAATTCAAATAAGTTCACCCAGAGTTTTTCTCATTCAATTTCCGCATCGGCAATTGTTCCCTTCTTATTTGATTGCTTTTCAATTTCCTTGCTCTTTTCAAAAAGGGAAGGTACAAGTGTGCAAATATTGAAGCATTGGGTCTGATTTGCTCCTACCACCATAAAAACTCGACCAAAATATCAGATGGATTTAAGGTGAATGCTATTATTTTGGTTGCGGTCTGCAACTTAAATTTAAAACGAAAAAAGGATCTGGACTCGATTGAAAGTGATAATCTTTTTTTTGTCTTTACCTAAAACTTGGAACGAAAGTGGAGATTTTGAACAATAATTGGAAGTGATAACCAATTTTTTTAGTCATCACTAGATTTTTGCGCTGAAAATGGTCGCGATTACGAAATGGCACCTTTCTAAAACCAACTTGTAAAACCTTTTTTTGAAAAAAAGTTGCCGTTTTAAAAAATTAGAAGTTTTCTTTTAATTTTACCCCGCTGACAAAATGGCTTTCCGGCGCCCTTGCCCGTAGCCTACTCAGAGTCGGCGTAAGTTTAACAGATTTTTTCTCAAAAAAAACTAGAATCATGATAAGAAAACTAGCTTAAGCTCTCCAAAAAAAAATAGGTTAAACCCAACCTCCCTTTAGCCTATTTTTTACTTCTTGGGAAACTGCAATGAGGTTGCAGGTTAAGAAAGTGTTTTCTTGGTTGTTATCCAGTTTTCTAATAAAGTTTGCTTTGCTTGATAGCAGCTTTTTAATCCCCAAAACTGCTGTTTCTTTCGAGCCCTTCTTAGAGGCACCTTAAACGGGTGGGACTTTCAATTAACTGAGTTGGGAAATGGTTAAGAAAACTTTGACGATACCAATATTAAATATTAAGTAAAACTAACTAGGGTCCTAGGATAAAAATAAATAAATAAAACTACCAAGAATTTTTTTGAATTTCAACCGATTTATTGTTGATAGGCTTACAGCAATTAAAATGAAAGCAGATTTAGAATAAACTGAATGAGCGATTTGTCTTATGCATATCATCAACAAATCTTGTCATAGGATTACAAACCAATGGAAAACGATTTATTCTTTTCTGTAAATAGATAGGAGGAGAGCTAGCCCCCGTACCCCAATTTGGTGGGCGCTGAGGCATAGGAAACCCTCTTGATGGTAACATTTGTTTTAAAGTTGACCATTCTTCGCATCGAGTACTTGTTGATGAAGCAAAATATGGGCTTGCCCACTTTTTACCCCAAAGCGGTAACGCAACCTCTGATGTATGAAATGATTTTTCAAAACTAGGTGCTGACTGATGTACAATTTTACTTCGAGCTGCTGGCGCATTTTGTCTTAAGTCTAATGGGTTATAAGGTTTTGAAATCCAAACTAAATTAACAGATCTATCATCTTCGAGATAAGATTTGTTATCGACAAATTTATCTCTATACCAGTCGTCATGCCAAGTTTTATAACCGTTACCCAGTATCAGATTCATAAGGTAAAAAATATCACTCTTTTAAGCAATTTTACAAAAAATATTGTTTCAAGCAATATTTTTTAGTATTAGCTGATTGAAAAAAAATATTTTAACTTAAAGGCTATTTTACTATTTAAATGAAGCCAAATATTTTAATTAACTGTAACAAAAATGAAATCCGCTTGGGGGAAAAGATGTTGCTAAGAAACGTGAAGCTAAGTCTCAGAGCAGTCTTTAATTAGCGTAATTAGTCAAGTCAATTATTTGATCGGTAAATTGCAACATCTTATAAAAAAAGTTTGTTGTATTTATTTCGTAAACAAAAACTCGGTCACAAAAAATTTTTTTACTACCTTCTAAAAACACATGAGGTTTTAAGAAAGTATTCGTACTTAAATTTAGCCTATACCTAGCATTGAAATTTGTGAACCACAAATCCAAATCAAATTTTAATATGCTTTAGGGCACATGTAACGTTATGACGTATTCGTAGGCACACCCGATTATGATCATTTAAATTAACCATTTTCTACCTCTTTGTGAAAATTGTAGCATTTGTGAAAATTACTTATTTAACAATACTAGCTTTAGGCCTCAAATGTAGTAAGAGATGACTTTTGAAATTCAATGTTTGGTGTTGCCTACAAACTTTTTTCAATTAACAGCACTGTTACAGGAAATTTATTTAATTTATTGTTATTCAAAAACTGTTTAGATAATCCATGAAGTGCAATTCGAGTGAAATTTTAACTCTTGTAAAAGCAATAATTTGTTGTAAATACAGAAATAGCTTTGAATAATAATTACTTTTGCTTTATTGGTACTGATTAGTAAAACATTCTAATTATTGTTTATTTAATAAAGTTTGAAATTTTGATAATGCACTAACTGTTTGATTTTCTCATAATGTAACTTTACCAATTATATTACTTTGCTTTTTAGCATAATCACCTAATGTTATCATATACCTGATTATAGCATATGGCCAACATTAATATATATTTATTGAACAAATAGAAAGCAAAAATGTTGGCAATATAACTGCTGCAATTATGGAAACCTCTTTTTCATCTGTTATTGAAAATGAGGAAGAACTTTTAGCTGATGGTGATAATCTTAGTCAAGAGGATTCACTTCCGGTATGTTTTATACATAAAGATCATTTATTAGACATGAGTTGGAAAAATTATTTTTGCTTAAAGTGAATCCTACAAATTATAAAAAAAATTGTTTTCACTTAGTTTTAAATTTTGATCTTAAAAAATTTTTATCTAAATTTTTTTGGAATGTTCAGATTTGACTGTGTTGTAGTAAGTATGAAATAGGCTACACCTTGTAGTTACGAAAACAAAAACAACACTTTTTTAGCTTTCTAATATTATAGCAATTACATGACTGCAATTTTAAAAACAACTTCTCAATAAATTAATTGATTGATATAGGAAGTTTTTTGTTTTTTAAAGTTAGGTTTGTTTTCATTTTTTATCTTTTAAGATGTGGCATTTTGGTATAATATTTTTTTGACCACACATTGTTAGTTAAACAGTTTCAAATCAAATTGATTGAAATAATCTAAATATTATACAAAATCCAAACATATTTTTGTGCCGTGCTTTACATTTGGTTAAATTTTAGTTTATCTTTTTGTACAGTTTCTAAAAATTAAAGAATTTTTTCAATTTTTATTTTATCTCTGTGTTTATCCTCTTCACTTGCAGGAAAGCAACGGAGGTGCTAATACATAGGGTAAGAAATTACCCCAACCTGCTTCTGGAGATGCCAAGATATTGCTGTCCACTTTAAATTTAATAGAGATATGAATTAATTTAGAACTGCTTGCCAAGACCACCAAGCGGGGAATGTGCTGTAAAGTGTCTTTCCCAAGAACACAACAGAATGGCGCAAATAGGTTGTGAACAGAGACCATGTTGATCACAATCCTGGTGCTCTAACTACTCGACTATGCTGCCGATAATCTTTCATTTTGCCATGACATTTTTGTGGCATGTGATACAATTAAGAAATTTTTGTATAGTTAACAGTTAATATTATTAAGTGTAACATGTTCTTTGCAACTATATGATGATCTTTGTATAGCGTATAATATTTTTTTTATCTTCCTATCTGCTTGGTGTTTTAGATATGCTGTTTATGCAAAATTCGAAAAAATGTTTTTTTTGTCAAATGTTTGCTCCCACAGAAAAAGAATAAATTTATTTTAACAGTGTAAGGGAGATTAGGGACCATTGAGTATGAAGGACCTTTAAGCCATGGTCCAATTTTTCTAAATCAAATGTTGTTTAGAGTTTTCTGTCATGAGTTAAAAGTATTTGTCATAATATTTTCTAGACTGTAATGGTAAAAATTTAATTGCTTACAGAATAATTGTCAGGTATAATTAGGTTTTTATAACATGTATATAAATATTTTGCCTCTTGGTATTTTTGAATAGACGTTTGCTGGTACAGAATTTGAAGATTGCATGAAATAAAAGATTTTTCTTCCCAAAGCTTTTCATCTGACACTCTTCAGGGGAAATGGTCAGAATGAAGCAGAATTGAAACCGAACTAAGTTGATAAAGGGGAAAGCAGAGTTCTCATTGGCTGAAAGAAGTTAGCCAATGAGAGAAAAGATTAAGAAATTTTCAAAGAGTAGATGAATTCTTTTTGCTTACACAGAAGAGGATTCAATCCCCTTCAGTTTAAGCAAATGATTTGTCTACTCTTTGAAATTTGTTTATAAGAATTTGTCTACTCTTTGAAAATTTCTTAATCTTTTCTCTCATTGGCTAACTTCTTTCAGCCAATGAGAACTCTGCTTTCCCCTTTATAACTTAGTTCGGTTCCAATTTTGCTTCATTCTGACAATTTTCCCTGAAGAGTTTCAGATGAAAAGGTTTGGGAAGAAAAATCTTTTCATGCAATCTTTGTATTTTTCTATTATTTTCTTTAAAAAAAGGTATTAGAAATACAAAGTTGTTAGCATACAATGCTAATTAAATCAAAGTTATGTGAGCAGCAATGTTTCTAATTTTAATCTATGTAACAGAGTTCAATTAGATTGGCTTCTCATAGCAGATAAGCAGGACCATTGGATATGGCCCAAAGTTTCTTTGCCTAAGAAATTGTTAATACATGCTGTGTACTTAAAACTTGAACAATGTTTTCTATCAAAAAGTTATACAAAAACATTGATCTATTTGAATTCTAATTGAATTTTTCTATCAAAAGGTTATACAAAGACATTGATCTATTTATATTATAGTTTTTCATTAATAGTCTATAGTACAGATCTTGTAAACTGCACCAAAAAATTTCTACTTAAAAAAAACAAAAGAAAATATTGATTGAAATCAGCGTATATGATAATATGATTTGTAAACTTCATTTTTTGTCATGATGTATATAAAATGATTAATCTGTATTTTTCATTTAGTCTACAATTTACTAAATTATGTAAAAATATTGTCCCAGAGGTTCTTTAAGTGTGGTCCATTGGTCCCCAAGCTTAAGGATCTTTGGGTCAAAAAATTTTGTAATTTTTAAAATGTGATACTTTTTTAATGCTTTATTGAATCAAAAAGTAATGCGCATGTCTGAGTGAGTTAAAAGGTAGAGTTTTAGTATGGGGTTTTTAGGCAATTTTTTCTTTAAATGAAAGACTACAATAAAAAAAATAAACTTTGATACAATAGGCTCTAATCTCCCCAGTAGGATGTCTTACAGTCTGGACACATACCTAAAAAATAAGTGAAAAACGTAAAACACTTTGTTTTTCTTCATGTAACACCTTCAATATGTTTTATATTATTTTGCAATGCAATGCAAATATTAACATGTTTTACGAAATTTCATGAACCTGATGTAATAAGATTTCGTTACCATCCATTTTGGTACATTAATCCAATTATCATGTGTCTAGACTTTATGGAAACTCTATAGATTATGTTTAAAAAAAATATATATATTTTCTTTATTCACTTCAGCTAATAAAAGCTAATTTATTTCTACTATAAAGCTGTTAATACTTATTAAATTACTACTATTTTATAAATTACACTTTGTTGTAACAGTAGAAAGATTTCTAAAACTGTGATGGTTTTTAAAAATTGTCTGTTTATCAAATGTCATTGATATAAAAATATTATCATTTTGTCTGTGATCCTTTTATTATATGCATTAAAACTTGGTTTGTGATTAAAATTAATGTTATATATAAAATAGTTTTCATACTAAAAGCTACTCAACTGACTTTACTAGAAAAAAACCTAAATTTTGAGATAAAATTATAAAAAATAAATAAAGATGCTTGCCACAATGCCCACTATGCTTAACACACACATGGCATTAATCACCTCATTTACTGTAGCCAAGTATAGACACAAGACCATGCCACTAGTCTGTGGAAAAAGCCTTTCTAAGCAGCAGGCTTAATCCATGACTGGGAATCTATAATGGCTTCTTTGAGAGGTTAAGGGATGGCTACTCCAAGATATCCTTGAAGGAGGGATAACAGCAACTATAAAACTGAAATGATTTTAAAGTTTTACTGAACAATTTTTTTTTGGTAACACATAATATCAATTGAACACCTTAAAAAATTTAAATTTTAAAAAACTAATTTTTTCTTTTAGAACTCCTATGATGCTTTCATGAAAAAGCACTTGCAACATTATGGCTATTATACAGGTCAGTTTAAAAAAAGATCATTTATATTTTTGTGAATAGAATAATTGTACTGTCAACTGAAATCAAAAAAACTATTTGCATAAATTTTGAATTTAAGCGTACCACTAATCTTCTGCTTCATTTTTGTGTTTATGTAGTTTTTTGTTTTTATGGAAGTAGCCTACTAGACCAGATCAAGTAGGCTATTAACCATTAGCTTTATATTACATTATTTTTTTTTTACAAAACAAAACAAAACTTTATGCTGAATAAATAGGCCACTGTGTTAAAAACTTATGTGAAAAACCTAAATAGGCTGCAATTAAAAGTCAATCACATCCTTGAAATTTTTCTATTTAAACTTTGAGTATAACTTTCCCTTGCCCTCAAGTAGCCTATTAAATTTTTTGTTTAGCTCTAATTTTTTAACCCAGGATATCCTGCAATCATTTTATGCATAATGTAGAGGGTGTCCACAAAGTCTGGGTATATTGGAAGTTTCGCTATTTATTTTATCTACCTATTTAATCGAGCTCATCAAAATATTTGCAAAGCACATCAAATTGTGCATTGCAAATGTTAAAAAATCATCTTGAAAATATTATTTATGAACATTACAATTGAATAAAATTGTTTTGTAAGAAGCATGTGTTTTTACCATGTACCCAGACTTTATGGAGGCCCTGTAGGTTGTGAATCTCTACATGATTAAGGAGCTATTTCAAACGTAATTATTAAGGTCTTGTTTTTTTCTAATATAATTTACCTTTAATCATCAGTTTATTCGTGATTTTCCACCTACAGGTTTTTGGGCTATAAGCTGTTTGAAAAGTGAATTTTCCTCAGATATTTATAAATAAACGTATTTTAAGTTGTAAAGACAAGAAAGGAAATCGAATAACAACAATAGGTAAAATTGAAAAAATTTTCTCGTTGACAAGAGTCGTTATCCAGGTGTCGAAACTCGGATCCTTTTGACGACTATTTCTGGTTATTCTAAACTGAATGTTTTAAAAATATGTGCCTCATCTATACTTAGGATGCATTAGAAAATGGTGCACAGTAGGGACGCGTGGTTAGAATCTTGCAGAGAAATATAAAAAATTTAATTGGTATTTCTTGCGTTAATTTGTAAACTTTTTGGTATTCAACTTTACCCTGTAAAAATTTACGACTGATCCAAGTCAAGTTCTACCAAGACACGCCTACTAGGCCTATACAACTACTTATTTAGAATGAAAAAAAAAAAAAACAATATAAAAATATTGATTATTTTTATTGAAATTGCCGAAGGGAACAATTTATCAAATTATGATAGTTGAACAGACTAGTAAGTTCGAACATTACTATTCTCCGCCATCCGATTATGTGTCATTTGCAAATGTGAACGAAGAAAGATTACTTGGAAAGCATACTTATTTTTTAAAATAATGGATCAAGCATTTTGAGCGCAAAATTGAAGAAGTTTGTATGCTTTCCAATGAAAATTTTGAGAACTGAAGCCCCGTCCGCAGGAAAACTGCGTCTATGATAAAAAATTTAAAAAATTATTACACATCTTAAAAAAGTTTTTGGCATTTTTAAACGTTGGTGCGATATGCCCTTCTATGAATTTTTTTGTCCACAGGCTTCACCATTTCTTTTTGCACCCAAACTTTGGTTGTGCTTGTGTCTGTTGATACGACAGTCGGCTTATATACACAAAACATACTTTTTTGGGAGAAAAGTTACCCCAAAAACATACGTTATTTGGGGGATCTGGCAAATATGTGTCATAGAAACAAAAAATCTTTTTCAATAAGCTGAAATACACAATTTTTGTATTGCTACCGATTTCTTCTAATTAAGTAAAATAGACTGTATTTTCAAAAAATTTAGATTCATAAATTTTGTCAATTTCTACTGTTGGATTAGGCTTAAGTTATAAAATACTTTTCTTGTATGGCACTGTATGCCAAACAAGCAGTTAAGAAACGGTTAAGGATATTAATGGATAATTGTAAGAAAAAACATTAAAATAAAATACTCCCAGCGCTGAATAAAATCATGGCAAATGTAATTAAAAAAAAAATTTGTACCACACCAACTACGAGTTTTACAACTAAAATGGCTCCAGTGAGTTTCAAAATCAAAGCACCGTATTTAGTTGGCTAATACGCAACCAAACGTATCGTATGCTTTGATACGAAATTTTCTTATAATAACAACTTTATCTATTATTAAGTGAAAGTATTGTTTGATACTTTGGAAGAAAATACCTTGTGTCTTTTACAATGACTTTTTTTACCAACCTTGTAAAGGTTCAAAATCTAACACAAAATCACAAACTATGTACAATCTTCACCTCAAGACGAAAGGCAAAAAACCTTTTTCTAAAGTTTAGTGAAGACAGAAAAAGTCTGTATTTTAAATCAATGGCTAAAGAATATGACCTGAAAGATAAATTGTAATATCTGCAATAAAGCATTTATTTGTATGATTTTTTATAGTGCCGCCTTTGTTTTTCTCATAATTTTTTACATTGATAGAAAAACGTGTATCTTGTCACGTGAACTAGACGAGACCAACATAATTATCGTTTTTGCAACACTTAACTCTAATAAGCTCATTTATCTTTCTTAATAAGACTTTCTCGTCATAAGTACTGTCAAGAGTACCCTGAAGTGTTTTAATTGCATTTTAAAGCTGCTCTTAAACTTTTCAAAGGTTCCAGCGCTTTAATTTTAATTACTTTTTTTTCAAAGAGCTGTTTATTCATTACTTAAGTAAACTTGGTCTAAGTTAAATTGATGCACCAATAGTTTTATTTATCGTTGGAATATTTGTTAAAAAATCACTTTAAATGTAGGTAAGTCAAGCATTTGAATCGAAGTAATATTATTAGAATTAATGTTGGTCGATTGAAGACCGCGATTTATAAGATAAGAAAAATTGTAGCGCGTAGTTATTAGTATCATGATTTCGTTTTTGCCGTTTTCTGCTAATCCTCATTCTTTTTCTAACAACAATAATAAATTAGCCGCTTAATGTACATCACTTTATTTTTTTCAGTAAATTGGCCGCAAATATGCGCCCATATTTAGTATCAAAAATTTCTTGCTAATTACGTTGAGTTTTTTTAATATTAGAAACGTTTTTGACAATCAAATAAAAGATTATTAAATCTTTTCAAACTGCATAGTCATAGCAAAAATAGTTCTACTTTCTTTAAAAAGAATTGAACATTTGCCATAAATAAAGAAGTTTTTGTCTAGCATTCAAGATTCAATGTTGCCATATGCATTGTGACAAAAATCTTAAAAAAATTATTGTGAGAAGTTTATTCAATCCCCTTTTTTCTGATTGTTCTCGTGATTTGAGCGTATAAGCGGATTGTCCAGCGTTCCATTGACATCTGTGTTTATGCTTTGATCCTCTTGAACCTTTTGTTTCGTCATCAAGTGCCTATTGTTAAATAGCTACCGGAGACAGAAGTCGCTTTTTCTTAACTTTCGCTGGAAATTTTAAACGATCGCAAAGGTAACTGGTATTATTAAGCCGAGGTTAAGCACCATCAAAAGCCGTTTCTCAATATCCGCCATATATGTGCGAGAGCTCGTTTAATGAACTTATTTGATGGTTACAATAAAGAGCTGTAGTCTAAATTTTGTACATAAAACGGCCTTGTTTCAATCTGTGCCTTCTCCCAAATACCTTGTAAAAATTTAGTGAAGTTATAAATCAAAGAAGACATTACGTCATTTAGATGGCGTTGGACAGCAAAAATTCAGGTGATGAGTTGCATGACATTATTTTTAATTTTTTGGTTTTATGAAATTGAAATCATGTTTTTAAGCCAGTTTATTCTAATCTATTAATAGAATTACGCAGTTGTGAAGTCAACGCTGAACTTGTTTTTTGTAATACGACACCAAAATAAAAACTCTTTAATCATTTTGCTAAATTTTTCGTAAAAGTCCAGTGCAAATTTGTCCTGGATAAGATTTTAACTTTATGCAGTGTCAGGAGTTTGATGTGGCGATTATGCAATTTTGTAGAAAATAAAACTGTTTTGTAGAGATTTCTATTACTTTTGGATCTCCTTTTAGAGTCCCGGATATGCAAAAATTTCTTCGCCACATTCACTGAGCTAGGTCAAAGCTAATAAAGTTATCCCTACTTTAAAATACAGTAGACTTCGGTTAATTCGGATTCAGTTAATGCGGAATTTCGCTTAACTCAGATAAAACTAAAAAGTACAAATAATTTCATATACGAGTATACTGTAATTCTTAACAAAAAGCTTCGGATTATCCGGATCTTCGCCTAATTAAGATGATTTTGTCTGTCAAATTGAATTCAAATTAACCGAGGTCTACTGTAGGATTTGTTATTGGTTTGACAAATTGCGGCAGCGGCTGTCCTATCGTTAAATCGTCGCAAAATCATTGATATCTCTATATACGACAATTTTTTTTTATAATTACCGCCACATTCATTTCTTGCACAGTCCGCGTTGTCCTATAAAAGAAAATTTGTTCGTGGCGACAACTGGCACTCACACTTTCATGTGTTCAGACGTTGGCACAACCTTGCCGTATCGTCGTCGGAAACAACTTGATAACCCGTAAAAATCAATTGATTGATTAATTGGATGTTTAAGTTCGTTTTGCTGTTTGAGTTGATAAAATTAAATTAGGGGTCGGACCAACCGAACAGTTTAAGTGGTTTTGTTTGAAGTTGGCAGTTTTTTACATTTATTTTGCAAAACCGCTCTTCGAACTTTTTGGTCAAATTCCTTATCTGTAGTTTTGGTAAAAAACATTTTCTTTTTTTTTTAAATTGATTTTTTTTAGTTTACCAAAGAAGTTACTTTTTTCACTAGATGAAAATTTATCTTTATGTTTATAATGATAATTTATTAATGTTTAAGCGCTGTATTTTATGTAAAGTTGCTGTTTACGAACAGGTTTCATTTATGATATGTATAAATTCTTTTGGTTGCATGAACGATTAGTTTAGGTTATTATAACTTTATTCAACCTTAGTTTTAGTTGTTTTACTCAAAAGAACTTTTTTTGATTTTTTTAGCAATTTTAAACCAGATGACAACGAGGTTTTGTAGCGTGCTTTTACGAATTCGTTTTTCCAGGTCAAAACGCCGTCTACCGGGAGAACTTTCGTAGTTTACAGGAATGGAGAAAGAACTACGACGTGCGTTTGAGCGGGCAGCGTGATCTATCGGTGATGGAAGAGCATTTCGGAAGATCCGGTTCCTTCTCTAAGTTCTTCGATATGCCTTGTAAGATGTTCAGTTTTTAATCGAATTATCAGAAAAATGTTTAACGAAAATTCAATCTATTGACAGCTTTGACTGTTTACCGGATGCCATTTCCACCACAAAGCAATAGGTTTCGGCTCTAAACCTCGATGATGCTACGTGATTCGTTTTTACAATTTTTTCTTCGACCTTTTAACATTTAAAAGCAGTCTGATTTTAAGCTAAAAAGACTAAAAGATTTTTATCATACTAAACAGGGACGCAATTTATTCTTCGTTGCGTCTTGCTTATATTGTCTTTAAAATGCAGTAGTATTTTTTGAACAGCTATCTTTTCAACGGACGAATCGCTGACCGACGAACTTCTCCACCGAACAACGCAATTAGTCTTTCACTACCAAGCCGGCAGGAAAATCCCGAAGCTTCGCGAACCGAGGAATCTTTACGCGCTTACCAAAGAAGCTGGGCCACAACAAGCCACAAGGTGGAGAATGAAGGAAAAGTTCTTTAATTCGTTTCTTGATTTCGGTCGCCGATGGCATTGTAAAGAGGAATACTGAAAAAACTTTTTGATTGATTTTCTACCTGCTGAGAAGTCTGAAAATCCGACCAACTTTTTCTTTAGCTTCGTTAATTCTGTTTCTTGTTTTAACGGGAATTCACGTCAGTGACTTGTTTATTTTGCTCTTCTCAGGTGGCCGTCTCACGTACAAGTAGTATGCCCCGCGATTCGATTCATTGACTATACGCCCCCTATTCCTGATCCAATGTACCAGCCCACCGGGCGAGAAATTACCCCGTCGGTGCGTGGCCCTCAAATGGGTGAGGTGAGAATTGTCAAAAGAATAATAATCTCAACATACTAGGTGATCTAATTTTTTCACAGGTGATATTTTACAACGACCCAGGTAGAGATATGTATTTTATGCGGTCGAGGGTCGCTGGTTGTCGTCTCGCTATGCGCGCGACCCCTCCTCCTCGCGAATATCCCGATGATAATCTGACCCTTGAGTTTGAGTCTCGCTTTGAAAGTGGAAACTTGCTGAAAGTTGACAAGATGTGAGCTTTCTCTTGTTGCTGTTGTTATCTGTTGCCTGTTGTTTCATTTATCAACTTGTGTTTAGAAACGATTTCGACTATGAACTGACTCTACGGACTGATCTCTACACGTCGAAACATACTCAGTGGTTTTTCTTCAGGTGAAGATTTAAGTTTTCATTTGTCGTCGTTGATTGTTGAATAATAAGCTTGTTTCTTTTTAAGAGTGCGCAACATGCGACCGGGTAAGAATTACCGCTTCACCATCATTAACTTAATGAAGCCGTCTAGTCTCTACAACCAGGGCATGAAACCGGTTTTCTACTCTGAATTAAACGCCCAAAAGAACAAGGTTAGTGGGTAAAAGCTGTTGGAGAATCGGGAAGGTTTTGTTATTGTTGTCAAGTACTATAGCCCAATACGTCTGCTATCAAGCTAAATTGTAAAATTCCATGTTACGTCATTGAAGCTATAAGATTGTTAGTCATAAGACGGTTAGTCACGCAGAATTAATTAATATATTATAGTGAAAATGTAAGCTTGGCCGGATTCAAATTTTTGATCGTCGTATTTGATATTAGACATCTTAAAGAAAACGATCGTTGAAGCGATTTTGATTGACGATCGTTAATGTCGTTTGATCGAGTTGCGTAAAATTGTTTGTTCGAACCGAACTCACGCTTTGTTTCGACTTTGTTCTCTTTTTTGTTTTGTAGATTGGATGGATACGTACAGGATCGAATATCCGCTACTACAGAAACAACATTTGCGGAAGAGACGGCCGATCGTATTATTCTCTGACGTGGAATTGTGAATTTCCGTATAAGGACGATTGCTGCTACTTTGCTCATTGCTATCCTTACACTTACAGCGACTTGCAGGTGAAAATAGCCCACAACTCTTGCGGATATGTTGATAAGTGGATAATGTTTGTAAATAAATTCTGATTCTGTCATAAAAGAAATATTGATCATTATAAATTTTTAATAGATCGTAATTTTACGGTTTTCCTCTGCTGATTTTGGTGGGATCCGAGACTTGTTTTTTGATTAATATTTTTTCTATGAGAATTTTTAAACCGTGGATCCTGATTTAACAGTAAAATTTTTTAGAGGGTATATTCTAAAAAAAATGATTCAGTTATAACTTGCTTTTTGTTCTATGTTTTTTCAAATATTTTTTTCGCAGTCTGAAGTTCGGCTTATCATATTAAAAATCATGCTTAGGTTCGATTGTTAGTTTTTTTTTTTTTTTATAAAAGTTTAATTTAAAATAAAAATAATCGAAGAGCTGATCGTCAAGAAAAAACAAAAAAAGAGAAAATCATACTCAAAAATGTTTCAGGAATATCTGCTTCAGCTTGCGAACGACCCGGTCAGGTCGAGGTATTGCAAGCAGAGAGTGTTGACGAGAACTTTAGCTGGTGAGCTGCTAGTGATGCTTTTCATCTAGATTGTGGAGTAAAAGCGACCCATAACTCTGTACCGTTCATGTTTTTTGTTAAAAGGTTTTCGTTTGAATCTTGTTGTTACACACCCCAAAATATTTTTTATCTCCGTCAGTAAAACAAACAAATTCATTCGGTCAAAATATTGACTTTTCTTTTTGTCGTGCACAGCGACTCTGTCAATCTCATTATTTTGTGTTTTTTTAAAAGTTTAAAAGTTTTGTTTAAGCTGGGCTATGAACTCGTGACCTAGAGATCACAACTTTATTTTTTTGTCAATGCAAGAAAGCAGATGGTTGAACCAAACAGCTTGTGTTCGTCTGGTATCCGTCCATCACATGTCGCTGTCCATCACATATCGCTGTCCATAATTGACAGTCAAAATAAACGAAGACTGTTTAGTCTAATTTCCCATTGGAAAAATAAAAAAAAACTTTTAAAATTTTGGGGTTACGGCACTCAATCATTAGAATTTTGTTTTGTACGAACAAAATCAAATCAAATAATAGAATGATTTCTTGTCATGTCATGTTCCATTCACGCTTATCCCTTTATTTGTTCAAACGTAAATTGAACAATGAACTTACGTATTTAATCATCACAGGCAATCTAGTTTACATCCTCACTATTACGTCACCGTCGCGGAATCCCGAAATTTCTCGCTCGAAACGGGCAGTGGTCATCACCGCCCGTGTCCATCCTGGCGAAACAAATGCGTCGTGGATGATGAAAGGTTTTCTCGATTACCTGACCAGTAGCAGCGCTGACGCGAAGGTTCGACTTAAATGATGTGACGCAAACTGGAAACTCTGTTTCTTTTCAAATAATTTTTTAGCTGATGATGATATTTATTTTATTGTTTATGATTTAATTTAAAACAAAAAGTTAAGCTAAATCAGAGGTGGGCAAACTTTTTAGATCAAGGGCCGGATTCAGAAGATGATTTTGATCTGGAGCCGCGCTAGTATTTACAACGTGAATAAACATGAAATTGATTGAAAGTGATGACCTTTTTTCTTTAGAGATCACTACGTTTTTGGTCATTGATTGAAAGTGAAGAGAGAGTAAAGTTGTTTGCTTGAGGCTTTTAACGGGCTGCACAGAAATTTGTGGCGGGTTGTAGTTTGCCCACCCCTGATCTAAATAATTGCTTTAATAATTCAAACAATCATTGACTGCGAAGTTGACAGAAAATTCTCAATTGAAATGTTAGAGCAGCTTTAAAAGCAAATAAAAATCTGTAAGATCTTGTGTCTTCCGTCATAGGGTTACAGAGTTTTTTTAGTATTTGTACACCTTTAGATATCGCAGATTTTTCTTGTAGCTCGTCTAAAATAGTAGTAAAATAAAAAGCATTTAATTTAATGCCAATTCAACGCTTTGATTTAAGATCACCCATGGTTAAAAAACTGACTAAATAGAACTTATTTGTTTGTCTAACATTGCCATCTTTGGATCGTCGTTGTACAATTTTTCATCTTTTTGTTATTCTTTAATTCATTTACAGTAGACTTCAGTTAATCCGGATGCAGTTAATGCTGAATTTTGCTTAACTTGGATAAAACTGAAAGTACAAATGATTTCCTATATAATCTAAATCTTAATAAAAAGCTTCGGATTATCCGGATCTTCGCCTAATTTTCATGATTTTGTCTGTCAAATCGAATCCGGGTTAACCGAGGTCTACTGTAAATGCTTTTGCTATTAGCTTTTATCACAATCTTTATTTCAAAGCTGCCAATTTTTTCCAGCTTCTTCGGGACACTTTCATATTTAAAATAGTTCCAATGCTCAATCCTGACGGTGTCATAGTTGGAAATTATAGGTATGATATTACAATGCAGCTTGATATGAAAAAAAAGAAGATAAATTGAATTTGCGTATAAATTCGTCAGCAATCACAGTTGCGCATCAACAATCAACATTGAATTTTGCTGACCTTTTTTGAATAATTTATCTATTTTTGTGTATTTTCTGTGCGACTGACTCACGGTTTGTTTGTCTCATAATTATTTTTATTGGTGAAAAATTTTTGAGCGTTTTGTATTTTATAACTTGTAGTGACGTCATAGAAAAGCCTTTCAATCAGATTACGACAAAAACTTTTTCGTACAAACATGTTTCAACAAGAATTATTTACAAAGAAAGAAATTGGCTGAATTCGATCGTCATATTTTTCGTAAATTTACGGCAAACTTATAAAGAGAACAAAGCAAACAATCACTTAAAACTTGTTTTGTTGCAGATGTTCATTGGCGGGAAGAGATTTGAATCGTAATTATAAATCAGTTCTAAAGGATTCTTTTCCGAGCATATGGCACACCAAAATGATGGTCAAGCGACTCAACAGCGAGCGTCAAGTTGTCGTATACTGCGACCTTCACGGGCATTCGAGAAAGAATAACATCTTCATCTACGGCTGCGAGAACAAGCACGACCGATCCAAACGACTTCAAGAAAGAGTAGGTAGCTTTGGTTTGCTTGCTCTCTTAAAAAGAAAATTTTAGAACGGTCACTTTGAAGCGTTCTCTTCTTTTAATAAAATTACACGCTTGGTGGCGCAAGGTGACCAGTTTGTAATTTAAAGTTTATTTCCGCAACCTTTTTAGTCATTCGGCGTAAGCGAGAAAGCATTGTTTTTTTATTGATTCTTTTGAGCGCGCTTTGAAAAAATGAAAGCAAAATGTTTTCTTCTTGACGTCCAATACTAATAGCCAATGAGCTTAAAGTCTTAACAATAAAAAAAAATCAATAATGAATTCTTGACATTTGACGTCACAGAAGTTATTAAAGTATAAAGGTTGTAATTATTCTCGGTTGCAATAAGATTTTAGAAGTAATTTTCTCTGCAATTGTACACTCAATAGAAGTTGTAAAAGTTTTACTAAATCATAAATGCGTTTCAGGTTTTCCCCCTTATGCTATCGAAGAACGCTTCCCAGTCGTTTTCATTCGACAGCTGCAAGTATAAAGTTCAAAAAAGCAAAGAAGGAACTGGAAGGATTGTTGTTTGGTACATGGGTATTATGAACAGGTTTGCAGCGTTTTATTTATTGACTTTTAAATAATATTGTCACCTTCAATATTTAATAACTTGAAATAATAGCGTTTTCTTTGAAAATTGTAATTAAACATCGCTGATGCGATGAGAACTTTAAAAATCGCAGAACCACCAACCGATGCAATCGTGATTTTCTTTCGCTATCATCACCGTCGTCTGCTTTGCAGCTATACCATGGAAGCGACGTTCGGAGGCACTTCTCTTCCCGGAAAGCGTAAAAACACTCACCTGAGCACAAAGGATCTGGAGATGATGGGATACCACTTCTGCGACACGCTGCTTGATTACTGCGACCCCGACGAATCGAAGGTGCGCGCGTGCATGCGCGAATTGCAAGATCACATGAAGCAGAAGATCCTCAAGCGACTGCAGATGCAGAATCCCGACAGTAAGCTGCTTGAATTGCAAAGCGCTCTCGAAGCGGGTGTTACTTTCTTCTCGCTTTTGCATGTTCATAAATCGCGTTAATCATTCGGTTGTTAGAAAATTGTTTTGAACAAAGATTAGAGAAATTGTTTCGTTTTTTTTTCAGTTTTGATTTGTAACGTTGATAAATCGACCTGCCTGAGGTTTCACTTTTTCGTTAATTAGAGCTCACTTAGTTAAAGCTCGATTTTCACGAAAATTTACATTTCTTGCCGCTGCTTTTACAGTAAGTGACATCAACCTTGATGACTTCGCGAGCGACTTCGAATCGGACACATCCGGCTCCGATTCTTCTTGCGACGACGGACTTCCGGTCCATTTACTCGCCATTGCGCCCAAATTGCAACGAAAGAAAAAGTTCCGATCCCGTCGTGACAAAATAAAAGTTCCGGGAAGCAAGGTGATTGGACCGAAAATGGAAACCACGACCACGGCCACCGTGGTCGTGGTTTCGCTCCTTCCTCGATTCAACAATCACCGTACTCGCTTCAATTTCCGGTTGCGTCTGACAATTTTTTAAGTGATATGAAGTTATGAACAATCGTATTTTTCGTGTAAACAATGACGTAGTTTTGCTCTCGAAGCTTTATTTGCGAGACGGCGAAGAAAAGACAGGATTCTAGTGTTTTTATTTTTGTTTAGTCAAGCTCGGCCGTGACCTCTTCCGACAAAACGATGAACAACTCCCAGAAGATGTTTCCGGACAAAGCAAAGCCACTCAGGTGCCATCAATTGAAAGTCCTAAATATTGCATTAACTGCAAACAGAGTTTTTGCTTTTTATTTAGTTTCATTAGAGATTTCTTATAATGTAATACAAGAAGTTTGCTTTCTGCTATCGTAACAGTAGTACCTACGGTTAGTTTTCATTTTTCATTTAATTGAAATGCAACTCTGCTTTACTTCTCATCGTTGAGACACCAGTTTAAAACTTGGTGTTCATCGCCTCTTAGTATAAGATCTATCTACCTGATGAATCTACGTATAGCAGCTTGCAATTTGTAATGTCGACTCGAGTAATGAACCCGTGTTCTTCTGATTACGAGTCGGCCGCTCAACGCACTGACCTACGTTGGCTAGCAAAGTGACGCCAATTCATGCGCAGGTACGCTCGACCAGTTTCAAGCAATAAGAGGAAAGAAGACCGACAACCAGCCGCCACCACGATCGTCGGCGCCCTGACGAGCGACGGCAGGCGCTCGATCGAGAAGTCTTCCAAAAAAGTAAGTTTCTTTTTCTTTATATTCCTCAAACATTGCAACCTTGCACTTCGTGTGCATTGAACCGTAAAGATGCTTGATCAAGACAACTACGTATCAACGTGTCGATCTTGCACTTTTGTCACGTGTTCAAGCTATGAAGATTCACCGTTTTAAACAACAACGTACATTTTTTTTGTTTTATTCAGACGAGTATGAAATTAGACAAGTATAATTTTTAAAAACGATTATTTTTATCAAAAAAAGCAAGTGGTCAGGTTATTGCAAAGCTTTCCAAACTTCTTTAAATTCTTTTTACAGTAATATAAAATTTAAAGTATTTTGACTTGATAATTAAGTTCAAAATATTTGAATTCTTAAAAACACATTACACCCCGTGCATTTTAACAACAAAATAACAAACAACATGCAAAAATCAAGTTTCCTCACAATCTCACTCTGATAGATACAAGTTTGGTTAATTTAGTAAGCAAGCAGGCATCTCAAGCCTTGTAAGAAATAGACCGCAACAGGCAATTAAAACTCAGACTCGTTGCTGGGTGAGACGTAACAGCTAAGGGTCAGGTTAGCAATGAGCCGAGTTAGAAAGTCACACAACGTTTTTTTACATTGCAGTTGGATAATGATATCGCGTTTCTGCCGTTTCGATCGCCACTCAAAAGCGTCAGGACAAGTCTTAGTAAACATCGCAGTGTTATTGTGACGAGTCGAAGCCTGATTTGGACGAAATCAAATTCGAGCGACGACGGCGTGGCATCGAAGTCACCAACTTCTTTTCTGGAACGAGTTAAACTCGATCGTGATGAGAATTTCCCTCAAAATGACCAAGTTTTCTCTTCTACTCCGCAAGTGTCTGCAGAAATATTACCCAAGTTTTTGAAATATCCCGAAATTACCGAAAATCATCAAGCAAACCTTTTGGTAAAAAAACAAGATTTCGTTGTTAACGATCAAGAAAGCAAGATGATAGAAAATTACACTAGTTTAAAAAACCTCAAAGACGAAAGCGCTGAAAAAACCGACAATCTTCCATTTCTTGCTTGCCTACGAATGTCGTTCGAAAAAAGGTCATGTGCCAAAAGAGTAAAAACTTTACAAAAAAATTTCAAGTCATCCGACTATGAAAAGCAATCCAATCGAACACGAGAAATTGACTTAACCAGAAGAAACATTTGCAAAAAGAATTTTTCAAAGCCGAACCTCAATAAAAAAAAGCAAAAAATGTCAATATCCAAGTTTTTGAAAAGCTTCTTTCTTCCTCATCCAATCGAAATTAGTTCTGACGTCATGCTCAAATCGTCTCTCACACAAAAAAATTCTGATCCCGTAGATACAAGCAAGTTGAGAAGCTTTTCGGGTGATGTAGTTAATGTTGAGTTTCAGCCGAAAGATCAATGAAGAGCAGCAGTTATTAAATGCAAAGCAGAACAAAATGATTTCAACCAAGAAAGATAAACGTAAATGTTGGTTTACTTTCATCCCGTAAGCTGTCGTTTTTGTTTGTAAAAATCTTTACGTTTACGCTTCTTAGGATGTGAAATATTTGTTATTACAATTTCAAAAAAGCGTTCAATTTAAAAATAAATAAAAGTCACAATATATCGAACGAAATCGTGATTCGGGCGGAAGGAAATCCAATTTTTTAAGAATGAAAACTTGTTCAATTTCCGCTTTTTGATTTTTAATCGACATTTACAACAAAAAATCGCCCATGCTCGTGCTTGCTTTTTACTCGCTGACGAAAGGAATCGTGTTTGCTGTGACGACTAACGCCGTTGCCGTGACTTGAAATCTAACAGTTGCCGGTCGTGTCCCTCTCGTGCAGCGATCCATTGCTTGGACTGTTGCTGGCCACCAGAGCCGGATATTTCCTCCGAACAGTTGAGTATCGTAGTTGAGAATAGCCGAGTCATCCGCGTCGGTCGAATTTAGGCGAACGCCTCGAGTTAAGCGAAATTCAACGTCGAAAAAAAGTTGAAACGAATGCGACGCTGAACTTGCGGAACTCGTTTAAACTCGTCACGGTTGCATGAACTGCGCTGCTGCCATTTGCATGTTTTTGTTTTGGATAGAAACTGATTACATTCTTTGTAGTGTATTGCATGACGTAGCCGCGTGGTGCTCAATTGCATGTACATCAACGCTGAGTTGTTGTTTTAAGGCGCTTCTGTATGTAAGCTATGGAAAATTTTTGTAACAGTTTTCATGCTTGATGACTTTGACGATCAATTATTAATAATGTCTATGGACCTGAATTAGCTCTCATCGCAATGAAAATAAAAATACACGCACAGATAAAAAAATTACAACTAACAAACGTATTTTGGTATTTCCAATGCAAGTCTGGGTATTGACATTCACCATTCCGAAATTTAATATCTACGCTTGTAAGTTCAGTTAAGAAAGCAAAAAAAGCATGCAATGCCTACAGTATATACACGTAACAACTACTCACATCTGTTTCCACCTAACAAATTTCAAGTTGAACATTCATAGAATTCGTTTCTTGATTTTTAAATCGTTTTTTTTTTTTTTTTTTTGATTCAAACAAAATTAAAATTGTTTTACGAATGTTTTTGCCTAATTCCTTTTTCAATAGTTTTCGGAGAATCTTTCGTTTATTCTTCAATTCCCAGTCTTTTTATAATGTGCATTAGGAGTGGGTTTTGATTTACCTCGATTCTTGCCCTACTTCAATTCTTCTCCAGTAAATTTACTAAACTCATAGCTTTGCCGTTATGTCAGTGTGCTTCATTGTTATTGGCTTGTAGCATTACAAAATTATTTTTACTAACCACAACGAAGACTGTCAAGACTTGTTTGCTTTCTGTTGATATCTAAAAAGTAGAGTTGAATATTAATATTTAAAAATCTTTTTCACTCGAAATATTGCTTCACGATTATCAGGTTTTATTTCAATTTCTTTTAGAGCGAGTACCTTGATGCTTTGACGTCAGCTTATATCCGTAGTGGAGTTCTTATTAGTTCTGATTCCAAAGGCAAGTGTAGTTTGCTGATAAAATTTTGCTCTTTTTTACTTCGTTCAAAGAGAAAGTAAAGCAACTTACTTTGGGATGCTATACATGAATGTCAGCTCTTCACAGATTATTCACTTCGCTACACTAACAACAACAACAACAACAGCAACAACAACAAACGAAATGCACAGGATGGAAATTTCGCAATGAAGTATTTGTCGAATCATCTCGATAACTCATCGGGTAATTCTAGTCTCGGTTCAATCAAAGCATTGAAATTGATGTATGAGATTCAAAATTCTCATTGTTGTCTGTTTGTTTTCGAGTTATTTTGATTTCTTTATAAATAATTTTTTTATCTGGCTTATTATTTTTTAAAATTTGTTTGTTACAATATCTATAGTTTGGTCGCAATGTTGTTCCAAGTCTTTAACGTTTTTAACGTTAAAGTCGAATTGCATTTTTATACATTAGGAATTGTTGCACTTATTTTACCCTTCTGAAGAGCTCTTTCTGATTTATGTATCCTACTTTTAAAAGCCTAAATCAATGTTTTTCAACCAAAACCTATATACAGACGTGGGAAGTAATTATACTGTACGTCTTCAGTAACTGTAATTGTAACTTCGTTACTTTTGTAAATGTTAAAACTAGTTACTATTTTGACCCTGTCAAAAGTTATCATTACCATTACTTTTTAAAATTGAAAAATATTTTTTATCAACACAACTAATGCCAGCTAGATTAAAGTGACGACCTTTTTTGGTCTTCAAGAAAATTTAAAGCTCCAAATCTAGTTATCAGGGAGATGAAATCGAAATCAAGACCAGAAAAAAAGTTTTGGCTATAGCTTTCGCCTTTTTGTCTGCAGTTTAAGATTAAGATAGTAACTGTAATTTGTAACTGCGTAGTTACTTTTTCAAATTGGTAACTGCAACTTGTAACTACTTATTTTTACAAAGTAACTTGCCCATATTGCCTATATAACAAAAATGTAGCCTATTGTAACAAATTTAAGAAAAAACTAATTTTTTTGTTTTACTGGAAACAGCCACAAAATGTTTCGCATCCTTAACAAATCAAAATAATTTTGGACTTAACTTTTTTATGAGTAGAGCTTCATGAATCTTAGAACAAAATTCTGATTTGCATTTACGTATTATTACAAAATTGTTTTCATCAGACCGATTATTAGAACACTTTTCACACGACAAAATATGATCTTTAACTGCACTATCCTGTAGACTTTTGAAATTCAGATGCTCCCGAACTCTAGTGATCAAATGTCTGGACGACATACCGATGTATGTCTTGTTCGTATCGCACGAACACGAGAATTTATAGACAACATTTGAACAAAGAGCCACAGGAGTTTTGGATTTTAACTGAAAATAATTGACTACTTTAAAAGTTTTATAGATAGGAGATATTTTTAAGTTGTACTTGTTTTTTATTAATGCAGAAAGACGATTTGCAAAGTGATGTGATTCCTTACCCAAATACGGAATACAAAAACTATTTTCAAAGCTAATGTTTTGAGATCTTCTAACAAATTTTCTCAAAACATTGTGACTAGTGAAGCAAAAGTAGATAAGTTTAAAATCGTGCTTGTCAATAAGCAGGTTTTTTTATTTACTGGATATACGATCAGTAAAATAAAAATCTTTTTATAAAACTTTCATAGTTTTATAGAAAGTAGAAAAGTTCTTCATTAAAAATAGACAACGTGCTAAAATGATTCACAAACACTGTCCCGAATCATTAATTTTCCCTTCTTATACACCCAGTTCAAGAGCTCAATTTTTACTGCTTATCCAGGTCCTGATTCAGATTTAGAAACGAGGCGGGATAGCCCGGCAATGTGTAACGCCTCGAGCCAGTGGTCCCCCCAACCCGACTGCCCGGCGGCTAGTAGCGACACCGAGAACGAGGGGGACGTCGATAAAGACGCGATTCTTGGTTTGACAGCGTGCTCTGTTTCTGCGATCAGTAGCTACTTACTGATTATTTGCTGTGGTGTGACGACTTACTTGGTTGCTTTCGATTTTCTTGACATCGATGCGTGCTGCTGCGGTTTAACTTTTTCTTTGGATGTTCTTTGTAGTGTTTTGTGTTGAATTTTAACAAAGGCATGAAACATGGGATCGGGTGAAAGACTTGAATTTGACTTAATTATTTAACAATGGCGGCTTTACTTAATCAAATTAACAAGGTTCTCAGCCACTTCATTCGACTTTCCCCGCGTTTTATTCCGATAGTTTATCATGTGATTTCTTCTTTGTTTAGCGGAAGAGCAGTACGAGCTGCTACGTCAATCAGCACTAAGAAGGCAGCTGAGTGCTGATCAGCAGAGGATGCTCGCGAAGAAGCATCTCATCGCAGTGGCTTCCAAGCAACAGAAGCGAAGCGAAGAGAATCAGGTTCAACGTTGTTTAGTTTACTCTAATCGTCAAAGTCGCTTTGAAACTTCGAAATTCTGTTGATTTCGAACTTTTAAAGTCTCAAAAAACTTGCTTAGACTCGCAGACGTTAAACTTCGCGCTTTCTAAGTTTACTTTACGACAAAAGAACGGAAGCAAGCCGAAGGATCATCTTGTTGTGATTTTATTCACAGAGAATCGGGAGTGCGAGATCCTGCTTCGATTTGACTTCGCGACAAACTCTTTGTTCCAACGACGATCCGGCAAGGTTTTCAAGTCAGTGGAACTTTTTGTTACTTATGCGTGATTTGCTCGTGAAGCTTATGCTGCTGATGGACCTCACTCTTCAACTGTGTTCGCCGCGGAATTGCGCTGATTAAAAATAAAAATATGATTCGGTCTTTAATTTCGTGTCTTTAAAATAAGTATTAAACATTTTTCCTAATTACAAAAATAGACCAACTTTGTATTTTAAAGTAAAGTTTTAATTTAATTTATAAATTAAAATTACTTTTAGACTTCCCAATACCATCAATATAGCGAATTGGAAATTCGCAAGAGTATAGTTGACCAAATTTTTCCTGAGACATAAAAGATTAAAAGATTAAGAAATGTTTTAGACAATGACTTCTTTTAAAATGTTTCTTGATTTTTAAAAATTATTTTCTAAATTAAATATTAGGCTAATCACATTCAAGATCCAAATCGCATCAAAATTGACAAATCGAATTTTTTTTGAAAATTGAAGTTTATTAAAAATTTTTGGTGCGATCTGAAACTTATTTACGACTAATATTTCTTTTGTAATAGTTTTTTGACTTCTGGATGCACCATAAAAATGTTTTCTAAACGAAAATTAAATATATTTTTTAAACAACAATGAATTTTACATTTTTTGTGACGTTATGCCGTCTCTTTTTGCTTTATTTTTTAAATTTTCTTGGTTACTCGAAATACATTGTTATTATAACTATAATTTAGAAGAAAAAACACGAATAAAAAAAAGCTAAATCTAAACGTTTTAAGAAATCAAAACATGTAGGAATAAATGGTGTAGCCTATAATTAATAAATCAAATATGTTTCTTCTTTTTTTTGTCATGGACAGAATTTAAATATCTGTAGGAATTTTTATTAAAATGCTGAACTTTTCTAAGAATTATAAAAGGATTGATTTTATTTTTCATATAAGTGTGAAAAAGTTTATACAAAGTTGATTTCTTCAAAATAGCGCCCGATAAGGGACTTGAACCCTTGACCGTTGGATTAAAAGTCCAACGCTCTACCGACTGAGCTAACCGGGCTGTCGAAGGGCCCTCAGTTATTGATAATATAAAATATTTAAGACGTTCTTAAGATAATACAGTACAAAAATTTTACAGTGAACTGCAGTTAAATTAACGATTTTCCACTTCTAATAATAACATAATCACGTACAAAAACAAAAAGTCTTGTCTTGACTTCATGTATGAGACCATACTTTTTAATTTGCATTAAAAAGTATACTGTAGTCTCGTACATGAACACGTGATGAAATATTCTCGAAACATATCATCGTTCTTGTGTTAGATTTATTTACTCGAAGCGTAACCTTGCACGTGAATGGAAGCGGCCAATCACGTCAAGAAAAGAAGTCACGTGTTTTTGGCACGTGCTTACGGTCGTGTGTTGAGTTGGCTACGTTTCGCCAGTGATTGACTATGCGTTGTTTCATATAAACTGTTAAATAAATAATTTTATTTCAGATGCTTGAAAATAATTTGCTAATAATGTAAAGTTCTCTTTCTAAATTCGCAAAAACTATTTTGCGTTCGCTAAAATTTAAGTTTGACAATTTTTAATTGAAAGTTGCCTTTGCGTCTGGAAGTCATCTAACAAAAATTATTCCGTTTTTGATATTTTTGCACTTCTAACGTTAGCTGCACAATTTATTTTTATTTCCGTTGATTCTTGGATGAAATTATTTTATTTCGAACCGCTTGTCATGGTAACCTTGCAGAGAAATAAACATTTCGTGTTAAATCGCAGCTCCTGACTCGGTTCTCATCGTATCTCCTGGAGGAAACCTTTCGACGGATTCTTTTCCTACTTCGGGATTGGCCCTTGTCGCTAAAAGTGGGAGGTATTCTATCACTGAGCCTGTGTAGTTCGGTTGAGGTCATCTGTGACGTGCTTACTAATACTTACCTCGGCCGATTCGAATTACTTCTCGCTGTTCACACACGTGCTCGTTGTTATCTTGTGCGGTCAGTGACGCAGAAACGAGTTGATTTCGAAAATTATCATTATCTCTATTTTCCTCCTGACTTTTCTCCTGACAACTTCAATTTTTCTCCTTACAACTTAGTGCAAGCTCCGTACAATTAACCCATCTGCTTTTGGATATGGCTAGATATTGCTCTATTTGGGAAGAGGATAAGTTTTAATTTTTCTTTAAATAAAACAAGCTTAACAAATTTTATTAAGTACCGAAAATTGGAAACTGTTCGTTGGGATTTGTGTTGCCGCGATTGGTTGAACAAATCCATATGTTATCGATTGAATTTGAAGCAAGTTTGCTTCTCGAAACAAGCAATCCTTAATTTTTTTACCTGTTTTCATTCCTCCTTTCGACAAAGCAAAATTTTAAGTGGCACCATTTAGGACATTTCTAACTTTGGACGAGCTACAACTGGCTACAAAAGCTTTGTTCTCGATTTTGTTACTCAAAATCACTGCCGTACTAACTACATGATTAATATGTTGTAGCTTAGCTGAGAATGCAGTGCTTTTAGCGTGTTCAATTAAAATTCATTGACTTTGAACAAGCTGCGTAAATTTACTCACTTTAATTTAATGCATACCGATTGTCGATACTTCGTTTGCAGTTGCTTTTCTAACCCTGCTTTATTCAAATTAAGTAAATGCAATCAAACCGCGGTTTTTATTCTGTCAATGTCAAACTTGCTCTCACTGGATATCAAATAAGATTTGCAAACTTTTATGTTTTACAACCACATTTCTAAAATAAAAGTCTTTAATTTAATTAAGGATCTCAAAAAATAATTAATTTGATTAACCTGATCTAAGTGCCAAAAAAAGTTCGTTTCTAAGATGTAACAAATGTCAACAAAGGGGACTTTATCAAGATCCTACTGATTTTAATGCGATAATTAACAAACCTTTACTTTAAATTGAATCCTAATTAGTTTTGACGAAATTTGTCCCGTCAAAGCAATAAAATGCGATCAAAATTTGAAGCATTCTAAGAGATTAAACAATAAGCTTATATATTTTAAGGACTGATCATATTCCTCAAGCCAAACTCTACTATAGTCCCGCCAATGCACCGCCCTCATAGCAGCGTTTTATTTAACAAATAACCTCGGTCTTGTATTTTTTTTCTCTTTCCATTTTTCACACAAACCTTATAATGAGGTGAAGCAACCTTACTTCCACATGATACAATGGGTCACACTTTTCATCGTTTATTGGCAAGTCACAACCTCAACTCGTTTTGTTACTTTTTCTTTTTCTGACCCCGTCTTTCAGCAACTCGCAAACTTTTTAATATTTTGATTGTATTTTGATTATGTGGCGGAGCAGAAATAAAAGAAACTGAACTGAACTGATTTTGTTCTCAATTTGTTTTGCGACCCCAATAAAGTTGTGGCCCACAAATTAAAAGCCTCTATCTTAAATAACTTGTTGCTGTATGTTGACGGCAAGATAAACCGTTAACCTTTTGCGCGACTTGATGTAAAGTTTGATTTTTATATTTAGACCCAATTCATCGACAATAAGAAAGTCAGACCCAAACGCTTTCACTGCTCCAATCAAATCTGAGAAGTCACTTGATGATTGTCATGGCGAGGAAATTGATGAAAAGATTCGAAGTGAAGGCAAAAGAAGACAGAAGAACGAAGATGAGAAGCCTCATTTTGGTGAAGAAGCTTCTATAAAGCATAGCAAGGAGGTAAGCGATGAACAGATTGTTTTGCTTATATATTGGCTGAAAGATTTGGCCAAAGTAGATAGTGACATAGGTCAAGTAGAATAGAAAGTTTTTGCTTTGTTGTTTTTAAGCAAGGATCGGAAATATTTAAAATTTTTGTTTTGACAAGAACAATTCATTGTTACTCCATGTAAACTCGAGCGACATCTTGCGAAAACCTCAACCTGCCGCATCAACGCCAAAAGACAAATCCAAAGCGACTCTTGCCCAGCGAATGACAAAACAAGTCAAGCATTTCTTCACCAAAGCTGAAACGGACCTTACTCGGCAGCAGCAAAGCGTGAGAGTGACTGGAAGTGAGGCCAACGAGCACCAGCACTCCCCTGGCACGCGTCCGAAAACCATTGCAACCGACGTCCTTCCAACTGAAAAAAACAGCGAAACCGCAGTGAACGATTGCGACGACGAAAAAGAATTGCAATCGGATAACAGATTTGACTTTTCTCGCGTTAAAAACCAGAACCAAGTTCAAAAATCGCCGGTCGAAGATTTGCCCTTTCATGATTCGAGAGCGCCGCTACCGGATATATCAAATGACGGGCCGCCGGTCTTGGCGCGGACAGACCCTTCTCTTTTAAATCTTGCTCGACCTTCAGCTACCAATAGTGCTCATCAACCAGATACCACATGTATGGTTAAGGTGAGGGAATCAATAATTTTCAATAGTTATGGTGAAGGAATCAATAGTAAGCCTTTTTGACATATTCAAATTCCTGGACCCTTAGTTTAACTTTTTGTTTACTTTTTTTTTTTTTTTTTTTAGAACACACAAAAAATTATAATCAATTGTGTTTTAGCTTTTTATAAAAATCTTTGTTGCTTCATTCTTATCAAGCCGATTTTTGTTTAATTTTAACAAGTTATCTCGTTTAGGGTGAAATTTTACTTCCGAATTCAGGCGATAAGCCGATTATTTCTAACGGTGTTAAGACGGTAAACTCAGTCGTGATTGAGCCGGAAACCGAACCACTGACCATCCATAGTAACAGGTAAATGTTGGACGTTGATTTTTTTCCTTGTTGACTTCATCCCACTGCTTCCAAGTTTAGACGTATTAAACAGGGGAAAAATATTAAAATTTTAAGAAATGTTGTTCAGAAATTTGGTTTCAATTTGATGTTTTGTAGATCAAATGACTGCAGCTTTGATTCGTCCATACAGAAGAACAAAATGAAACAAGTCACCGACGACTCGTTTTTCGGTAATTTAATGACAAACCTCTGCTGACTTGCTGCACTTTGTTTTGAATAACTAGAAAGCGAATAATTGCGACTGGCAAAAGCATTTACGCGAACCACGAGATAAGGTTTTCATGCGGTTTCACATGGTTTCCGCTCTTGCGTAAAAGCATTGAATTAAAGCGAATTGTGTTATCAGACTTATGTTGCTGTTCTCTAGATTTTTGTTTGTAATTAGTTAATATTTATATGAATTCGCGTTGGACCGACGTGACAAGTTCATCAATTAAGGCTCGTTTCCTCTACCAGCGTGGAATGCAGTATTCTTTGTCTGTTTTGTTGATTTTTTTACTTCTTTCCGCGCTTAAGCGCTAAGCAAAGCAAAAAAATTAAAAAAACAAACAAATAATACTCCATTCCACGCTCGTATTGGAAACGAACTTTTAGTAAAAAATTTGATAAAGCATGTTTTCATTATGGTAGTCAATCGATTCTCGTCATTTTGAAAAAAAGTTTCTTATCGGGAAAAATTAAGCAAGCACCTGAGGGCGAATGCGCGCTTGCTCAGTTTGCAATTGCTTGCGTAGTTGAAGATATGACGTACTCGTGTGCTTTAGGTATGTCCGATCGTGTTGGTCTCAAAGTCATTCCGAGAAACTCTCGCGTTCCCGCTGTTGTCGCCAACATCGCCGAACTGAGGCGCTCCTTGTTGGGGCACGGCAAGGAGAGGTGAGGAGCCAGTTGTTTATAATATCAAATCTGTAAACTTTCTGGCGTAGACTTCGTTGAAAGCTCATTGCTAGTATTGTTTTTTCTTTGTTTTCAAAATACCTTGAAAAATGATAATGTAGCTTGACATGTCGCAAGGCGCAACAGAATTTACCCGATGGATTTTACGAATTTACGAATCGCAAACTCGTCTGTTCTGAACTAATCGCTTCAGGTCAGAAAACGCCGGAAGCAAAAATGAAAACCCTCGAAAAGTAGCGACCTGCAATTCGAGCAATATGAAAATAATGCCCGAGAATTTTCTTCTGAACAACGAACCGATACCGTGAGTTGTTTATTTACTTTTCAAGTCAAGCATAGTCATGATATGATTTGAAGGCTTTGCAAATTTTTCTGGAATTGTGAACTCGTTACTTTTTTAATGTTGGCTTTATATTGTCATCAGCATCATGCTGTTTTCGGCAATGCTGCAGCACATGTGATGGCAGATCCATCAACAACTAAGTATCCACAAATGTCTTGTGTCATCGTGTTGTCCGAGTTTTTAGGGCAGCGTTTCTCTGCTTTTTGTTTTGGGACCATTTTTCTGGAATACATGTATAAGTTTTTGGCCACTAATCGATTTATTTAATCAAGAATTTTAAAATGACGAAAAACTTTAAATTGAATGTGAAAATTTATTGTTAAGGGCATTGTCCTGTGAAAGCGCTCAATACTGAATAGGTTCTGACGTTAAAAGTTAAATAGATAATTTTGTTTCGAATTACTTTTGCGACCCCTAAATTTTGGTACTAAGTTGAGATCTCGTGGCTTGAGTTCAAGAAGTTTTAATTTTGTCTTCATAGTTTAACGTTGATTTCAGACCGAACTAGTTGAACACTTGACAAAACTTTTTATTGACGTACTGCGTAGCACACCCAGCGGTGGATGCAAAATGCGCTTTGGTAAATCCAGAGGGCGCTTTTATGCTTACTTTCTACTTTTTCATGCCGCGCAAGATCTTTGTTAAAGTTGTGAAGTTAGATCAAATGATTTTGCTGTAAGGTTCACGAAGCGTCCGCGACGAAGAAACGTGACTTTGCTCCACAAAACTCGCAAAGAAGAAGCAAACAGCAATCTGAAGCTTTCCCTTCCACAGAGCAAAAGCGAAACGGAAATGACGAAAGAACGCGACCGCACCGAGACTTCGAACACGGAATTGCGTAAATCATGAATTGCTGCTGATAGTAACTGTTTTGCACTTTAAACTAGACACATTCGTGACTGATTATGCGTTTTTTTGCAATTTTTATCGAAAATTACAAAATAATTAATTCATTAAACACTTTTGATGAGAATGACGGTTTGGACGCCGTCAACGTCTTCATCGCTTGCAATTACGCGTCAAAGTTAGTTTTATTCACATGCTTGTTTTTACAGACCTTACACCTGAGATCGTCGATGATTTCTTCGATGACGACATCGATGCTATGAACACTGTCGCTTCTTTTAGCGAAAATCGTCGTCGTCAAAGTCGTCGTCTTGATCAAAAATGTGATCGTGATAATATTTTTCGTGATCAAAATCAACTTCGCCGTGATCGAAACGATCGTGATGTCCGCCAATTTACTAAAAATCCTCGTGAGCAAAATCGATCTGATCAATATGAAATGAAGCGCAAGAACGATTACAAAATTCACGATCTCTCATTCCAAGTTGATTCCGACAAAGTTGTTCATGATACGTCCGTGAGACCAAGAAAAAGTGAACCTAATTCACGACGATATACACAGGTGAAAGACTTAACAAGCTATTTAAGATTGCCAGAAAATAAACTTGATTCCTTCGCAATGCATGTCTGCAACGTGGTCGAGTGGTTAATAGCGCCGTCATGGTGATTTGTATGGTTTTGGTTCAAAACCCACTCGCGCCATTATGTTTTGTCTTGGCGTGGTTGGGTGGTTAAAGTACCGGGCTGATGATCAACACGATTTCGGTTCAAAACCCACTTGTGCCATTTTTTTGTGTCCTTGGGAAAGCACTTTACGGCACTTTCCCCTGCTTGGTGTTCTTGGCAAGCAGTTCTAAATTACAGTATTATCTCTATTAAATTACAAGCGGACAGCAACATCTAGGCATCTCCGGAAGCAGGTCGGGGTAATTGCCTACTCTACGTATAGCGCATCCGTCGCTTTCCTGCGAGTTAAGAGGATAAATATAGAGATAAAAATAAAAATCTTTGGAAAAGACGCTATACGGTAGTTTCAGTTGCTTGGCGGTCTTGGCAAGCAGTTCTGAATCTCAGTCATACGCTATAAAACTAAAAAAACAAATTGTAAAATATCTAGACATTTTTCGAAACAAGTCGACTGACGTTAAACTTTTTAAGATGTGCGTTTAACTAAAATATACAATATTGTGGTAAATTCAACTCAAAACCAAAAAATAGCTTAATTTTCTTACAACCATATAACAATGAAATTTTTTTTTGATTTGAATTTACTACGATATTTATATTTTAGTTTAAGCGCACACCTTAAAAAAAGCTCACCTGTTGCTTACTCAATGTATAGCGCCTCCGGCGCTTTCCTGTGAGTCAAGAAGGTAGATATGATATAAAAAAGTCATGCTCACACAATTCAACTACTTCCGGCGCGTTTGCTTCATCGTTACTTCACTTTCCAAATTAAGCCTCTCGAGCTTTTTCTGGCAATAATCGAGTGACTCTACTCGTCTCACCAATATTTCTTTTACGGCTTTGTGCCACAAGTAAGAACTTATTGGATCATAGCAACTGATTTTTCTCAGATTTTAATTGATTTTTTTCACTCCATTTTTGCTTTTCCAGAACTAAACTCAAAGGCCAGTCAATTTAAAGTTATCAACTCCAAAACACATTATAAAGAAAGTATATTTTTGAAAAGCAAAAACTTAACGCACGATGTTTAGTTTGTTACATCGGCTGGACTTGTTTATGTATTAAAAAACACAGTACACAATCTTTTTAAAAAACAAAAATAGATTTTTAACAGCGATTTATTTCTCGTAACAGGGCTCTCATTTGTTTTACTTTATTTATTGCACAACGAGTAAAATTGACCGGAAATCATTTAAACTTTACTCTACTTGGAAATCTAACCAAAGCAAAACAGTGATATTTTGGCATTTTTCACTCGACGTCTGCCGAATTTGAACTTCTCCGGCATTGCCCAGCGAATCAAGAAAATAAAGAGTTGTGATGATGATAAAATTCTCTCGATTCTGTATTACATAACAACAAATAAACAACAATACTCAATCAATCAGGGAAACACAACCATTGAAAAGCAATCCAAGAGTCCCGTGACCAACATCCGGGTCGGATCGCGAGGAGCAGGTCGCACGACTTTCATTGATCAGCAATTTGAATCGCAGATGAGGCCAGACGGATCTGCAAGTGAGTGAAGGCAGCGCATCCCCGCAAACATTTGTTGATGTGCAAGCGCTTTTGTTTCAGGCCGTTCTGACACAAGGCACTCGGTGTCGTCAGTGAGCCTAAATATGCAGGGCGAAGAAGATCGGGTGTGCGTGTCCTCCCCAGCTCTGGCCAGTCGCCCCGCTCCCCCTTTGCTGCGTTATCTCAGCGCCAAGCAGGTAAAAATTGGTTGGTGATTTTAATGCAAGCTATATCCTTTTGTTATTGAATGAATTTGAGCAACAAAGACCACGCGCAATTTCTACCCTTTCCGATTTTCTTCATTCAAAGAAGCGGTTTCCAACCAGGGGTCCTTGAAAAGCCTGCAGAATCCGCGAGTGGACTGAAAGTTGTACAGAATTTTAAAAAACTTTGAAAAATTATCAGGGTCACTCTTAAAAATTTATGGTTTCGTAGGCTTTTGAAAGAATTCCGTAACTAAAAGGTTGAAAACTACCTTACTAATATAAAGTAAGCAATTTAATGCATACTTTTCAATGCTCAAAGCTAGAACGTTTAAAGCAGCGCAAATTATCTTACAAAACATTTTCCAGCGCTTGCTTATCTTAGTGAATGTTACATGTATTGTTGAATAAAATTTAAAAAACAAGAAAGAAAATGTTAAAAGTTCTCATTCAAATACGTCACAAAAATTTCTGATACTGAAATTAAATTCAAGATCAAAAAATGTTTAAAAAAAATGCACAGTGAAATTATTTCGTCCAATTAAAGGAACTGATCGTTACATTTTTATTAAAATGAGTAAAACAAAAAATTGTGCACTAAAGTTGACTATTTTTTATTTTTTATTTGGGCACAAGCTTTCGTGGGCTACTGCTCACTTCATCATTCAACTTCACATTACACCTCACTTCATCATTGCACCTGATGAAGTGAGCAGTAGCCCACGAAAGCTTGTGCCCAAATAAAAAATAGTCAACTTTAGTGCACAATTTTCTGTTTTACTCATTTTATTTGAAAAGTTGACACGGCTCCCCCAATTCTATTCCCCATTTTTATTAAGAGAGAGTTTTTTCATTTACATAAATCGAGTTTTGTAACCTTAGATTTAACAACGTAGTTATTGCAAGTTTGTTAAACTTTATTTAAATCCTCCTCTTTCACAAAAAATCTTATCTTATAATTTATCCAACTCAGAAATTTGGATCTTGTTGCCTTTTTAAAGAGAGAGAAATGTATAAAGAATCATTTAAGGTTGTAATATAAAAGTTTTTTTTAAGTATATTTCAAATTAAGAATTTAAAAAGTTGCAAAGATTGATATAATTTGGCTATAAAACTAAAAAAGTTCATACGAAATTCTTTGTTTAAGAGGTAAACAAAGTTTTTACCTATTTACACAAAAGAGTTTCATTTCAGAAATTTAATTTTTATAGCTGTTGTAAAATTTTGTGAGGCCTAACAGCAAAAATTTCAATATTTTTGTTGATATAATTCAGGTTGATAGGCCTATTAGTTGTTTTTGTTTGTTCTTTGCAAGAAAGCGTTTGTGACGTCACAGTCCGAGTGCTATGACTAAACTTGCTGTGCGTTACAGGGAATGAACAAGAAAAAATGATGTCATCAAAGCAGGCTTGATTGCTGCGATTGTAACCTCAACATTGAGGAGTTATGACGCCATTCTAGCTACTTCCTTCTTAGGAGATTTCCAAGTCAACTACCTATGACTTCCTGCCTAGGCACCGTTCTAGACTCTAGAGCAGTGTTTCTCAAAGTGAGCCGCTTGGCTCCCTAAGGAGGAATTTGAAATCTCCAAGGAGAAAAAATCACTAGGGGAGGAATCAGAGAGGAATTTGAAAATTTCACTATAACGTAAGTGTGGCAAAAAATTGGTACTTCAAAGTGAAAAGTTTTTTTAGAATTACTACTTTTTAGGGACGAAAATATCAACAATGTGGTCGAGTGGTTAGAGCACTGTGATTGTGATCAACATGGTCTCGATTCAAAACCTACTCGCGCCATTGTGTTGTGTTCTTGGGAAAGACACTTTACGGCACTTTCCTTTGCTTGGCAGTCTTGGCAAGAAATTCCAAATTTCAGTAATATCTCTGTATAACTAAAAAAACAAAATAAAAAATTTCAACCAGACAGCAATATCTGGGCATCTCAGAAGCGGGTTGGGTTAATTGTTTGCCCTGTCAATTATGTTGTGATGCTTTCTGCGAGTCAGGAAGATAAATATAGAGATGAAATAAAATAAATATTGAGAAGTCTGAGAAATATTCAAAATTGAATGTTAATTTTTGAACTTTCTGGGATAACTGGAATTTGGGTTACAAATTCGGATGAAGACAAAAAAATTCTTTACTTTGATCATCGAGGTATTCTTTTTTAGAAGGGGGAAATGATGGTATTCTAGTCCTGAAAGGGAGGAATATAGCAAAAACTTTTGAGAACCACTGCTCTAGAGGAATGAAGACCTTAAAATTTAAACTCAATTTGAGATTTCACTAATTTCTCGTCAAAGTTTTTCTTCCGCCAGAGCTTTAGTTTCGTTTGTGACAGAAATAGTTCAGTTAACATTGCTTCGGATTCTCATCTATTTAAGTTTTTCCGCTATCAGTTCTTACTGTTGTAAACAGACAAGTAGCCAAAATTAATAGTAAACATTTTTGATATTTTCCTGTTTCACCTCGCTTATTTGCATGAAATTAGACAAAGCGATAATTTGCTTTTTGTCTTGACTGATCAATCCATGTCAAAGTATTGATGCAAGGCAAGAGTAACAGTGTTTTTATTGTATGCAATTTTTCTGCCCCACCACGTTCATGTCATTAAATTTACTGTTTGTACTTGCCTTTCATGATAAACGTACAGTTTTTGCTTTTTTCCTGCATTTTATTCTTACACTGAATATGTAATACAAATGAAAAAAAAAACTTAAAAATATACTTTGCATTGTGTTATCTTTAGCAGTTTTTCTCAGCATTTGTTGTTAATAAACTCAATCGCAATTTTCGGTCAATTGTAACATTTGTTATTTAATTCTGAAGTAGCCCTTTTCAGTGGCGGCTCGTGGCAAAATTTTTAGGGGGTGCTGCAAAAGCTATTTAAGCCTGGAATTTAACCATGTCGAATTTAAATTACAATACGATTCTAGTCAAAATATGCACTGAAGAGGGTCTTGATTGCTATAAAACTTCTGAAAAAGTACATGGTGCTATTTCAAGTAATTTTTAAGTAGTTAAAAATTGCGGCAATAACAAAAAGTTTTTAATGAATACTGTATTATACAATTTAGCATCCTTTTATGTACTATAAACATTTGCAAACTTCTCGCGCTAAACGATGTTTCAATAACCACAAGCTAAAAGAGAGTACCACTCAAATACTAACTATCGCATTTAACTAAAGCTGGATTTGTCTTGGTTTTTGCGAAAAGTCAAGTGAATAGCAATCCAATCATCAACTGTGAACCAGGAACTTTTGTGCAGCTGGCGTTATAACAATATTTCATCAGCATGTTTGGTAGCTAATTACGAGTAATAACTCGTATAATGAGCTAGTGCAGTTTTTTCATGTCTTCTCTTTTTTCTTGCACCTTGTTGATCTTCTCTTACATCTGATTGTTAGCTCGACGATATCCCCATGCCTAAATAAACAAATTGCATAGATCAATTTAACTAAAGTACGTATAAAGTAATGCAGCCAACAGCACCGAAAGTGAAAACATATATACATTATATAAACTTAATTACCAGGGGATCAATATTAAAAACTTTTTGAAGTATAGTTATGCAGGGCATGCAGTATAAATATAAAATTATACAGTAAATATCTTCAAATTGTGTAGGACATTATAACTTAAACTATCCTATCAAAATAACTGTCTTGTGTTAATATGCTTTCAAATGCAGTTTGCAGGTAAACAATAAACTTTAAGCAGCTTAAGAATATTGTTAATTACATTAACCCTAAGAAATAAGCTTATAGTTTGTTTTTTTGATCCATTAAAAATATATTAAAACTACAATATGCATTTAAATAGATACGAGAATCGACAAGCTTGACTTGTGTTTATAGAAAGTTTTCAAACAACTTATTCAAGCTTAACAAAATATTTCAATTTTCAATAAAGTTATATTATAAGTGCACATAGCATAAGTTTTTAAGATGACTCACCACTGAACATTCTGCAACATTGTCCAACTTGATAATGTTAGATGATAATTTAACTGATAATTCTAGATAATTCTTGATAATATTAAACAATTTTAATCTACTTGTTCATTATGTCGATGAATAAATGCAGCATAACCAGAATCAATATATTGACCAATATTTACATTTCCTTCTTCTTCTCCTTTCGGCCTTTCCCTTTAGTCAGGGGTGGCCACAGCGTATCATCATTCTCCACATCTTTCTGTCTTCAACATCCGTCTCCTTCACACCAACTTCCCGCATATCTTCCTTTACTGCATCTAAAAATCTTCTCTTTGGTCTCCCTCTTCTCCTCTTTCCCGGTAACTCCATTTCCATCATTTTTCTTCCTACATACTCTTGGTCTCTCCTCATGACATGTCCATACCACCTCAGCCTGCCCTCCCTTATCTTCATTCCTAACTGTTCAACCTTAACGGTACTCCTGATGTGCTCGTTTCTAATCTTGTCTTTTCCCATCACTCCCATAGCAAACTTCAACATTTTCATCTCTGCGACTTCCATCTCTTCTACTTGTTTTTTTGTGACTGCTACTGTCTCAAGTCCATACACCATTGCTAGTCTTACCATTGAACTGTACACTTTTCCTTTTACTCTAGCTGGTAACCTCCTGTCGCAGATTACTCCCGATACTCTTCTCCATCCGTTCCATCCTGCCTGTACTCTCTTCTTTACCTCCCTCTCACAACCACCACTTTCTTGCACCGTTGATCCCAAATACTTAAATTCCTTTACTCTTGGCACTTTTGCATCCTCCATCTTTACTGTTTCGTCATCATTTCCTCCATTTATGCAAAGATATTCGGTCTTTGACCTACTTACTTTGATCCCTCTTCTTTCCAATGCATACTTCCAGGATTCTAATCTTCGCTCCACTTCTTTCCTGGTCTCTTCACAAATCACAATATCATCAGCAAACAGCATAGTCCATGGTGGTTCTCTCCTTACTTCATCCGTTAGCCTGTCAATTATCACTGCAAAAAGGAATGGACTTAATGCTGATCCCTGGTGCAGTCCAACCTTAACCTTGAAACTTTCTGTAGTTCCTACTGCACACCTCACCACTGTTTCGCTTCCCTCATACATATCCTGTACAAGTTGTACATACTTTTCCACTATTCCGGATTTTCTCATACAGTACCACAGCTCTTCCCGTGGAACCCTGTCGTAAGCCTTCTCTAGGTCCACAAATACACAATGTAGCTCTCTTTGACCTTCCCTGTACTTTTCCATCAACATTCTTAGAGCAAACATGGCATCGGTGGTTCCCTTTCCTGGCATAAATCCATATTGCTGTTTGCTGATCTCCACTCTATCTCTTAACCTGGTTTCAATAATTCTTTCCCATACTTTCATTGTGTGGCTCATTAGCTTTATTCCTCTGTAGTTTCCACAGCACTGTGCATCCCTTTTGTTTTTATAGATTGGGATAAGCACACTGCTTCTCCATTCTTCTGGCATCTGTTCACCCATTAATAGTCTGTTGAACAGTCTGGTCAATAATTTATCCCCATCTCTCCCATGCACTTCCAAACTTCTACTGGTAACTCATCTGGCCCAACTGCTTTACCTTTTTTCATCCTTCTTAGTGCATTTTTTACTTCTTCTCTACTGACACAATTTACCTCTTCGTTAACCACTTCTGTTTCCTCTGTCCTAGGGTCTCTGTTATTTTCCTCGTTCATCAGTTTCTCAAAGTACTCCTTCCATCTCTTTAACACCGCTTCCGAATTTACCATCACATTACCATTTTCATCCTTTATAACCCTCATGTGCTGTACATCTTTTCCTGCTCTGTTTCTCTGCCTAGCCAATTTGTACAACTCCTTTTCACCTTCTTTTGTTTTCAATCTAGCATACAAATTGTCATATGCACGTCCCTTTGCCATTGCAACTGCCTTCTTTGCCTTACTCTTCTTTTCTTTGTATATCTTTTTATTATTTTCATTTCTTATTTTGTCCCATGTTTTCTTTGCCTCTTTCTTTTCTTTTATGCTCTCCTGAACTTCCTCATTCCACCAAGTCTCCCTGTCTCCTTTTCGTTTTCCGAATGTCACTCCCAGTACAGTTTCAGCTGTTTTTCTTAGCATTTCTGCCGTTTTGTCCCACTTATCAGGTAACCCATTCTTGCCTCCCAGAATCCTGGTCACCTCTTGTCTAAACGCTTCTTGACAGCTTGCCTCTTTTAGTTTCCACCATCGTATCTTTGGCTTTACTTTTTCTGCTTTTTTTTTTTTCACCATAAGAGCCATTTTGCATATCACCATACGGTGCTGCTTTGCGACACACTCATTCAATATTACCTTACAATCACACATTTCCTTCAAGTTCCTCCTTCTGCACATCACATAATCTACTTGGGTACTTTTTCCTCCACTCTTATATGTCACTCTGTGTTCATCTTTCTTCTTGAAATAAGTATTGACAATCGCCAAATCCATCCTTTTCCCAAAATCCACAACCATTGATCCTTCCTTATTTCTTGTTCCAGCACCGTACCTCCCCATTATTTCCTCATCCCCTATGTTTCCTTCGCCCAGATATCCATTAAGATCTGCACCAAGAACTATCCTCTCTTCTTTTGATATACTTTCAATCAATCCATCCAGGTCTTCCCAAAAATCATTTTTCTCCTCCATGCTGTTGTTAACCTGTGGAGCATATGCGCTTACTATATTTAGGATGGACCCATTTACCTCCAGCTTCATGGCCATCAGTCTGTCTGACATCCTCTTCACTTCCAAGACACTTTCAGCCAGCTCCTCCCTCAGCACTATCCCTATCCCATTTTTTCTTCCATCAGCTCCGTTGTAGAATATTTTGCATCCACCTCCAATGTTCCTTGCTTTACTCCCTTTCCACCTTTTTTCCTGTAGACACAATATGTCTACATTTCTTCCAATATTTACATTTCCTAACATTGACAAATTTAACATGTTGTGTAAATGTAAATTGGAAACTTTATGCTTCTCAATTTTTTGACTTAAATGGTTTAAATCTTTTATTCCATTTTTGGTCCATTTTACATCACCTCCATAAAGTAAGCAAGGAAAACAAAAAAAGCATTATTTTGACTGCATTCACATAGCCATGGAGCTTTATCATATAAATTGGGGTTGAATTTATGGCAAATGTTTTATTTCGACTTGATGATATCAATTGTTCCAAAAACAATTGTGGTAATGATCTTCCTCTATTTTTAATTTCTATTTTTTTTAGTAAAAAAAGCTGGAAAAAAGAAATTGAATTTAAATACTCAGCTGATTTATGCATAACTGATCTCTAAACTAGAAGAACACTTGAGCATAACCTTTTGCTTTTGGCTGATGATATAAATTTATGCTGATATAAGATCATATGAATTTTGAAATTAACTTTAATCTTTTAAATTTATATAACCTTATATCAGCATAAATTTTATCACCAGCCAAAAGCAAAAGGTTAAACTAAGATTAAGCACTACACAAAGCTGCAAATTTGTAAAGCTAATGTGGACATTATAAATAAAAATCTTTAGAACTGGATGCATTTTTAATTTCACGTATTTGCTTAAAGATTAAAACTTCTTATAAAATCTAAGGAATTCAAACCCCTAAATGAATCTGGTCATATGTAAATATCAAAAAATTACACAAGCCAGTGGAAAATGTTTAGACATGGTGCATTAATATTTAGCTAACTCTTAACATATTCATTTATTTATTTTAGGCACAAGAAGATCCATATTATAAACCCACATATAGTTATATACAAAATTTAGGAAATTAAAAAAAAACTAACGTTTTAAAGAGAAATTAATAAAAATACAAAAAATATATAGATTTGACATTTTTAAACAAAAACTCCCCCACAGCTTGCTATTCCTGTCTAATCAATCATCAGAAGAACTTATCTTAATTTATTTTTCATCAAAACATATTTCTAAAACCTGTTTCATCCTATTAATAAATCATCAAAGGGTCTTATTTTCTTTGAATTACCCTGCTGCCAAGACTATATCAACTAAAAATCAGCCGCAGTTAAAGTTTCTTCTCACTCTTAAAAAATTTTAAATAAGCTACGAGCTGTTGTTTGTGCAGCTCTATCTCTATACAAAATTCGCATATGTGTTATCTACAAGTCACGTGACATTTAATGTTTGTTTGTTTGTTTTTTAAAATATCTGGTTGCCGTTGAGCTGCAGCTCCAGCAGAGTTTCAAAAAAATGTTAAAAATGAAAAATTCTTAAAAATTCATTTAAAAATACAAAAAACTTAATTAAAAAAAATTTTTTTTCTAAAAACGTAGAAAAATTTTAAAAATTATTTTTTGAAAATTTCAAAAAAACGAAAATTTTTTTTCTGAAAACTTTGGGCTTGCTGCAGCTCTGCAGCTCCTCAATACGAACCGCCACTGGCCCTTCTAATCAATCCATCCTTTCGTTGATTTTTAATAATATGAATATTTTAAACGTTTAATGTCTCAATTTTCTTTTTAATCAAGTTTTATTCACCCACAACCGGCGCAGAGCTCTTGATTTAATAGAAAAACCGTTAACCTCTCAAATTCTTTATAGAGCACTCATCTTTGTAAAAATTTCTTAAAAATTTGTTAAAATTTTTTAAATGCAATTAGGAACGTAAAATGTGATTGTCGCCATTTAGCAAAGTACCTGATTATATTGTGCGTCTCAAAAACAGGAAAAGGCTTTTAACTAGCAATATCTTCGCCATTATTATAACCAATTTCAATGAAATTTTGCAAAGAGCAGCCTTTATACTCGTATATTACGAAAAGGTCTTCAAAATATTTAAGAAATTGGTTATTTAACAAGCAAATAATAGCAACCAAAAAAAAACATTTTAAAAAGTAAAATAATAGAGAAAACAAGCAATCATTTATTTCTGTTTATGTTTAATATGGCTTCCAACTTCCTCTATGACTAAACAAAGTCGTTTCTTTCAAATAAAAATGCTTTTACGAATTTCTGTCGATATTTTTTCCATGAGATAATTATCCTGTTCTTTAATGCCTGTTCGGTCAATCTTTATCTTAATCCTTCGTAAACTTTCTTTTGGGAGTCCCATATGGCATAATCCATTGGGTTAAAGTCTAGACCGGACAAGGAAAAACTACGGTCCGCGGGTCACTAAAATTGGGCCAAACGGTGTCTATTGAAAATGTTGGAGTCAGTTCAGTTTTTTTTCAATTTTATGGCGTTTGCCCGAATCATGATCTAGTAGTACTTTACAGAAATAAGAAATTTTGTCAAGTTTTGCGAATTTAGGGTGAAGACAAAAAAAATTTCACTTTGCATCTGTCTCGGATTTCTCAATTTTTAATACAAAAAAGTACAAAGTAATGCAGCAAACTAAAGTGAAGATCTTTTTTTTTGGTCTTTGGGTAAATCTGAGGCACGGATTCACTTTGTAAAAATTAGTGCGGCCCACGATCAAAATCAAATTCTGAATCCTTTAGCTCCAGGAGCTAGAAAGTTTTCCCACGCCTTGTCTAGACTCTGCAAAGGCCATTCATCTTTCTTGATAATCATAAATTAAGGTGTAGCTTTTTCAAGGTGGGTTCTAGTTATGATGATGTAACAATAGAAGGTTGTGATGCAAGAAAGTTTTGCAAGATGAACCAGCAAGCTGGATTAATTGAACAAATTTCTTTAATATTTTATTTTTAGCATTTTTTGCTTCGATTACTATCACTCACTTACTTGTAAAACAACGAATTTCTAAAGTATTTAAAAAAATTATGTATAGGGTTTGGGGTACAACTTACATCATGTAATAAGTTAAATTGAGTTGAGTATATTTTGGAGAACACCTGGCTAGATTATACCCGCTTGCATTTGAGATAATCCTGGAAATTTTGAAACCAATTAAGATTGTTTGGAAGATTTAGCAAGAAAAATTTAATTTGATGTCATTGAGTAAAATTTTTAGGTATGAATTATTTTCTAATACAGACGAAATCGGTTAATCGCATATTCAATTTGCCAGGCATTTTTTTGCGATATCCGATATATGTGTTTAACCGATTTATATGATTACCCTTCGACCACGTTGTAGATTGCCAATTTGTTTTGCAATGTTTCTACGCGTTTAAGACATTGTACAAACACTGGCAAGAAAATATGCAATTTTAATGTTAGTTGGTCTTTCTTGTGCCACGACCTTAATTATGACACGCTGTTTTAAAATCACTCAATTTCAGTAATTAAACATTTATTCTGCAATTAAAAAAACTTTTCCAGTGTTTGTTGTTTTAAATTTTTTGCCATATTGTCCATCACCTCCTTCTCCTAACTGATAAATCTGTTCAAGTCACCTTCCTGACAGATAAATCGCCGACAAATTACATCAAGAGCGTTTTCGTTCTTCATTCGACTTTGTTTTTATTGGACAATTGGACAATGACGTTTTAGTGACATCATTTTGCATGACACGCCTTGAAGATTATCGCACTTTTTTGTTTTGCATTTCGCTGCAATCGCATTTCTTTTGTTTTGAATTTTGTCGCAATTGCGCTTCTTTTGTTTTGTATTTCGCAGAAAGTAGCAGCCACCATGACAGATTAATTCTTATCTACCTAGGATGTTTTTTTCTGTTGACTACCTAAGGGGGGTTCCTCGGAGGACCCTAAGTTTACATGTCCAATACTCTTAACGGACAGTAGCTACGCAGTTGATTTTTTGATATTTTGGAGAAAATTTATTTTAGTTTAGTCAAATGTCTTTACTTTTAATATATTTGCAACTAGTCTCTTCTTATTTTGCATAAAGTTAAAGGTCCTCAAATTTTCGTTGATTGCTTTGTTTTGCCGACATAATCGGATTAGTCACGGCGGCTGCAAAAACAAATAACAGTACTACGTGACGCAGTAATCTTGACAAACACAGCAAGACAGACGCATAGTTGGTAAATAAAGTTTGAATTGCTGTGAACGTCAAAGCTGTTTACCAGTATCGCGTATATTTTATTTGGTAGATCTAGCAATTTTCAGAGGTCACTTCTCGGAATAACTTGGAATGTACTTGTGATATTAATTTTATACTGCTATGCTTCTAATTTGTTGTGTATACATTTCCGGGAAATCTTATTCAAAATTATCTCTTAGTGTGATTTTTTTTATAAATTATTTTAGTATGAAATAAAAAACTAGCATTGCATAAAAACTATCTGTCTCCATCAAACAACATTCTGTTTTTTCAGTTATTGCGCGATAACAATAATTACAATTAAGCTGCATGAACGTACAGCAAGAATATTGCGAATACAAAACACAAAAAATCATTGAACTCACACAGTAACAATAAACATGTTTGGTATATTTGAAGCGATACAGTAGAGCTAAAGCTAGTTGTTGTTCAATGAGTAGCACTCAATGCACATTTGTATAGAATGTTGGCAACAGGCAGGCTTGCCACAAATTTGACGCTGGTTTTTTGTTTTTGTCATGTCGTTTTTTCTTTTCTTTTGACCAGGACCAGATATTTCTAAAACATAGGCACGGCTTCGTTTTCTGTTTTCGGATTTTTGCGGATATTGTGTGTTATTTGATGATGAAGCATCTTGTTGTTGTGAGCTGAAAATGCCATCATTTAGAAGCAAATCAATTTTTTAACGTATCGAGGTTTGAAGCCCAGTGAGGGAACGTTATTGGACATGTGGCCGGATAAGTCGTAGAGCCAAGTCCATTCCAAAATCCTTTAAGTGGTATGCGATTAAACAATGTTATTACTTAATAAGAGATGGGATTTGGTTCGGGATTTCAGATTTGTATGCAATAAAACGATATATGCGTTTAAGCGGTATCCGATTAACCGATTTCGTCTGTATTTTGTAGAAAAGGCATTTTTTGAGGAAAATTTTATTAGCGATTTAAAGTACAGATATCACGTTGGCTGTTGCTTAAGTTCGGTTCACACTAATTTCTCGGTTTTTAAACTGAATAGCGTGAAAGGTTTATCAAGGGGTTGCGGGAAACTGGCTGGCTATGAACTAAATTGATAGCTGCAAAGATAATTTTTTTGTCTTCACATTGAATTTGAAACAAAAACGAAGAATTTGAACGCTGGTTAAAAGTGAAGACCTTTTTTAGTCTTCACATTGAATTCCAAACAAAAATGGAGAATATGATGATAGGGCTTGGGTTTTGTCTTTGTTTATGTCATCAAGGGGGAGCGCAAGTTTTGCATGGGTGAAGAAGAGGGGGTGCGAGTTTTGTTTTTACGAAAAAAAGAGGGAGACTCAAAAAGTTTGAAAACCCTTGCACTACACTGTACTTTGTTATAAGAGAGAACCTAAAAGATTTCTAATGGCGAACTCATCGGGGCAAGTTGTGACAGGTTTGATGGGGCTAGCTGTTACAATTTCACAATTTGGCCTATCTTCATGAATAGGCAACCTCTTTGATAATTGGTGAAGAACGTTTGGAGAAACCAGCTGAATAAGTAAAAATGAGGTCATAGAAAAAGTTACAAAAAACATCCTTTGTCTATAGAACTTATACAAAACATTTGCAGTTAACAAACTACATGTAAAGAAACAAAACTTTTAGCAAGCTTGTCAAAGTTTAAGAAATGTTTTGGCGTAAAATGAAAAATATGCAGCACAACACTAAATAAAATAAACCGAACAACTTTTCGACAATGCATAGACTCGAAAAGCAAAATACAAAAAAAAAACAGAAATATATAAATTGCATAGGATATATCAATAAAACTACATTATTTTAACCAACAATATTTTAATTTGTTTTAGCAGTGACAAGCGGTTGTCAAAAAAAACAATGCATAATCCATCAAATTGTACTAAATGGCTTACCAATACTGTATATAAAACGGTGGTTTCGCAATTCAGTATCTCGTAATTAAAAATTCAAAGATTAAAGTTTTGAATTCGTAAATTGTTGTTGAGATGAGAAAAGTCTGAAAGATTAATTAATTAATTTATGAATCAGGCGGTAAAGAGCCTTTCGTAATTGAAGTTGAAACAAAAAGAATTAGTTTTTGTTGTTGTCGACGCTCAGGCGTATTTAGACATCTTGAATTAGGTTGTTTCTCGAAATGTTGAATGTTAGTGAAACAAGTATAGAGCGGTAGAATAGAATTGGTGCAGTACTTTCTTTTAACTTGGTCAGTAAGAGTTCTGCTCCTAGTGCTTTTGATCTGTATTTAATAGGAATTCTCAGCTTAATTTCTTCTGCTCATCGAGTCTCCTGCTGCACTTCGTAGCAATTTTAAGTTTTATTTATTTATTTATTTTTATTTTATCTCTATATTTATCCTCCTGACTCGCAGGAAAGCGACGGAGGCGCTAATACATAGGGTAGGCAATTACCCCGACCTGCTTCTGGAGATACCAAGATATTGCTGTCCGCTTGTAATTTAATAGAGATATGACTGTAATTTAGAACTGCTTGCCAAGACCACCAAGCAGGAGAAAGTGCCGTAAAGTGTCTTTCCAAGGACACAACAGAATGGCGCGAGTGGGTTTTGAACCGAGATCGAGAACCAGAGCCCGGCGCTTTAACCACTCGACCACGCTGCCGACAAAAGGTTCATCAGAAAAAACTCTTGATGTATAATGGTATTTGTTGAGTGAACATCAACATTTAAAGCTCGTTTCTTCTACGAGTAAGTAAAAAAATTTATAAGCAAACAAAGAACTAAGGCCCGTTTCCACTACGAGCGTGGAAAAGAGCATTCTTTATTTGTATTTTTTATTTTTTTTTGCGCTCGCTTCAATCGAAGATCAATAAAAGAAACAAAGAATGCTCTTTTCCACGCTAGTAGTGGAAACGGGCCTTACTTCCGCCAACGCTCGTAGTCGAAACGAGCCTCATGCTCACCGCCAATCATTTTATTTGGGTAAAATCAAGCAGTTCATTTCAAAAAGCGTAACAGGCTTTTACCATTTGCATTTTGATTAACTTAAAATTTATTTCTCTTTTTACTTTTCTTTAAGAAAATTAGTTAAAAACATTACTTCACCCAAGACATAGGCCTACTACATTTTTTAGAAAAAACGTTTATCAAATCCTTAATAGATGGCAATGTGAAGCAATAAAGTTATCTTTACTTTCAAGCGTGTGAAATTGAAAAACAAAGTTTAATGTAGGATCACAAATTTGTAGAAAAAACTTCATGCTTCTTTAAGATAACGACTTGATCATTATCCACCAAGATAGTTTTTGCTGACGAATCCTAAAAATAGTTTTATTTGTTCAAATCGGAAGCAAATAGAAATAAGTTGATATGTCAATAGAAAGCCTGATGGAAGAAGGTTTATGATTTTTGCCGGAGGTAAATTACTTTAAATAAAGTCACTCCTGCACTGAACAATTCGATAGATTTATACAGGAAATACATTATCGTACAAAGCAGTTTATGTTTTATATATGGATATATATATAGACAGAAATACAAATACAGATATTTACTGTATATATAGATAGAAATACAAAATTAACTACTGCATTAGCAAAGGTATAACTAGTTGTTAAATATTAAATCAACTATGAGTTCATTACTACACCTGCAAAAATTTTTTAAAGTCTTATTTTTCTTCGTCTAAACCAGTGGTCCGTGTGAAAACTTTGGTGGTGCGCAGAAAAAATGAAAATCGTAATACGTCCACCATTTAAAAAGTTGAATAATCCAAATCCAACAATTATATTCATAAGCCTTTATATTACAGGTAATTTTAAAAGCTTTTTTATTCGTTTCTTGATTTTTGAACAATTTTTTCACTACGGACATGGGAAAATAGATTTAAAAACGAAGAACTTTTTTCTTCTTTTTTTTGTTTTTACAGTAGCTTTTTTTGTAAATTGGCGTCAGTGGTCTGCCAAGTAACTAGTTATACATTTATTGGTTCATAAAATTTAAAATGTTGGTAACCACTAGTTTAAACAATGTCAAGGTTGAACCAGTCTTCGAATAGCGACTGTCTGGTTTACAAGCCTATGATTTTGCAACCTTAAGTTCATTTATTGCGTCTACTGAATATAATCCCTTAATTCTAAGCCCTTTGATATTTAACAACTCTTTCCAGTAAAAATTTTTACCATACTAAAAGCGGATGCGCGTAGCAGCTGGCTGATTGTTTTACTCAAAACGTTTGGCAGTCGTTATTTAACTCATAATACTATACCAATCGATCAAACTAATATTCTCACCTCTCGCTTTAATTTATTTAGGGCATCTTGAAGAATTCTTTGGTCTTCATTATTAAGATTTCGGTTGGGTATTTCTCGGTTGTTTGTATCAATGCATTTTTGCATGTTAATTCGTTTAACCTTCGGTAGGATTTTTATTATATATTGAACAATTTCTCTAGAGAAATAATTGGCGGTGATTTTCAGATGGTCAACCTGGTGAAGAGAGAAACTACAGGTTAAGCTGATTTTAAAACGAAAAGGTACATTTAGATAAACAGCAATCAATGCAAAACTTACAAAAAAAATTTTTTTTGCTCTGACGCTTTATTTGCGATACGCACAGTAGTAGGAGTTTTAATTAATAGTTAAGAACTAAAATCGTGCATGCGGTAACTATCTATCAACGCAAAGTTTTAAAGAACCTAAAAAAATATAGCCATAACAGCAGGAGGGAAGTGGGACAATTGCTCCTCCAAGTCTCAAAAATTTGGGCAAAACAAATTTTTTGTCCATCGAAAATGAACACTAAAAGCAGAAAAAATTTTAAGATTTGAGGTGAAGACTTTTTTTTGTTTTTAGAGAACACTATGTTTTTGGAACAAAAATTGAGAAATCAAAGACAGATTCTGAGTAATGCCTTTTTTTGATATTCACACTAAATTTTAGACAAAATTTCTTCTTATATCGGTAAAGTACTAAAAAATTAAGATTTGGACAAACGTCACAAAATTTGGGAAAAACTGTATTGCCTCCAAATATTTTCGGCTAATGCGCCTATGTAAAAGACAATATGGATATTACATAAAGTTTTTAATCCCACCTGACCTCGCGGAAAAGAACATTCTACATTTTCTTACCGATCCTGGCATTTGCAATATAGCAGAGCAGATATGAGAGAAGGAATGATCAGTCAACTCGCATCCAGTAAAATTAATGACTTCTAGAATGTGGGAAACTTCCCGCAGGACGTAGGCGAGAGAATGGCAATCGCTTGACGACAGTTTGACCGAAGTAAGGACGAGACGAATTGGTAAACGTCTCGCAACAAGTTTCGAAAGCTTTGCACAATTATATTCGCGAATGTCGCCACATAAATTAATGAAATCGCGCTTTTCTGCAAAGCAGTTTTGATAAAAATCTAGGAAATGCTTAAAGCAAACGCATGAAAAATTGCAAAATTGAAAAATTGCAAAAAACTTTACTTTTTAAAATTTCGCCAGAGACCTCCATCATATCTTCATCCAAAATACTCAAAACTGAAAATTAAAGCAAAAATTCAACTGTTAAATTACAAATATATAGCAATTATTACAAAAAGCTGACAAAACTAAAATATTATCTATCTGTTTTCTATTTCGTTTATTTAAGCAGTGTCTGCCCAATACGGGTTGAACAAATCATATTTATATATAATACAGTGTTTCAAATCATACTTATGTAAGTGACTAAACAAAATTTATTGAATTATTCCTTTGATGAACAAACTCAATGTTAGAAATAACAATAAATATATCTGAGTCTGACCCCATACAATAGGCTATGTTGGGCAAGTGTGACCCTTTGTTCAATCTCATGCGGTTCCGATCAACTCTTTCTTCTTTGTCGTATTGATCTGGCAAAACGTGATTGGATTTTTTAAAGTGCAGGCTTTTTTGGTTTTAACTTGTTTTGTAGGCAACAGGCACAGTTGTAGTCCAAACAAAGCTTTCGGGCTTCATTTTGAAGTAAAGTTGAGACTCCAATTTGAGGCTCCAATTTATTTATTATTGGTCAATTTTTCTTTTAATTCTTTATGTACTGTTCGCTTCGCCAAATGAAAAATGATTGGTTGAATAAGAGCTAACATCCAAAACGCAATTTTCATAAAAATTGATGCAGTCACTACTTTAATTTAAAAAATAACTAATTCTAAAATTAAAACACTTTTCCAATTTCAAAAATTTCAACAGATGGTTGGCCTGTGTAAAATAAGCAAAGTGGTTCAAAAAAGGCTTTAAACAAGTTTATTTGCCAAAGCAAGTGAGGAGAACCCAGTAGGACAAGTAAGAATTAGGCATTTGAGTACATTGAAAATCTAAAATAAATTTACTATCGCAAATTCATCATAGAAATAAAATAGGTGGAGGAAGATTGTGATGTGTGAAGATTTAATTTTCAGCTGGCGGTTTCAGGAACTCGACGAACCAAGTAGTTGAAGAAAAAGAAAAAAGGATAAAAGTATTAGTTAAACGCATCAGAAGTTGTAAAATTATAATATGGTGTATTACTTGAGCCGATTTCACAATAGCAGCAAGCCTTTGCAGTGCTTGATTTTGATAAAATACACATAGACAACTTTTTGAAAAAAAGATTAATTGGATTCGGAGTTGGGCAGAGCACAGCTTTTTAGATTGAATTTGTGGGCAGCGTGGTCAAGTGGTTAGAGCGACATGACCGTGATTGAGATGGTCTTGGTTCAGAACCTAATAGCGTCATTCTGTTTTGTCTTTGGGAAAGATATTTTACGGCACTTTCCCAGGGCCATAACTTTGACATTTGGGGCCCTGGTGTAAACTTTTATAATGGGGGCCCCAATTTTTTTGCGCATAGTATTCAATTGGGATGCGTTTCTCAGCACAGGAATCATTGTGTTGTTTTTTTGAAGACTCCGAGTTATGTAAAAACTTTTTAATTAAGTCATTTGCTGATTAGCAAAATAGCAAGATCTTTAGGTTGTGTGTTTTATTTTCTTTGTGGCTGAGATCAAATTAAATTTTTCCAACTTTAACGTAATATACAATAAAACGGAGCAATGCGGGGCCCTCTTTTTCGGGGCCCCCGTGCAATGCGCAAATGGTAGCTGCGACCCAGCATGTTACCTGCTTGGTGGTCTTGGCAAGCAGTTTTAAATTTCAATCATATCTCTATTAAATTTTAACCGGATAACCATATCTTGGCATCTCCGATCACGCTGTATCGCAACATAATTTAACAATATCTATATAGATCAGTGATTCTGAAAGTGAGCCACTTGGCTACTTAAAGAGAATTTGTAATTTGTAGGAAAAATAGTTGTTGAGGGAGGAATTTGTATACAAGTTAAATAATTTAAAGTTCTTTACTGATAACAAAAATCGGCATGTCCTTTATACTGTAATTGCTCCTTCACAGGTCATAAAAGTTGTTTCACTAAAGTGAAGACCATTTTTTTAGTTTTCATATGGATGAAGCCCTATTTATTTTATGTCCCACAAGACTAGTAAGAAAAAAACTGCAGGGAAAAAAACAAAAATTGAAAAAAGGTTGTCGTTGTCCTAGTATGGCTAGGAATTCTCTCCGGGTCAGACGCAACAGGGCTTGGGCCAAGGTTTATTCTTTTACAACTCCAGGCTGCTGTATTGCCTGGATCAGATGCTGGTAGTGATGGTGTTGAGCCGGTATCGGGTTTCATTATCAAGAACTGTCAACCACGAGGTCCATGTGGTTCCCGATTTAATCTATAGGGCACGCTCTTCAGACGTCGTCTGCCGTTTGTCAATGGGTAATGGTCCAGTGAAGGAGCGAGACCTCATTTGTCTATAAATGGATGGAGTTACCCAACACCAGTCCGCAGGCATTTGACCTTAACCCAAGCGCATTTCATCAGATCTGGTCCTAGTCATGGTAATAAAAGCACGGAACCTGTTTATACTCTCAAAGTACTCCGTTTCCCATATAATTTGCCCACTGGTCAGCGTGAATGCCAAGTTCGGCGAGACTATTCAATAGTTTCCACGCAGCTGCAACAAACGGGCGCGTAGACCTTAATTTCACTTAACGGGCATCTGAGGACCCACCCTAAAAATATTTAGATAGAGTACATTTGTTCGCCGTAATGATTCCTTTCTTAAGTTCAATTTAAAGACCTATTATGGAGTTTTTTTAATATCAAGTTGTAATTAAGTCGAGTTATGGTTAAGCTCTGAATTATAACAGTTATTAACAATATTGATTTGAACTTTCTTGAAATCTTCTGAAAAGATTCGCTTCATGTAAGCGCAAAACTTCCAGAATTGTGGTGACTCGACATTTTTCTTCAAGCACCAGAGATAATAGAAACAACCTTTAACATTATCTACAAAGCACATCTTTATTTTGCTTGATTTTACCTATACTACAGTATATGTTCGTAATGTTTAATATTTTTTAAGAGACGGGTTGCTTGGTATATGCGTACAGAAAAAACAATAAATCTTTCAAATCTGTCGTTCTTCTTAAAATAAAGCCAGCTTTCACTTTGGTTTTGCAATCAACTGCATGTGTACAAAGCAAAATGCAGTTTATTATAAATTAATTGATTCAAACATACTTACCACCATTTTCAAAATCTTCACATTGAATTTTTATTCTTTCTACCATTTGTGAAATCAAGTAGTTTCTTTTCATTTTTATGGGATCTAAATTTATCGAAGAGAAAAAAAGTAAAACAAAGATAAAAGTCTAATTAGCTTTAACAAAGCAATCAAGTTCTATGAGCATTGTTGTAAAAATAAACAAACCCTTCAAAAAACATGAAAATGTAAATACCACAAAAATTGAACGCTTCAATAGATGATCACTAATTTCATTGTTTTTTAATCAAAATTTTCTTTATTTTAATCGTAAAAGACAAATTTTGAGAATATGCGTCAACTCAAGTTTTTTGATGAGTCACAACATACGCTTAACAATAATCACATCAATTAAGCTTGCTGACAAGAAAAATTTAGGACGAACATAAAAAACTAAGATATTGTTTCTTCGACTTAAGAACTGTTGTGATTTCATTGGCTAGGGCAGGGATGGCAAACCACTGACTCGCGGGTCACAAAGTGACCAACCACCCACGTTTCAAATACCCACGTGCTTTTTCGTATTTGTATAAAAATAAATAAATATTCAGTTTTCGCAACAAACTTTTAAAACATGCTGAACAAGATTTAGCAAAGCACTAATTTCGCCATAGGTCCATGTCATATATTTGATAATTTAGCGTTAAATGGCAAAATAAAACATGCTAAAACTTTATTATGCAGTGTTTTAAGGTAAGTTTTTGCGGTATAAGTTGTAAAAAAGCTTAAACTTAGTGCAAAAAGAGTTAAATTAATCAGTGCACCCTACTCATACCAGGCTTGCCAAAGTGACTATTTTATTTTTTGAGGATTTTGTTCTTGTACCAGTGTGTAGCTCTGAGCGCGCTACGTCACAATATAATTTTATCCAAGTGAAAAAAGTTTAATGCTGTAAAAGCGTAATCCATTTTCTTTTATCTTTTTTGTTCAAGATACTAAAATGACCCAGTCAACGAAAAAGGTTCTCCATCCCTTGGCTAAAGATTTGAATAATTCAAGCGCTTGTCTTTTTGATTTGTTTATTGTTGTGATTGTCTGTTTCTGTTTGTCATTATCTTTTGTTGGTGCGTATTGTGTTTGTCCGGCGCGGTAAGTTGATACATTAATAAATTCGAGTTTCAATCATATTTATCTAAATCGCTTTATTAACCTCATGTTCAAAGGCATAGTTTTATGTTCTTCAAAAGTGGCATTTTAAATGAAATATTGTGGTTTTGATGTTTGCTTGATTCATTGCATTACGTCATAAAGCAGGGGCGTCCAATCTTTTTAAGTTTGGGTCTTTTGGGGTATTCAGAATTATTTGCAACAAGTTTGTGAATTCCATAAAAAAATTTCACTTAAATAAAACGCCGTGGTTAAATCGCTTTCTAATAAAGAAATAGTTTTTAACTTTGAACTTGTCTTTAAAGTCTTTGAAAGCACAATATTTTTCTATTTAATTTACGTCAGGGTTTCCAACTTGTAGTATAAATATACAAGAACAATCTTTTTTTAATAAATTGTTTGATGCATTTATTTAAAAATAATTTTTATATGAAGGTTTTTGTTATTCAAAATTGTTTTTCAATAAGTAATTTTTTTAATGCGGAAAGCTCATTTATGGCTTCTGAGCGGCTAGCCTTGCCGTAACGACGGTGGCAAAGCATTGAAATGACGCACCAGTTGGGGACTTCTAATCTACGTCAATTTGGAAAATAGCTCAGCGAGTTACGGGTTGGACACCCCTGTCATAAAGCATTTCAATCCAACAATTCTAACACTCACCTGGTGAAAGAATAGGATGAAAAATGTCTTTTATGAATCCACAATTCGTTTCTAAAAATAACTTAAGCTGTGTAAATTTTTGTCGAAAGTAGAGCATAAAGAGGGACCCCAACTATATATATAGGTTGAAGAATAAATTTTTAATTAACCAAAAATATAGTATATTTTTTGATTTTCTTTACAATGCGCAACGCAAGAAAAAGAAATTTATCGTGTCTCTTTATAAGAGCTAGACATAAAAAAGCTAGCCACAAAAGAGCTAGCTTAAAAGAGCTAATGCCAAAAAAGGGTTAGGGTTAGAGTTTAGGGCTAGTGCAAAAAGGGGTTAGGATTAGCAGCTCTACTGTGGAACTAAGTCTTGTGTGGCTAGCTGTTTTGCACCAGTTTTTTCGTGACTAGCTCTTTTGTGATATAATCGAAATTCATAACTAAAAATCATGAAAGCAGAATAATTTATGTCAAAAAGAAACCAATCGCAAAAATGTGTAGCTCTAAAAACTTCAAAAATATGGGACATACGTTTCCCTCAAACTGTTTTGTGCTTTTCGGGAGTTGTCGCGGGAGCTGAGCGTTTTTTTTTTCATTCAATGGTGTTTTACAGGTGATAAGAGCACTGGTGGATCCAAGAATTATCTTAGGTTGGGGGTCTACGGCAAGTAAAGACATTATTTCGGTCTTCATTACATACACCTAAATTTTTTCATTTTAAAGTCGAGTGAAGACCAGAAAAAGTACAAATTTAATTTAGTAGTTTAAGGGGTTTTATCCCCTTGTACTTTTTTCATAGGCTTATGGAAAAAGGACGAGAATTTTGAAGAAAGCCTGAATTATCATGAGCTTAATTTACCTTTACTTCTATTTAGTACTTTTACTCATATCGGTTCTGAAAACTCGCACCAACAAAAACTACTTTATTGTTATTTAAAGGTAGTTACGTGCAATTTTAATTTATTTATTTTCATCTTCACCGATTTTTTTATCATTTTAATTTATCTTAAAAAACAAGCTATAATATATTTTTTTCTTGATATCAAAAGTGTGCAATTTCACTTCCACTTTCACTTTTGAAAGTGAAACTGAAACTGCAGATCTTTGACGCAACGGCAAAAAAATTAATAGCTTTTTTTTAAATATAAAAATCATTTAAAGGTAAATACAAATTTTGACAATCAACGATAATCTATTTTTTAATGATGTATTGAAACGTGAATGATTTTTTTAGATCAAACAATTTAATGAATATTACAGAATAGTCTCGATTAAAAGACGGTCTTAATTTGAAAATTCCTTTGAACAGAAACCGCTGATTATGATTAGACAATTAAATTGCAATTTTTTTGTGATTCGAATCCTGACTTTCGTTTGTCGAGCACATACGCCTCGCAAATGTATTTAAATGAACTAATGAATTTACGCCGAGTATATACGCCAAATGTGTCTTTAATTTATATACGCTTTAATGCTTACCTAGAGTTCTGTTTGTTAGGAGACCAAGCAAAAATCTTCTGACAACTATCCAAGTCGGGCGAAATAAATAACTTTCCACAAAGTCCTTGAAATCCGGATAACTCATGTATTTATAAATGTAGAATGCAGCAAAATACGCTTGGATCGTTTTATGCAAAAAGCAAAACTTGACTCCGTTGAGATTTTCTATCGATTTTTTTGTGTACTTTGCTACAATCAAGTCTTGCGTCCTAATAAAGCAAAGCGACTGTTTTTCCAAATCATTTCTATTAAATTCTCCATCAAAGCGTTGATAACTTAAGAGCGATATTTTTCTGTGCAAGTCGACGAAATCCGGAAGCATGGTTTTAACTAAATTGTCAAAGACTTTAGTTATATTCGGAAGTTCACTTGATTCTTCCCGAAGTTCTGAAACCACCTTACTGGTTATGTTAAGAAGCTTTGGATTTTGGCACAAGGACAAAAGTTGCGACGAAATATCGTCGATGATTTGAAAAGTGTCCGATTCAAATAGTTGACTACAAATTTCTTTCGCAGCTGACAGTTTAAAATCTTTTAAATAAATAAAAATTTCCGGAATCATTTGTTTGTTTCGCAGTGTTATCATGCTATTCGGTCTGGAAGTCATTATCAACGTGGACCTCGGTAAAAAATGTCTTTTGAACAAGAGGGCGATTAAATCGGAAATAAACAGGGACTTGTTGTAGTTCTGAGCTGGAGGGATTCTTTCTATTTTCCATTCAGCTTCGTTATAAGCATCCAGGATAATCACACACTTATCATCGTTTTTAACAATCCACTCAAAAATCTGTTGACAGTCATGCGAAGATAAAGCTGGATACATTTTGTCAAGAAGCAATTCTCTCAAAGTTAATGTATCTACGTCGTAGTTTATATCTGAAAAGTTTATTTGAAAACATACGAAGTTTGAAAGACTCTTGTAACATTTGGCAAGCTTTTTGGTCAAGATTGTTTTTCCGCTACCTGGAAAACCAATTACGGCGATAAACTTGGACCGATAATCCGCAGTAAGCAAATCTTCAAAACGTATTTCGTAGTTGTTTCGAGGATATTCCACATTAAAATTATTCTCTGCATCGATTGCTGATATTTTGGTCAAGTAATAACGTTGCCGGACAATTCGAGGATGCAGTGCCAAGTCAGCAATCTTTTCCGGGATTTGATTGGCGGAAGTTGGAACGTGTTGCGCTTCTAGAAGTTTCTCGACAGGACAAATGTCAAAGTCCTCTATTTAAAAAACTTACAATCAATGTTTAGATAAGCTATCGTGGAATTACATCAACAATGTAATCGAATGTCAATACGACTGCTTGTTTATTCTGCAATTACCAAGAGTCAAATATTTTAAATGATCGATGATAAATAGAAAAATTAAATTAGAAGCACTAGTGTTATAAATATGTTACAAATCAGATGGTTCTCAAACAACTTTTTAAATCTTTTTGATCAAGTGTTTTAAGAATATTAAACAGAAATTTTCTTCAATCAGTCTTAGGATTAGCATTTTTTGAATTTTTAAATGTTTTTGTTACAGTTAATCTACAGCCGGTCACCTACCTTAAAATTTAGTAGGCTTCCCAAACGTTGCACAAAAAAAATTAAAATGCTTGTTTTGGACCTTAATTTGAATGTTTAATCAGTGATGGCTTTAATAGGGTGGAAACAGAGGGGCCACATCAGCCCCTTTAAAATACATCAAAAAATGGCCCCACCTACACAAGATATTGCTCTATTTCTTCACATTAGCACCAGGACGTCGGTGGCATGTCTAAAATAAAGACCTTTTTCTCCCAAAATCATGACTTTTTTTTTAAATCACACTGTTTCGGAGCACATAACAGTGGCCTCCCTAAATTGGAGACCTTTTTTTTTAGAGATTATTTTGTTTTAATACACAAAAAGTTTCTCCCCCTATAACAATAATGTTTTTTTATAAATGAGTGAAGAGGTGGTGGCCTTCTGAATCACAACGTTTGCTCACCCCTATATTTTTTTTCATCTCTACATTCATCCTCTTGCCTCGCAGAAAAGCGCGGTGCTATATGTTTGACAAGCAATTACCCCGACCCGCTTTCGGAGAGGCCAAGATATTGCTGTCCTGTTGAAACTTTTTTATTTTGGTTTTTTAGTTTTTTAAAGAGATAAAACTGAATTTTACAATTACTTGCCTAGGAAAAGTGCAGTAAAATGTAAGATGATGCGATCAGGTTTTAAAGCGCGGCCGTTTTGATCACAATCACTATCTTCTAAACCAGTGTTTCTCAAAGTGAGCCACTTGGCTCCCCAAGGAAGAATTTGAAATCTCCGAGGAGGAAAAATCACTAGGGGAGGAATCAGGGAGGAATTTGAAAATTTCACTACAACGTAAGTGTGGCAAAAAAATTGGTATTTCAAAGTGAAAAGCTTTTTTGGAATTACTACTTTTAGAGATGAAAATATCAGCACTGTGTTCGAGTGGTTAGAGCACTGTGATTGTGATCAACATGGTCTCGGTTCAAAACCTACTCGTGCCATTCTGTTGTGTTCTTGGGAAAGACACTTTATGGCACTTTCCTTTGCTTGGCAGTCTTGGCAAGCAATTCAAATTTTAGTCATATCTCTGTATAACTAAAAAAACAAAATAAAAAATTTCAACCAGACAGCAATATCTGGGCATCTCAGAAGCAGGTTGGGTTAATTGCTTGCCCTATCTATTGTGTTGTGATGCTTTCTGCGAGTCAGGAAGATAAATATAGAGATGAAATAAGATAAATAAAAATTGAGAAGTCTGAGAAATATTCAAAATTGAATGTTAATTTTTGAACTTTCTGGGATAACTGGAATTTGGGTTACAAATTTGGATGAAGACAAAAAAATTCATTACTTTGATCATTAAGGTATTGTAAAAATGCTTTCAGGGGAAGTACTGTGAAAATGCTTCCAGGCTCTGTGCTTTTGTGCCCCGGACCGGTGCCAGGCCTGTTGGGATGGGCTTACCCCGAGCAGCTTGAGTTAAGCTCAACCGCCTGCGGACTGGTGTTGGGCGATTCCATTTGTCCATGCACAAATGGGGTCTCGCTCCTTTGCCGAATTGCGAGTGTGGCGCCTCTGAGCAAACCGCAGACCATGTACTAACAGCGTGCCCTATACATCGGGCACCACATGGAGCACGAGGTCTGACGGTTTTTGATGACGAACCTCGATGCTGGCTTAATAACACACTGCCAGCATCTGATTCAAGCAGTGCAGCAGTCTGGGGTAGTAAAAGGATAAACCCTCGGCCCCAGTTCTGCTTGTGTCTGACCTGAAGTGGATGCCCTTCAAACGATGACGACGACGATCGAGGTATTCTTTTTTAGAAGGGGAAATGATGGCACCCAAGTCCTGAAAGGGAGGAACGTAGCAAAAACTTTTAAAAACCACTGTTCTAAACACTCGATCACGCTGCCCAGAATCCGTTTAACCACCCGTTAAAAGCTTGTGATCTTTGAATCCATTGGCGTAGCGCGGAAGAGAGAGGCTTGGGAATTAAAAACCTCCATAAAGAATGATGGCTAAAGGATCATAGTAGCACTAAGACAGCTTAAAATTTGTTAAAATAAAGTAAAGACTTTTTTCAATTAAAAAAGAATTAGAGCTTGAAAAAAGTGAAGAGCAAAAAATTTCTTTACTTTTATTTTAAATTTGTCGGCAGGGTGGTTGAGTTGGTTCAGTGGTTGAAAGCGCCGTAATTGACGGCGAACGTAATCGACACCCTAACGGTTCAAAACCTACTTGCGCCATTCTGTTGTGTCATTGGAAAAAACACTTTACGGAACTTTCCCCCGCTTGGTGGTCTTGGCAAGCAGTTCTAAATTCCAGTCATATCTCTATAAAACTAATAACAAAAGCAAAAAATTTAAACCGACAGCAATATTGTGGCATCTCCGAAAGTAGGTTAATGTAACACAAAATAGTCGCTAGAAAAGCGGAAAATTTTTCAAAGGGTGACTTATTTTTACAACCTATTAAACGCAATATAATTTAAACAATAAAATTTACAACCTCAAATTTCGAGCTTTTCTAACGACCACCCTATAGTTTGACAGTTGCTTTATGTTTGCGACTTCGACAATTTCTTGTGAGTCAGGGGGTCAGGAGGATGGAAATAAAGATAAAATAATAATGTTAAAAATAAATAAATGATTTTAATTGTTTTTTAAGTGAATCTTTAAAAGAGCCCTTTTTTTGTTGCACCAGGCCTCCTTTTTGTAAAAAACGTCGCAAATTATAGTTGATCGTGTTTTCTGCTCTCAAACACCCACTCCCCAATAACAAATTTCTGCATTCGCCACTTTATGAATCTAAAACAAAATACGAAATTTCTGCAAAGTTAATCTAAAAAAATGTTGATATAACGAAGTACAAAAGGACAACGTCCTAAAAACTAATTCGAATAATTTATCCAAAGATAGACCGAAAATAAACGGGGGTAATATCGAAAAAAGTGGTTAAACAGTTTTTACTCGTTTGTATAATTCGTCATTGTTTCTAATCTCTTTGAGATGCTTAATTGGACGAATTCTATTTTATGTAATCCAAAAATAGCCAACAAATCCAACCACTGCAACACGCCAACACAGATAAACGACCTAATCAAGTATTTAGATAAAGTTTCGACCATTCCCGTGATGCTCCTGCCTTTAGCATTTTTGAGTTTTGAAAAATATTTTTTAAATAAAATGTCTGCTTTTTTCAACATTGTTAACCATCATGTCTTGTGCGTTTCGAGTTTTTTCTGATCTACTTGAGGGTTTTTTTAAAGCGAATTGTTTGATGATGCAACTACAAAGAGCAAAATTCTTTCCAACATGTTAGAAACGCTTGTTTATTTAAAATGTAATCATAGATTATTTTTAAAAATTATTGAAAATGGACAATATTTTTATGAAACTTTTTGGTCTCGGTCTTGGTCTGGAACCTTAGCTCTCGATCTTGGTCTCGGAAAAAATATCGAGTCTCAGTCTCGTTCTTGGTCTCGACTGCATCACTGCTGTGTACTATAGTGGTCAATAAAACTAAAGATAAATATTTGTTTTTTTCCAAGTATGTGACATCGCATTGGACAACTTTCTTGCTTTGATTTTTACCTCAAATATTAATTCTAAGGCTATCAGACAAGTGGAAGGACCGAAATGCATTGAATTTGATGGCGAATACCAAAAAAATTAATTACTGATTGCAATTGCCCCATGTTTAGTTTATAGGGTTTTTTCATCGGGCCAACCGTTACAACGCATTAATTTAAACAATTGTTTATTGAGCAGTTTCTAAGGTTTGAAGCAAAGTCATGAATTAAATAAATAACAGAATAAAATTTTTTTAAACAAAGCAACTTAACCAAAGAATTACAAAGCGCGAACTCAGACGGATCAGTGAACCCATTTCTTCAGATCGCAAACCGCTAGCGGGTAACTCAATGTACAATATCATGCCAACTTGCATTTTTTTTGTTTGTCATTATTGTTTTGATTGTTTCTCAACAAACAACGAATTTACTGTACGGTATTTGCTATCTTATAATCCACTAGCTAGAAAAAGTATATAGGAAATTTTGAGGGTATTGTTTCTGTATTGTGAAGAGCATAACGTTTTTGCTTTGTCACAGCACAAACGTAATGGTTAAATCATTGTTTATAGAATGACGATCACTTAAATTCAATGGTTGATTTATTATGTAAGGAGCAGCAAGGTGCACTATTCAAATACAGTTAAAATTGGACAGCAATAATTTGCTTTTCTGCGTTGTTATCAACGCATGATTTTGGCTAATATACTGCGATGAGCAACACCATTTTTTCTGCTACATCACTTTACTAACATTGTCAATTTTCTTCATAAATCAATAAAAATTATTTATTTATTGTACGAATTAAAAAAGTTTCGAAAAAAACACTGTCAAACCTATTAACCTTTTCTTAATACACTTCATATCATGTGATCATTATTCATTTATTCTCCTGCCTCGCAGGAGAACGTCGAAGACGTTAAACTTAGAACAACATTAAAACAATTAACTCGTTTGTTTAAAAGATAGCAAAATATTGCTGAACAGGTTGAAATTTTTATTTAGTTTTTAGATATTTTTGGTGTGATGTGACGATGATTTAAAGCTGCTGTTTGCGAGCATCAAGCAGAAAAAATTACTTAATTTGCCTCTACCAAGAGCACAATGGGATGGCGAGATTCAGTTGATCGCGGTCAAATTGAAACAAACGGCTCCTTCGGCCGCGCTACCGATGCATTTGTTCATCGCAAAATTTTTTTGACAGAATTTAAAAGAGAACTTAGCGAAAACAAAATCTCCAGGCTTCTCTATAAGTCACTACATTCGCAAAAAACATCAATATATTCAACATTTTCTAGGTATTAATATATATATATATTGCAGGAGTGAATCGATCTTCCCCGCAGAGTGGTCAATGAAAAAAATCAGAGCAATTTAATACAAAATTTATTTAATCACTGTTTAAAAACCACAACAGTCCGTTTTATCCTAAGATTCGTCAGGTGGTTACTAGAAAAATAAAAAAATAAAAAATATAGTTATTAGTGGTAAAAAAATGCGTATGGAATAAATGATATGTAGTTAAATTAAGCAAACAATACGGTTCCTATGACGTCATACAAGAAAAAACAACTCAAAATATAGTAAATGCAAATATAGAGGTTTGCATTCATTTGAAGGTGAGGGAAGGAGAGTTGGGTATGTGGTGAAAGATATAAAAGGAAAGAAAATAATCTACAAAGGAATAAAAAATAACGAGAAAAATCGCATAAGATGAAAAAGTAAAGTGAGTAAAAAATGGCGTAAACGACAGTGGAAAATACAAGCGGATTTAATGACGGACAAGAAAGCACACACACACAAAAATAATGGCAATTTAAGCTTACGAAATCAAGTGGGTAATTTATTTAATTTAAATTTGTTTTTGTGACGACATTTTCCTGTAAGTTCCGATCGTTTGTTGAGGACTGTTGGTTGGTTTGCTTGTAGTATTTCTTGTTTTTCGGTTAAGTATAGGTTGCAGCATTTTTGTCCTGGTTTATATGGGATAACTTGATTGATTATTTTCCAGTTAATTGTGGGATTGAGACCTGATTCTTTGGCATTCCAGAATGTTTTGGAAAGCTCTGTGGCGTTTCTTTTCTTTATATTTTTAAATGATTGTATATGATTATAGTATCGTGATTTGAATTCTGTTTCGCTGCAACCTATAAATTACGATACTATAATCATATACAATCATTTAAAAATATAAAGAAAAGAAACGCCACAGAGCTTTCCAAAACATTCTGGAATGCCAAAGAATCAGGTCTCAATCCCACAATTAACTGGAAAATAATCAATCAAGTTATCCCATATAAACCAGGACAAAAATGCTGCAACCTATACTTAACCGAAAAACTAGAAATACTACAAGCAAACCAACCAACAGTCCTCAACAAACGATCGGAACTTACAGGAAAATGTCGTCACAAAAACAAATTTAAATTAAATAAATTACCCACTTGATTTCGTAAGCTTAAATTGCCATTATTTTTGTGCGTGTGTGCTTTCTTGTCCGTCATTAAATCCGCTTGTATTTTCCACTGTCGTTTACGCCATTTTTTACTCACTTTACTTTTTCATCTTATGCGATTTTTCTCGTTATTTTTTATTCCTTTGTAGATTATTTTCTTTCCTTTTATATCTTTCACCACATACCCAACTCTCCTTCCCTCACCTTCAAATGAATGCAAACCTCTATATTTGCATTTACTATATTTTGAGTTGTTTTTTCTTGTATGACGTCATAGGAACCGTATTGTTTGCTTAATTTAACTACATATCATTTATTCCATACGCATTTTTTTACCACTAATAACTATATTTTTTATTTTTTTATTTTTCTAGTAACCACCTGACGAATCTTAGGATGAAACGGACTGTTGTGGTTTTTAAACAGTGATTAAATATATATATACGTATATATATCAGTACTGTAACTTGAAACATATACATATGTACTGTACTATACTACAGAGCCGTAACTTTGTCAGGTGGGGCCCTGGTGCAAACATCTGTTATGGGGCCCCCATTTTTTTCTGTACTTAATATTCAATGAAGCTACTTTTCTCAACACAGGAATCATTGAAGACTCCGCGCTGTAGAAAGATTTTTCTATTAAAATAATGAGTCAAAAAAGCATACTTCAGTGGGGGTAGTGTACCGATTACGTCATGATTACGTCACAATTAAAATGAATACGTCACAACAGTGGCGTGCGGTGACCTCTAAAACTGGTCATGCACTTGGTATGCCAAAGCTGGTCATGCAATTGGGTATTTTATGGGTAGTTAATGGGTAGGAAATGCATATTTTATGGGTAGGATAGGACAAAAAAATTGTGGGGGATTCTACGACACTCACCAATTTTTGTCCGAAAATCATGGTGTTTCCTGAAAAAAAAAAAGGTCTTCACCTGAGATAAATCTCAGATGTCTTACTTTTCGTCCCAAAATCACAATATTCTCTAAAAAAAGGTCTTCACTCGAAATCAGTCCAGATTTTACACTTTTCGTCCTAAAATCGTAATGTTCTTTAAAAAGAAACTCTTCGCCTCGGATCAAACTCACCTTTTTATTTCTCTAATTTCGTTCCAAAACCAAGTGGTGTTCTTTATTCAGTTAAAAAAAAAGGTCGTTGTGCAAAAGTTCGTTGGTCATGCAACGCATGACTTGCATGCCCTGACCGCACGCCACTGCGTCACAATCGAAACTTTCAATATATTAAGAAATACTTCAAATAAATCAGAAAGTTAAATATAAATTAAAATTACTGATGGAGTCTGACATTTAATAATAATAAGTTTCCTTGAGCTTTTAACGAAAATATTTTACAATAAAATGTAGCAAGCGGTGCCCCTTCGTGCTGGGGCCCCGGTGCATTGCACCAGCTGCACCGGGGCTCCTTTGCTATAACTTGACACTAAAAACCGAACGATTCTGCGAAAACCGAACGATTCTGCGAAAACCGAACGATTATGCAGAAGAATGGAAAAGAAATTTGAAGTTAAACACACAAATGAAGGATATACAAACCCCTTGATTTCGCGCTCGTAGAGTTACTTTTCTCATCTTCATCGGTAGAATGTTCCGAATCCGAACATGACGTATTTATATTGACGTTAGAGTTTGAAATTAAGTTATGGTTCACGTTTATTTTTCGTTTGTCTTGTTTCAAAACAGGCGTATGGATGTTGACTATCACAGGCCCTGAAAAAATATTTTGTTCTAAGGTAAACTGTCGATTAATTTTCTTTTAAGCAAATAAATTTCTCATCCAACTATTCAAAAATAACATGTTACATCATGGTTCGAAAGGAAATCAAACCGTGGTTTTATTCGAACAGCCTAATTTAGACATTTTGCGTAAATGATGATTTTTAAAATTCCAATTTCAATTTCAATTTATCTCAAATCATTTTGCGCATTTATGTAATGCAATCACCAGGTCCAATAATGTAAATCAAAACAAAATGAAAACCTCTCTTTTAGTTATGACTAAGGCAAGTAAAAGTCAATAAAGTCAAAATTATTTTACGTATTCCTTTACAGAAAAACTTCAAAAAAACTTTGTTTGGTAGAAAAACGTAACTCTTGAAACCAAACTGCTTAAAAATGAGAAGCACCAGACTCGAGTTTCGCTCTTATTAAAGCTCGTCAGTGATGCAAATCTCACTGCGAATCGAACTCGCTACATGTGGTCTTCCACGCAGGAGACAACACAAAAACATAACTGCCTTTACGTTTTATTAGGTCAAAATAAAGTCCAATTGTTTGTATAGGTCATCTATTTTGGCTTAACATTAAAAACGCATTTTTAAAAAAATAAAAATATTTTAAAGCAACTAATTGTCTCATCAGAATTATAGATTTGCTAATGATCAGCTACCAACATTTTTTATTCTATATTTTGTTTCTTTATGGGCTAAAAGTAGATCTTTCACTTGTCAGAAAACAAAGAGTACATTGTTTAAGTCAGTGGTTCCCAAAGTGGGCGCCACCGCCCCCCTGTGGGCGCTGGCGCCTCTCAAGGGGGCGCTGGCTGCTAAATGGGCGATTGGGGGGCGCTGAGAAAAAAATGGGCAGTAACAAAACTAGTGTCCATATTAATTTCAGTACAGCAAAACTCTGTCTTTGCGCAAACTATGCTTGGAAGATTTATTTTTTGCTTCCTATACGTACGTTCATTGTGATCACACTGTAGCGGTTGGGGAGGCGTAGATATAGGTTTATTATATTAAATTGCTATATACTACCACCATTCACTTACTACATTGATCGAGAGTCCAAGGAATTAAATGTTTTAGTTTCTTCAAATACTTCCAGCGGTTTCACCATTTATTCAGTTTTATTACAGATTAATTCGGTAAACGATCAAACACGTCAACAGTTAATTTCTCAAAAAATACTAGCAAGCCAAAATCAAAATCCAGTAACCAAAAAGCAACAGAATTATAGCAATCGTTATCTCAATTCCTTCTCGCTTGCTTAACACGTCGCCAATTGAAAAGCAAAGCCCAAAATTTAAAACCAACCATGAATTGTTTTTTTTTCCACACTTCACTCCTTGCCAGTTAAAAAGATAATCTCAAATAAGCAATAAAAAACGCTTTTTATTTTTTTTCGCACGTTTTATCAGACAAAACTCGATTGTGACGTAGCTTTACGAGCTACAACACTACCTCCTATATGGCGTCACAAAGAGAAAATACTACTACTACAGTTAGCTCTCCACGTGGCCTCAGAAGCTCAGTTTTTTTGTACCTGTGCTGTGGTGATAAAGAAAGGAGTTGGCTACTCTAGTAGTAGCATAGCAGGTTGTGAAGATATGGCATTTGCAGTATTAAATTAAACTCTTCTAAAACAAGCACTTCTAAACTAAAAATAAAATGCGTTTTTTTATCTTACTATTCCTATTATTACGTTAATAGACTAATTGCCAACACTTTTTTAGATTATTTTTATAATAAATATTACAGTATTAAAATGAGTTCAGCCAAGCGAAAGTGCAGGCAATACAGTGCGAGTTATCTCCAGTATGGATTTATTCCAGCTCCTAATTCAGAATCACAGCCGATGTGTTTGCTATGCAAAAAAGTGTTTTCTAACGAAGCGATGAAGCCGTCCAGACTTTCAGAGCATTTAACAAAAATTCACCCAGATAAAGCAGAAGAAGGTGCATCATTTTTTCAAACAATCTGGGACAATTTTAAGAAACGGAAAACTGTTGACACGATGTTTTCCAATCTCTCACATCAAAATGATGATGGATTACGTGCGTCGTACAATTTGTCTTTGTTGATTGCAAAAAAGGGCAAGCCGCATTCGCTCGGCGAAGAAGTCATCTTACCAGCAGTCAAGGAAGTTTTGGACACCGTTTTGCATCACAAGTCCTCTTCTACAGTTATAAAATCTATTCCTCTGAGTAACAATACTGTGCAGAGGCGGGTGGATGAGATGGCTACTGATATAGAAGCTAGCTTATGTAGAATCATCAGGAATACAGAATTCAGTTTACAACTTGATGAGTCAACTTTGCCAGGAAATGAGTCTCTATTACTTGGGTATGTTCGTTTTGTGCATGATGGAGCTTTGCATGAAGAGTTGGCAATCGCTTTAACTCTCGATACAAATACTCGGGGTGAGACAGTATTTCAAGAAGTGAAAACATATTTCGAAAAAAATCAAATCCCACTTACCAATGTCTTATCGTGTGCAACTGACGGCGCCCCATCTATGGTCGGCCGTTACCGTGGCTTCATTGCATTCCTAAAAGCAGCAAATCCAAACGTGATTACCATTCATTGCGTGATTCATCGGCAGCATTTGGTGGCCAAGAATATTAGCGGTCGTCTTAACCATTCATTAGGTACTGTTATCAAGGCAGTAAACAAAATCAAAGTTTGTGCACTTAACACACGCTTGTTTAAGCAATTGTGTATAGAGAACGACGAAGCTTTTGAGCGCTTACTTCTCCATACAGAGGTAAGATGGCTCTCCAAGGGAAACTGCCTTACACGATTTTACACACTGATAGATACTGCTGTGGAATTCTTAGAAAGCTGTGACCCTGACCTTGCCAAAGAAATTATTGATATAAAAAATGATATCGCCTACTTGGCAGATATATTTGGCAAATTTAACGAATTGAATCTATCCCTTCAAGGCAACGAGGTAAATCTAATCAAGGTAAAATCAGTACTGTGTGCATTCAAAAATAAGCTTTTATTGTATGGGCAAAATTTAGCTAGACGCGAATTCTTCCAGTTTTCTAGCTTGCAGCAACTTGATAGCGGCGACAAAGGCATTTCCAATGTTGATGTTGAGACATACAGCAATCATCTTCAGAAATTGCATGAAGATATGGAAGTTCGGTTTCAGGATGTATTGCAGTTGGAGATTCCTGACTGGATAGTCGACCCATTTATTGATATTTCCGAGCAAGGGATTCTTGCAGAAGAACTTATAACCTTGCAAAATGATTTTGAACTCAAACCAAAATTCCGTATCTCATATCAAGCATTTTGGCTGCAACGTGAAATCAAAGTGAAATATCGCCACGTGTGGGATCGGGTGAAATCCTTTTTCATTGCATTTCCCAGCTCGTACTTAGTAGAGCGCGCGTTCAGTGCCGTCACAACGCTTTTGGACAACAAAAGAAACCGCCTGGACATCGTGAGACGGGGAGATCTACGCCTTTTTCTAACAAAAATGGAACCGGATATTAAGAATTTAATGAAATTGCACCAAGCGCATCCTTCACACTGATTTAAATAAACCTTTGTATCACTTCGTTTGAATTCATGTTTACTTTTTTGTGAAGGGGGCGTTTAATAGTCAGTAAGTTATCTAGGGGGGCGCTATTGAAAAAAAGTTTGGGAAACACTGGTTTAAGTGTTCCAGTCATTATGCTGCAAACTTAAACAGAAGTATAGCTGTAAACAAGAGTTAGTAAGTCACTGCATAATTCAATCTATAATCACAAAAAAAGAAAAATCAGCTGCAGCAAAAGCAAGAGAAATATGCATGTAGTATGTACTGTAGATGAATTTATGATTACACCAAGAGGCGATTTGTATTGTAGTTTATGTAACGTTCTTGTAAAGTAAGAGAAAAGATTTTATGTTGAAAGCCACAGAAAACTGCAACGTCCCGAAATCACGAACGTAAGCAGGCAAAGCAAGTTTTCATCGAAACACAATTATTACAGTTCAATGAAAAGTTATATCTGCATTTTTAGCATTAGATATTCTTTTGTACAAGTTAAAGTACCCAACCCTTAAATCCTTGTTTAAATCTTTGGAAAAAGAATTGCGATCATATACTGCTGCGGGCAACATTGTTACTCAACTTGCAGAAAGGGAAGAAAACCGCATAAATAAAACACAGCAAGATAAGCAAATCTTCGCAGTAATTGAAGAAACAGAGATGAATAGACAAAAGTTTATTAATTATTTTATTTATTTATTTATTTATTTATTTATTTGAGTCAGACACAAAGTCCATAGAAAAGAGAAAAAACACTCACAACAACAACAAAAAAAGAAAACAAGCCGGAAAGAAAAATAGAACATTTGAATTACATCAACAATTGAAGACAATGTTATAATAGTCACTCTGGTAGAAATTGCTATACACCGTATAGTTAACATATACATTACTAGAAAGGCAGCATCGTTCTATAAATCGCTAAATAAGTTTTCTCTGTAGTGCATCAAAAGTGGGAATATTTGCTTTTACTTGTAGTTCTCTTACACTAACATTACGCTTGAGCCCATGAATTAATCGAAAGGAATCATTGTATGCAACTCGTAAGTGATTAATGAAGAGCATAGATATTTAGACCATAAATGACTAGCATAAAACGAAATACCGTGATAATTAAATAGTATATTTTTTATAGTACGGGAACATTTTGAAAAAGTTGCTTTTAGTTGATATGATTTTCCATATAAATAACGAACTTGCCGACAAATATCATCACCATCTTTAAATTTATTATTAAGAAAAACACCCAGATATTTTAGGTTATTTTTAAATTTTACTACATTGTTGCAAAGAAAAACTTTTGGAACATTTGAAAGCGAAAGATATTTAAGCAAAAATAATACACCAATTGATTTACTGTACTACAATTAAATGTAATATCATGTTCAACGGCGTAGTTACTACACACATTAAGTAAATCTTGTAGACCATCTAAACTAGGAAAAAAGCAACATAAATCATCAGCATAAATAATATGATTAAGTCGCGAGTTCCCAAGAAAGCAACCAGCTTTTACACAATTTAATTTAACTGATAAGTATCAATATATAAAGCAAACAAGTATGGACTAAGTACACCACCCTGTCTAACACCATTTGATACAGAAAAAGGACTAGATAAACAGTTACCCCATTTTTCTTTCATATTTTGTTTACTATACTAATAGTATAAAATTCTAACAAAACAAGTAGGCGTATTTCTCTCTATTAGTTTTTTAAATAGCATATAATAGTTAACCCGATCAAAAGCCTTTGAAGCATCTAAAAAAGCACAATACACTGGGCTACCTTGTTTACGATACGATGATATTAATTGCTTTAAAGTGAATACACACATATCACTCGAAACTTTAGCTTCAAAACCAAATTGATTATCACATGTTTTAAAAACCTTAGAGCAGATATCAAGTATAATATGTTCAAACAATTTAGATAAGATGGTAGCTATAGCAATAGGACGAAAGTTGTTAGCATCATTAATATTTCCATTAATATTCTTAAGAGTTGGAATTATAACAGTATCAAGACAATTAGAGGGAATGTATCCATACTTTAAACACATATTATAATATAAACTCAAATAAACATTTATGATTGGGTCACAAAAACGAAGATGTTCAGCTGACAATTTATCAACACCAACAGATTTGTTTAGCGGTAATTTTACAAGTGAGCGCACTAGCTTTATGCTACAGTAAAATTTGTTTATGTTTTTGTATTGTGCACCATCACAAAGATGATCAAAAACAGCTGTTTTGTGGCATTGTGATTGTGAAGAGTTTAGTAGCAGGCTATATTGACTTCTCCACATTTCAGTTATGGATATGGTTGGCAGTATACCTTTTCGTAAATTTTAATTTTAAGCGCTGGAATAGGTATACCAGTATACCTATTCCAGCGCTTAAAATTTTAGCTGTTAAAATTTAACTGTCCTTTGTAGAATAGTGTAAACAGCACAACTGTTACTCAAATTGTTGGTAATTTTCTGAGAAAATTGGCAGACAGCGAGAGAAATTTCCGTTGCAATTGTCTGATGCAGCTCGTTACATGTGTCTTCTGGAATAACTCTTAAAAAACTGTATCCATTTGATGCATGTCACTTGCATTGCACATTTGATACATAGTTGTGTAATGCGAGCTCGAACACATTTTAAGAAGATCGATAATTTGATAACTTCATTAAAAGCAGCAACTATTAAAAATAAGGATCGACAGAATGACTCTAGAGAGCCTGGTTTGCCAGCACCCCCCGATCCAGTTCTCACCGGATGGTCAAATTGGTTGATAGCTGGTTTTTACTATAGTGAGCATCTTCCCAAAGTGCAAGCAGTCGTAAATAACTGGAAAAATAATAGAGTTCTGGTGAAAAAGGCCAAGGAAGCTATAAACAATACAACATTAGTTGCTGGTTTAGTGCAAATTTGTCAATATCAATCTCTTGTAGACAGTGTGCAACAACAAGAAGGGTTAGATTGTACAATTATGAAAACATACAGACTTTTCGTGATATGCAATTTGAAAGTGATCCATATGAAATTCTATCATTGACTTTCGGCTTTTCTATTCTGATTTCAAAATCATTGTAAATAGTTCAAATTCCAAAATTTCTCCAGTAAATCACATACTTCTACAGAGAGCGCAACCAACTTCGAGTGCAATTGAAAGGTCGTTTTCAATGCTGAAAAAGCTTTTGCACAATGATCGTAACTTTAATACAGAAAATACATGATTTTGCTCTTTTACAAATACGTAGATAAATGTTACGTGATTTTTTGTTGACTGCTTGATTGATTACAAGTTTAACTAAAAAGTAAGAAGGTTTTAAATAGAATTTGAGTTAAAATATCGTTAAGTCCAAAAAATTCAATCAAATTAAAATTAAAAATTTATAAGTCATAAGAAAAATGGCCTTAGTTATGATTGATTAATTCATTGATTGGGACATTTTCAGAGCGTCTTGGGCTTACAAGTTTTTTACTTTTTAATGTTAAGCGAGTACAATAAAGAACTTGAATCAACCTGTTTAAGTAAATAATTACGGATTTTATTTTTTCTTTTAGATGTATTTGAAGACGACAAATACAGACCAAAAATTTAAATTAGATTTTGTTGTTTTATTTAAACTAGATCTTTCAATCTTTTCTGCTGACCAAAATATTAAACTTGAAGTTTACTACAAAAGTTTGGCGACCCAATTTCAAAACTACAATTCACGAAACACGTTTCATGAATCGGGTGTGATCCTAATTTAATCCAACTTTGCATCTAAAAGGCGGGCGCGGTAAACTCATATCTAATAGCTTCGAAAACACTCAAGTCGTTGATCCAAACATATTAACCTGTGACTCAATTTTTCGGTTGTTAGCTTAATAGTGGTTGAAAATAACTGATTTAAGCATTCCATTCATGTTTAAAACATCGCACAATCTTGACGTTTGTAATATACGAGTATGACTTACAAAGCAGTAGTAAATAAAAATAATATATAGTTTTAGCTCGACATTTTTAGTGTACAGTTGTATAAGCGAATAAGATTTTTTTTAAATCTAAAAAGAGTTTTGCAAACCAGATTATATTCTATCTGAACAGTGATGGCTTTAATAGGGTGCGAACGAAGTGGTCGCACCAGAACCCTTTTGAAATGCATCAAAAAAGTGGCTCCCAATACACAAGAAGTTTCTCTATTTCTTCATAGTAGCACATAGACGTCGATAGCATGTCAACAAGAAAAAAAATTTTTTTTCAAGCTTCTGCTTCTTAAGGTTGTTGTCACTTGTGCTGGTGGAAATGTGAAAGTACAGACCTTTTTTTTGGAGGATCACAATGTCTTGAGGTAGTAAAAAGTGCCTCTTCGTGCTTCGGATCACCCCATAGTGGCCACCCTAAATTGAAGACCTTTTTTTTTTTAGAGATCACTTTGCTTTCATACACTAAAAATGACTTCAGCTACCTTTTTTTTAGTACACTAAATAATGGCCCCCCTTACGATTCTTGTACCAGGCCCCCTTTCGGTAAGGCCATCACTGTATCTGAAATACAAAAAAAACTTGCTTTATAAAATGATTTTCTTATTCAAATAAATATAATTTTTCTATTCATATCACATTTTCAGTTTGCAGATGTTTTATTGGGAACCAAAACTTAAATAAACTTGCAAGAGTTGTTTCTTCTAAACTACAGGAGATTACTGACTGGACAAGGTTTAATGGACTATCATTGAACTTCACCAAAATATATTACATGATTATTCCCAACTTTAAGCTTGAATATAAAGTTAATAATTTTTAAAATCAGTTTATGTGAAAATAATACGTATACTTAAAACTGATACAGTACTGTATTTAGGATTAAATTTGCAAAGTGATTAAAATTTTAAAACTCGTATTGATTGTTTACGAAAAAATAACTCAAGCAGCTGGCATTATTTCAAAAATTAGCTATTTTGTTAACAAAAAAACATTGATTATGCTATATTATGCATTTATACATCGCTATTTACAATATAGAATTTCAACCTGGGGCAATTTGAATTCTTCAAGTTTGAATTCATAAAAATAATGCAAAATCCTATAATACGACTAATGCATCTACAAAAGTAAAAGATGAAGATAAATTTAGCTAAGTTGTATTTATCATATAATATTCTTAAATTTGAAGATACTTTTGAACTTGAAATGTGTAAATTTATATATTTACGATATAATAATACCTGATGTTTCTGCTGACTATTTTACGTTGGTATCAAAGTCTCTTTGCTACAATACACGAAATGCATTTAATTAAAATTTTTACAATTCTAGATTGTAAAATTCTAAAGGATAATCATCATGTCAATATTTAGAGGTTAAATTGTGGAATAAGATTCCCAGAAATGTTCAAGCGTTATCATACAGATGCTTCATAAAAAAATATATCTTTAAATTCAAAATATGCTCCTAACTAATTCATTAATATGATTCAATGCATTATTTGCGTATGTCATATTAAAATGTGACAATTTTTTCAACATAATTCTATTGAAATTTCACACCATTTATTATTACCGAAAAATAAGTTTGTTTTAAAACTTTATGTGTGTAATATAAGTATGCATGGTTTATCTTCTTGGTATTACATGTGATTAGTGATTTTTAATTTAAAAGCATAAGTTTTTTATGTGCGAGTACAACTGTATAAGATTTTGTACAAAAACAAATATCCTACTTTGCTATTTATTAAAATTGCTATAATATTTTTTGTTTTTTGCTTTCTTCTTTTTGTTAAATGCTTGTGACTTTAAATCATGGTTATTCAACGGGGGCGATATCGCCCCCTTTGGGCAATTTTAAACAAACGAGGGGCGATTTTAATGATTTTTAAAATTGGGGGGCGATTAAACAACTAAAGAGGCGATTTTATTATCGGATAAGTTGTCATAAAATGATTTCTAAATAGTTGTATAAATTCAAATTTTTCTTCGTTTGTGATTTTGTTTTGTTTCCATAAATTTTGAACTAACGAAAATGCACAAATAAAATAATAATTAAATTCCAATAAAAAGCCATTGAAAGAGAAAACATTACGAGTTATGCGAACGAGATCCACGTCACAATAAAAAGCTCAGCTTGGCATCAACGTGATGCGTGCGATATACGCGCAGCACTTATAAAAACGTTTTCGCTGACTTTGTCATTCCTATTCTTTTGATCTTTAAGTACCAAACAGTTTTAGTATTCTTTGCCTGCTCATGCACACACATGTAATGATTGAAGTGCGAAAAGCCTGCTCCAGATAAAAGGAGATATCTAGAACAAAACAGGACATTGCTGTTTGTTTACTTTTATTGAAGTGTTCAAACTACAGTATCGCAGGACGCAAAGAGAAAGCAGTAGTGCTAATGCCCTAATCAAGAATGCAAATAAGAACGAAATAAATAAGATTTAAGCTAAAAAAGCATTTTGACCAAATAACTGGTGAAATAGTAATTGATTGGAAAATTGTTGTGAAGTGCAGATTGTTTGTGTAGTACAGGAAAGAACAGATCTGTAACAGTGCAAGAAAATAATCATAGTTTCTTAAAATTTAGGATTGTCAATATATTGTTACATGTGCTGTAAGGTACTTTAAGTTTCTTTTCTAAATTTCATATAATAATTTTCTTGTCGAAAGTAATGGCTTTTAATCCCAAACGAAAATGCCGTGGTTATCTTGTAGATTATATCAAGTTTGGCTTTGTGCCATGCCCATCCAATATTCAGCTTCCAATGTGCCTATTGTGCAACAAAACTCTTTCAAATGAGGCAATGAAGCCGTCAAGGTTGAAAGACCACTTAACCAGGCTTCATCCTGATAAAGCAGATAAATCTATTGCGTTTCTTCAAGCTTTGAAAGAGCGTCAAACTCAAAGTTCTGTAAGAAAGCTTTTTGCTAAAAACACTTGCCAAAATATCAAAGGATTAATAGTCTCGTATAAGATAGCTTTTATGGTCGCGAAAAGGAGTTTACCGTTCAACGTTGGAGAAAGTTTGGTGGTACCTGCTCTAAAAGAAATTATTTCCACTGTAATGGAAAGAGACCCCGCACCTGTACTACGAACTGTTCCACTGAGTGATACAACAGTAAAACGACGAATCGACGAAATGGGTACTAACATTGAAGATCAACTCTGTGAAATCCTACGAAACACTTCTTTCAGCTTACAATTGGATGAAACCACCACATCAGACAATAATGCTTTATTGATGGCTTACGTCTGTTACTTAAGTAATGAAAATATTGTGGAAGAGCTTTTATTTTGCAAGTGTTTAGAAATGGACACTAAAGGTCAAACAATATTTCAGGCTTTGTCTGACTACTTGCAAAACAAATCCATTCCTTTTACAAACATAATAGCATGCGCTACTGACGGCGCTCCGGCCATGGTAGGCAGGTATCGCGGGTTTTTTTCTCTACTAAAAGAAAAAAAACCCAATCTATTTACTGTGCACTGCGTGCTTCACCGTCAACATCTGGTAGCTAAGCGTCTTAATCCACGTTTGAAGAAATCCTTGGGTATTGCAGTCAAAGCAATTAATTATGTAAAAGCCAATGCCAAAAACGACCGATTATTTTGACAGCTGTGCAAGGAAAACGATGAAGAGTACGAGGGCCTCCTTCTTCAAACGGAAGTTTGTTGGTTATCAAAAGGCGAATCTCTAGCAAGATATTGCGAACTTCAAAACAGTGTTGTGGACTTTCTTGGTGAAGATTCTGATCTTGCCAAAGATGTAATTGCCTGTAGTCAAGACACCAGTTATCTAGCAGATTTTTTTGAAAAAATTAATATAGCAACAAACAAACTCCAAGGTAAAAATATTACTTTGGTTCAAAGTAAAACAGTGGTTTAATCAACAAACTGGAGCTCTATCAGCAAACTTTGAGCAGAAGAGATTTTTATCACTTCTCCCGTCTGTCAAAAATGTCACATAATGTCACCGACAATCATTTGCTTGTTTATGTGGAACACCTGAAAGCTGTGAGAGAAGACATGAACGTTCGTTTTAAAGATCTGCTTGACTTGGATGTTTTTCCATGGCTGGTGGAACCATTCGCAAGTAACATCAATGAATGCGATTCTACCTTGCAAGAAATGCTGGTAGACCTGCAAAGTGACGAAGAAGCGCGAGCAATTTTTAGGGCGCATGGATGGGTAGGTTTCTGGATCAAGTGTAATAACCGATTTCCGGAACTGTGGGAGAAAGTAAGGTTGTTAATATTGGCTTTTCCAACCACATATATAGCTGAAAAAGGTTTTAGTGAAGCGCTGTACATGCGAAATAAATACCACAACAGACTCGACATGAATATGACTGGGGGGAACTCAATTCGACTTAAGCTGACTAGCTTGAACCCAGCTTTTGCTAATCTTGCGGAGCAACACCAGCCGCAAGGGTCACTAGTTTTAACATGCAGTTGTATTTTAATAAATTGACTTGTTTTTCCTTTTGTGTGCCGTATTTTTGTAAAAAAAATTTCTGCATATATTTCGGGATAAAAACTTTCAAACAAAAATAGTTGTTTTTTATGGTGGAAGGGGCGATTCGGACCCACATTTTTTGAAAGGGGGCGATTTTATAAAAAAGGTTGAAGACCCCTGCTTTAAATCCATTTTTTTGCTTTAATTTTTATATAAGGAATAGTTGACTGATTGACTATTTGTATGGCTTTTCCTACTTCTTTTCAAGCAACACTGCACATTCTCTGTATAATACTGCTTTTTTTGTTTACATAATAGTACAAATATATATTTTGTCATTTTTAATATTTCAATTTGTGAATTCTACATACAACTGCGTACTTTCGTGCTGGATGAGTTACTTTAAATAAAAGGATGATGGTGATGATGACGACAATGATGACGATGATTTATGAACTATATATTTTTTATCTAAATATCTAAAAGTTTTTCTACAATATTTTACTGTGAAAGCCAAAAATATTAAAAATCCGCGTAATTACATATGCACTAATCTTGATACTAAATTTTGTTTTTAAAAGCAATATCATAAGAGGTAATCAATTTAATTGAACCAACTGCAGTACCACGGAATATGATTGTTTCTGCTTACAAATATTTTGGTTTACGAACCAAGTCTGAAAGAAATATTTGTTTCGAGATACGCATAAAATAAAACAAAAGTAAAAAAATTCAATAAAACAGTAAGTCCAAAACATGAAAATTATGTAATGTACATAAATTAAAGTGTTAAGTTGACCTACACTGTACAATTTTCTGGTTGTTTCACACTTCATAGTGTACTGTACGACTGTTTTCGGGTCATTATTTATAACGACAATGTGCATAATTTTTGTTGTTTTATTGATTTTATTAGTGTCTCATTGTTTATTTAGATGTGTCTTTTTGAATATGTGCTAATAATGTCTAACTTTTGCCTGGGGAGTATAATATCGACATCTTATAAGACTGGGTTAAGGTGGGTTGGGACAGATTAGGCCATTTACATGCAAATCTTGCTTCTGCATACGAATAATTCATCAAACAAACGCCGTTCTGGAACAAATTAAAGTTGTATCCTGAGGTACCACTTTATTGTTCAATAAAATAAACTATTTTTTTACTGCTAAGTATCAACCAGCTGATATTAAGTTTGCTGTCCGAATTTCTATTCGTTTTTCTAGATATACTCGTTTTTTTTAGACCGAATCGGCATAAAGCAATATGACTTCCTATGACGGCTAAGCAAGAAAACGTAAAGTGTTCTTTTTCAAAGGCGCAAAATAACGAGAACGGAAATTGAACGTAGAACGTCGAGTAAGCATTACAATCGCGGTTTGTAAATTTTGCGTAGTTGTCCATATGATCTAAATTTTTTTGCTTAACGACTTTTCTTTTTTTGGTAGACCCTTTTTAGCCATTTTTATCTTTCTTCACTTTTTCGAGACCATGTCCTAGATAAAGACTATTTTTTCTAGCCTTAGATTTTACCTAAAGATTTTTTTGAAGCCAGTTCAGAACGTGGTTTATCAGTAGTACGTGACTGAGAACATTATTTTCAAAAAAAAATTCGTTAGAAATCGGTTTCCTCAAAGTGCGAGAAAATTTCATTTTTAACCCTCTGTTTGTTTTACTTTGCCTTAACTCTCCAAAATTTTACAAGGACCTTTAAGGTTTGTACAAAACCTGGTTGATTGCAAACTGCTAAAAACTACAAATGCTTGAAGCCAGTGATTGGGGCTACTTGATATTGATGCATGAAAAGACGAGACATAACTTTATCCTAAGCGCTTTCAAATTTGTTTCGTTGATGCAGCAGTAAGAGAAAACTTTACTAATTAAAAATGATAATGAGCTAAACGCAGGTAAAGATTCGAACTCAAAAACAATAAAAATGCTTTTACTTCTTCAGGTTACTGCCAGCAGTCAGCTGACTTTTGCGGCTGGGTTATAGCGATCAATGCAGTAGCGTATTTAGGGGGAGAGCATAGTGCTATAGATCCCCTTGGAGATCACTAATACGAGAAATCAGAGACAGATTCAAAGAAAGACCTTCTTTTTAGAGAGATCGCTATGATTTTGGGAAGAAAAATTGAAAAATTGAGACAGATTCAAAGTGAAGATCTTTTTTTCCACTTAAAATTTTTTTTCAGAAAGCATATTTGATTGTGGTGGTATGCCCCCTTCCCCCTTTTCAAAAGTCTTCGGAACGCTACAAGATCAACAATTATAATAATAAGTACAGATTTCTTTCTACAGTATTTGATTTTGACACAATAGGATTTAACTTTGACTTTAGTACAGGATTTGACTTTCGTTTCCAGAACAATCAAACAACATTACAAAAACAAAACTTTTTTCTATTTGCAGCAGGAAAGGTAAAACTAGGCTGCCAACAATTTTAAACTTCCGCAACGCTAATCATGTAATAGGCACGCAGATTAGCCGCTTAAGTGCTTGCAATGATCCAAAAGAAATTCATAACATTTGAAAAATAAAAATGAAGTAACCGTTCGTTTTTCCAGCAAAACAAAAAAAATGTTGGTCGTTAGGCACCCAGAGAACGTTTTTCTTTTTTTTTTATTGAAAAAAGGTTTTGTGGGTACCCTTAATCAGCAAAGCATTATTCGTAAAGAGGGTCGAATCCTACTTTTAGTTTGTAAAATTTTAAGTGAAGGTTAAAAAAAAATAGTCTTATAGACCTAAGACCTTATTTTATTTCCTACTTTTACTTTTTACTTGAGGAATAACTTATGTTATCTTTGGATTTATCACCTCATAAATTATCGAATTAAGTTTGGAGATGCCAAGATATTAATGTCCGGATATATTTTTTTGTTTGGTTGTTTATTTTTTTTAAATGGTAGGCTATGACTCTAATTGGAGGTTGCTTGTTAAGATTGTGAGGCAAAGGAAAGCGTCGTAAAGTACAACTTAATTAACTTTACATTTTTGAAAGTCCCCCAAATATTTAAAAGATTTGATTTTTTTACTGCAAAAAGATTAAACAAAAGTCTAGTTGTATATTTAACCCTATTCCGACTGGACTTTTTGGAAACTTTGCACAACTGGGGGAGGGCGCGGAAAGTGCCCGAGCTTTTGGCTTGCTTATACTGTATCTCAACAATTACTAGCTCTAGAATTATCATTCAAGTTTGTATGGAAAGAAAATTTTATACTCTTTCAATTTGAATGTTACAATTAAGCATTATTTGGGATTGCAAAAGCGAGTTTTAAAAAGGTAGTCAATATTCATAAATTGGCTGAGAACAAGAGAGAGGTTTGAGAGAGTTAACGACTTCGGCTATTTGTCCAACGTCATTGATCCATAAAATTAGAAGTAAGAATGGTAACAGTTAAAATCCAAAAGGTAAGATCGTTAGTGTTTACAGAGAAAATTCACCCGATTTTGTGAACAATTTAGGCAAGAAACTTAATAACATAAAAAGAAAGCCAAATCATTACACAAAAGTTATGTTTGTAGTTTTACATCGCAAAAGACTCACTTTAATTTTTCTTCACTATAAAAGAATATTTCGATTGAACTAATTTAGTTAGAGTTGATTGCTTTTGATCACATTGATTTTTTTAATTTTACAGAAATCTTTTTTATTTCGAATGGTTTTTTCTTCCAAATAAGTACGCTCATTCATGTAAAAAATATTTGTTTATTAAGATTTTGCTAAGGTTTTCTGACGTAATCATTAACTTTGAATTGTTGTACGGTTTGTTGAATTAGTTTGATCTAGTTTTTGTAAGAGTTACAAAAAGTTAAAATTTTCCAAAAAAGTAATTTAATTACCATCAACTTAAATTTTAACTGTGACGAGTAATGCAACTTTGTTCAAAACTTATGGCAGCGACATTTTTTTGCGATAAAAATTATTCAATTGATAGTCCGAATTTCAACATTATAGTTTGAAAAACAAAAACACCAGTAGAACCACAGAATGATATTGCACTCAAGCATAACTCAATCTATTTTGTTTGAATATTTTTTGAGTTTGTTAATATGAGTTTTTGAAAACTGTTTCCAGGTTGAACGAAAGATCGGAAGGGCCATTTATTTGTGATATACAAATTTCACACCGACGTTTTTTTTCTGATTGAGGAGAAACTACCAATAATAAAGTGATATCAATACTTGGTTCCACGACGTTTTCGCCAAGTATCAACTTTATGTTTTGTAGAATTCACTGGTAAGACCTTTCCTGGGCCTTCTTTAGATAAAAAGTTTTAGTAATTCCAAAACAAAACTAAAGCCAACTTTAAACAAATTATCTTTGCGTGGCTTCGAGTGTTCATTCATTGCTAATACACTTGCTGCATTTATGCAACAAGTGTCAAGAAAATACAAAAATGCAATTGTGGTCCATTTTCGAGACTTGGTTTTACACGAATGGAAACAAATTTTTTGGTCTAAAATGTCTGTACCTTCTTTCATATAATAACATAACTTGTATAAAGCCGGTTTCCTTTTTTTGATCTTTTGAAATTCCAAAAATTAGGTGCATTGTTGATAAGATTGAAATATTTCGCTTTCCTGTGGTTTTAGAGTTTGCAATAAAGAATCAAGGTTGATATTTTTTTCAGGTTCGTTCCAAGAAACTATAAAGAAATCAATATTTCTATTACACACTTGTTTTATTTCATTTGATATTTCTTTGCGCTTAGTTCTAATAGTTCCGATGGTTTTAATTTTCCGTTCCAAAAGCCATTATAACAAAGGTATTGAAGTGTATAATTGATAAATGTATATGAAGTGTTTATGAAGTGTATAATGAAATAGTCAAAAAACTAGGGACTAGATGTTAAAAAACTATTAATAACTCCAAAATTACTTGAACGATTTTTTCAAAAATTGCACCAACTTTTAGAATGAATAAAAATCAGAAAAAGTTAAAAAATTTGAAGACATTTGGGGAGTAGTTTTTGAGCAAAATGCAGCATTTTAACAGCTCGGGCACTTTCCTCCTCCCCCAGTCGTAATAGAATTAAGCGATTTTTTCAACCTGCTGATTTTGAAGAGGCACCTTTCACAATCAATTTTTCCAAGTGAAAAAATCATTATGCAATCAGAACTTACGATTTGTTTGAAGAAGGTTCAGGTTTTGTTGAATTGCATGATTGGAATCAAAAGATTCTCCATTTAATTCTTTAGTATTAGATGTGATTGCTGAGAGTTCATCTTCTTCCGATGGATTGGATCTAGGACTGCTTTCCATAGATATATATTTGACTTAGGTTTAAGTCATATTTTAAACTCTTTATTAATTTTATAAACTTATAAAATACTTTTATAAACTTATAAAATACAAAAATTTATAGATTTTTTGTAGTAGCTTTATAATGTTTAAGCTGCAACTGACTACTTCAAAAAAAATGCCTTGCTTATATACTTTTTTTTTGGCACCAAAAAATTGCCAAGAAGGCAATTTTTAATCTATCTTTAATTTGATTGTATCGAGTAAATCGTGCCGATTTGTGTAAGCTCTCACTTATAGGTCGAAGCGTTAGATAGATCGTGTTTAATGGCTTCTTTGCAGCCAGAACCAATTTAGTTTGTCTGACAAAGCACTTCTCTTATTCTCTTCGATTAAATTTTTACTATGATCTTCGATTAAATTTTTACTATATTACTTTACTCTTTGATTAAATTTTTACTATTTCCATAATATCAACTTTTCTTAGAGAAAAAATAACTTTAAAAAAATAGAGAAAACAATCTATTTAAATAAGTATTCGAAGAAGTTTAGATAAAAAAAGCTATTAAATTGAGTGTTATATAGCTGGAATTTTTTTTAAAAAATTTAAAAAAATTAATTTTCCCTATCCATGTATCCTACAATAGATTTACCGGTACTAAGACGACATTGAACGACATTTGATCGAACAACAGTTGATCCAAGTTCATTGAACGGCATTTGATCGAACAACAGTTGATCCAAACGAGATTTGATCGAAACGACACTTGATCGAAATGACAGTTGATAAAAAAAAAATTACTTTTGTATGTTTCTGCGATTAAACAATTTTTTTGTTACTGTAAATTAGATGCATAAAAAGCAGAGGCCATCAGTAAGAAGACAATTTGTTCCTATTTTTTATAGATAGCCAATATAAAACTCATCTCTAAGCTTTTCGTCCGACACTCGTCGGGAGATAAACGTCGGAATGAAGGAAAGAAAAATTCAATTGATTTTGTAATAATGCTGAACGAAGGAGATTGGTTGTTTCAGAGAAGCGTCACAACACGTGATCAACGCAATTGCTTCAAGATTAAACAAACTCTTACTTGGCGGCATAAATTTGGCTTGGATGATTTGATGTAAACGGCTTCTAAAGCAGATAAATGAAAAGACGAACGACTAAATGAAAGAATAGTAAATTTTTCATCACTGTAATTTTTGGCGCAAATAGGGTTATCCAAAAGGTGTTGACCAATCGCAGATTCACTAAAACATAACTGGGGTTGGAGATTTGTCAGAACGAGTAGAAATATTGCGAGAGTTTGAAATTTGGCCGGTTCTAATAAATTTTGGCGCGTGTTGATGAATTCTGTCCTGTAATCATTGAGATGTGCAGCCTACGTACCGACTATCACAGCGGCACGAAAAATTATGAACTATTGTACATTGCTTAAAAGCGAAGCAGGCAACACATTTTTTTTAATTGCAGGAAGAAGTGGGCGAGATGTAAAAATAACACGTTGTTCTACTGCAAAGAAGCATTCTTTGATTAAGCACCTTTCAGATAACCTTATTTGCGCCAAAAATTATATTGATGAAAAATTTATTATTCTTTCATTTAGTCGTTCGTCTTTTCATTTATCTGCTTTAGAAGCCGTTTACATCAAATCATCCAAGCCAAATTTATGCCGCCTAATAAGAGTTTGTTTGCATCTTGAAGCAATTGCGTTGATCACGTGTTGTGACGCTTCTCTGAAACAACCAATCTCCTTCGTTCAGCATTATTACAAAATCAATTAAATTTTTCTTTCCTTCATTCCGACGTTTATCTCCCGACGAGTGTCGGACGAAAAGCTTAGAGATGAGTTTTTTACTAGCTATCTTCAAATTCTGTACTACTAATCACTTATATTTTATAATTTTTTGTTAATGTTAAGGTCAGGGTTTTTTTTAATAAGGTTTCAAGGCATAGCATTTTTAGGGAAGCAACAAGTAGATCTCTTGTTATTATTATGTTTTGTTAGATGCCTATTGCTGCAATTTTTTGCATTCTTTTTACATTTTAATCAGTTATTTAGGGGGGGGGGGCTTGTGCCATGGTCCCACCCTTGGAGATCCCTTGGAGAAATCAGTGACAGATTCAAAGTGAATACCTTTTTTTAGAGATCACTATGTTTTTGGGACAAAAAATTGACAAAACTGGTTCGGATTCAAAGTTGTAAATTTTTTCTTTCACCATTCTATCAAGTGTCATTTCGATCAAATGTTGTTTGATCAACTGTTGGGTCACGGGATCTACCACTCATTGCAGGTTTGGACCTGGTTTAGTTTTTAAAAGTCTTGAAATGCTTTATTAAATAAAGTTCTAAAAATTTTTTCTATCCGAATAGAATGGCGTGTTTTGATTTCGCAACATATTTTTGCAACTTGCAACCAAAAGCAAACAGCTGATTTTGGCGTTGTTATAAAGTACAAATGACTGTTCAACTTTTTGTGACGTTTCAAATTCTAATCATCTTATTGCTAATCTAATTTACCGGTATAAAAAATCTTCTTCATAAATTACAGCAAAAAAATCATTATTCTTTGTTTGTTTACTGATTTTTTTACGTTACTCAGCGCTTAAGCCCAAAAAAATTAAGAAACAAACAATAATTCCACCAACTTTCGTAGTGGAAACGGGACTTAATTTGCAATTGTGTTTTGAAAACTCCAAGCATGGAAAAGTGCCACAATAGGACACAGTCACTCAACAACCAGGCGAAGATTAGGAGTTAAATTGAGATATCTATGACAGTTGCCATCAAAGCAATGCTTTTTCTAAATCAACCAAGCTGCAGTCAAACGTTGGGTTGAAATTATTTGCCGCTGACAGCGAGCCGTCGCCAATTCTCCGCCGAAAACTTTTTGCCATCGCCGATTTGTTACAAAGGACTATTTACTTTGCCACATTAAAGCTGACAAAAGGTCATATCTATTATTGCTTTGATTTATGTTGTTTGGTTTTTAAATGCATAGCCGTACCAGCCCAAAACATAAGGGAGGAAGGCCGATACAGTTTTGTTCAAATTTTATAGACCTTTGGCCGTACACGATATTGTAGCTTTGCAAAAGATGAGACGTAATATCACACATTTTTGAACCAAAATTCTGGTGAAACTAAAAAAAAGTCTTCACTTTAAAACTCTGTTCATTTCTCCATTTTCGTCTCAAAATACTAGTATTAACTAAAAAAAAATAAATAATAAAAAAGGTCTTCAAATCAAATCTTAATCATGTTTTCGGATTTGAAAACTTTGTCCTGCGCAAGTAGTTCGTTATCAGTGCTCAAATAATTTCTTTTTACTGCCCAGAAAATTCTAATTCTATCCAAATTTTTGAGACTTGAAAGGCAATTGCCTCTCCTGCCCCCTTTCTCCTACGACTATGGTTAGCCTAAATGTGACAAGGTCTTTTGCTCAGAGTGTTAAAAAACAAAAGTGGACGAAAAAAATTGCTGTTTAGCTCAACGTTAAAATTACCAAAAAAAGGAAAATTGCAGAGAGAATAACAAGACACATGCAGTTGTAATCATATTTTAGGCGGCGAATAATCTTCGGGGGAGAAATGGCCTGAGTGGTCAAAAGCTGGTGGCAAACTAGCGGTGGCTAGTTGTCGGACGTAAATCGTCACTAACTCGTCAAATTTAATATAAATGTTAAATTTGAAAAATTTAGTTGCTGGGGTACAGCTAAGAGAAAAGGATAATATTAATAAACATCATTTCTTTATAATTCGGCAATAATTTCTCAGTTTACCCGGTTCCTTACTTTTCTGAGACTGTACCGTACTTTCAACAAATCAGGCATTGTGGTTTCAAAATAATTTCATACGTCAAAACAGCTTCTTTGTAGCATTGTTTGTTCCGAGGCAACTCATAACGTTTTTTTAAACTTAATGTTGAAATTTTTAACCCTACACTGTAAATCGGTAATCACAAGCCTTTGCTCTAAAATTAGGGTTTAAAAACCAGGATCCAGTTTTAGCAAAAATAAAAAATTCCTGGTTTTTTCTGATGAAAACAATACTTAACAAAAAGTAATCTTCCATAACTTTTTTGTTTTGATATGACCTTGTTCCAAGAGACAGGCTTTGGGCAGTACTGTTGGAGTATGACGTGAGAAGTCAGCTATTAGCTGCTATCAAATTGTTGTACAACAGTCAGAAGTCTGTGTTCCTGTCAATGGCACGAAAGTAAAGTCTTTTAGTGTCGTTGTTGAACTACGACAGGGCTGTGTTCTTTCTCCTCTTTTGTTCATTATATACATGGACAAGATAGACAGAGGTAGTTCATCCAGTAGTGGGTTCACATTTGGAGAGTGTGATGTTCGGCGCCTGCAGTTTGCAGATGACCTTGCATTGTTAAGCTCAAACAAAAATGATCTTCAATATTCACTTGATCGGTTTCTGACGCATGCTTGATACTGGGATGAAAATTTGTACGGCTAAAACTGAGATTATGTGTATGTCAAAGCACCCTGTTTAATGTTCTTTTCAAACGACTGGAGTAACTTTCCAGCAGACAGTTTAAGTCGCATATTCAAGTGATTGTAGGCAGGACATCAAACTGGACATACGTATTGAAAAAGCAAGTGCAGTAATGCGCCAGCTTTACCGATCGGTTGTACTGAAACGAGAGTTGTGTACAAGAGCAAAGCTTTCTGTTTTCAGATCAGTTTTTGTTCCTATCCTCACCTATGGTCAAGAGTGTTGTGTAATGACCAAAAGAGTGAGATTCCGAGTACAGGCGGCCGAAAAAATTCAGAGGTTTAAAACTACCTGAAAAGGTTAAAAGCACTGACATTCGTCAATCTTTCAGCATCGAACCGCAGCTACTTCGCATAGAGCGATCGCAACTGCGCTAGTATGGCCCATGTGACACAAATGTCTCACGAACAAATAACAAAGCAACTAATGGATGCTCTTTTAAGTGGCAAAAGGCCAGAGGGCGACCCAGACCGCGACCCCGAGACCAAATTATGTTGAAGACCTGGCCTGGTCGCGTCTTGGAATTGCACCAGCAAAATTGCCATTAGTAGTAGGACATCGGGATGCTTGGAGATCCCAACTCAAGCTGCTGCCTCCGCAACCCCAAAAGGACAAGCGGACAAGGAAAAAGAAAAACTATAATCTAAATTACTCTCTCAAATATAAATTATGTCTTCAAGAGCCTTTACCCTCAAGCTAAACATCGCTAAAAAGGGACGTGGAAACGGGGGAGGGCTCTACTAGAACGCTGGGACACAGGCCGATATCCTCCTTTGAAATTCGCAAACGAGAAACATTGCATTAGATTTGACTCTACAATTATATAACCTCGACCAAAATTAAGCCCGACCAAGTTTGTGAAGAATCGCTTTAAAAAGTAGGCCTTGGTCAATCAACTTTTTTAGAAAGCAATTTGGCGAGAGGAACAAAAATTTTAAAAAGACACCTCTTTTGTTAAAAGAACTAACTCTTAACAAACGCAAATTTTAGTGTATTAGAGAAAATTTTTTCCAGAAAACTTAGTAAAAAACAAAAAAGAAATGAAAGATCTTTACTGAAGTTTAAAGATGAAAACTTTTTTTAATTATCGAAAATATTTGCGGCCCAAATAAAGCGTACACCGTAACCGAATTTATATAAAACTTTTTTTGGTCTTCACTAAGTCTTTTAATTAAAATTTTCTCCAATAGCCTAGAAATTTGCATTTGTAAGAGTGTTTTTTTTAAAGAAAAAGTGCTTTTTTTAAATTTTGCTTTTCCCGCCAAAACGTTTTCGGCGCCCCTGCTGCTGACTAGTGAAAGTGAGTTGTTTGGAATTTTGATAGTGTTGGGATGACGTCAAACGCTAGAACGGACGAGCAGAAAATTATTTTTAGCTTGTTGTCATGTCCTTTAGTTTATGAACAAGAGGTACAAGAGCTCTAACAACATAATAATGGTTAGCCTATAAGTGAAACTCAAGTCTGGTGCTTCTGGTTTTAGTGTCCTAATTTCTTATAACCTTTAATTTTTGTTTTTTTACAACACTGATTGCAAACACGTTTAAATTTACTTATAGTTAATATTTAAACAGCCTTGAAAATAATTTCTGATATAACTTGAAAAAACAAAAAAGTTATTTAAACTAATTGAACAAATAATAGTATTAGGATGAGTTATAGGCTAATCCGTTTGAGACCACTATTATTTATCGATTCTCATTTTGATGATGGATTTTGAAGCGTTAAAATTTTATTCATTGATTTGTTCTTAATGTTTTTTAGAGTCTTTTTAAAATACAAAAAAATAAAGAAACCTACGGTTTAAAAAGATTTTTAAGTTTCAGATAAAAAAATGCTGCCTTTTATCAGCCTTTCTTCATTTCTTTTAACACAGTATATTACGCCAATTCTTATACAATTTACTAAACCAATCAGTCGCTTTGTAGGCTACTTGCTGGTTAAAATTGATAACTGTTTTGCTTAGTTTTTTCTAAAGTTACTGTTGCTAATATCCCGTCGTGATTTCCGACGACCAAGAACAAAAAGCCTTTAGGGCAGGTTTTGAGTTTACTTATTGCTATGCGAAAATTAGCACAACTTTTTGTAAGCGTTCTTTCACGTAAATGCAATGTTGTTTTCGCTCAGTTGGTAAAAATAAATTGTTGGCTTACACTAGGCTTCATCACAGCTCGATAATTAGTTGAAGTGAACTGCTGGATATTTATTTACACGAGCGGATCGACACATTTTTTAATTTGATTTTTAAAAATCTTTGTTGGTTTCAAGAAATTTATTTATTTTATTTTTTTTATTTTATCTTTATGTTTTTCCTCCTGACTCGCGGGAAAGCGACGGAGGTGCTAATATATAGGGTGGGAAATTACCCCGACCTGCTTCCGGAGATGCCAAGATATTACTGTCCGCTTGTAATTTAATAGAGATATGATTGAAATTTAGCACTGCTTGCCAAGACCACTAAGCAGGGGAAAGTGCCATAAAGTATTTTTTCTAAGGACACAACAGAATGGCGTGAATGGGTTTTGAACCGAAACCATGTTGATCATAAGCACGGCGCTTTAACCACTCGACCACGCTGCCATTTAAATCAAGAAATTTAGCAAGAAAAAAGCAAAGGTAATTATATTCGCTGTCATCTACAGCACCACGCAAATTGATAAAGAAAATTTTAATACATTATAACCACACACAAGTAAGCTTTTAATAATGTCAAAAATTGGTTCAATTGACCTAACGGCTGTCAGGGTTAGTTGAACCATCTACATCAGTGCTTTCCATCTTTTTTGTTGCTGTACAACTTTTTATAAAAATCTGTACACCCTAAACAACGGTCAGGTGGCTCAGCTTTTTTTGTCTTCATTTGTCTGCCTAGTTTAGAGTCTAGCTTTTAAAAAAAAGGTTGAAAAAAGACCCGAAGACCCAAAGCTTCTAAAAATGATCAATGAATTCGGTTGAAAAGCACTGATTTAGAGAATGTAACAACTTATAGTCAATTAATAAGTGAAATTGACAAATAAAGCATAGGAAAAAACCAGTAGATAATATTAAGTGCGGATTTTTAGGGACATAAAATTAGTTTTCGATCACCATTTTTAAAGTGACGTTGATTAGTATTATCTAAGGGTGTTGCAACATATATTTACTTGAATTTGCCCACCCATGCTCAAACCAAATGAAAGTATAGTTTTGATTCTTGTATCTTCAATTATTGTTGGAAGGCGACTTAAGAGTACAGAATTTGATCTGGAAATTCATGGTTTAATGAGCCATCCCTCAGGTTACGATTTAACTCCAACATTAATGATTCTAATTGTTTTTTGAGATAATTACTCTATAGTTTCTGACGACACAGCAAACTAGTTTGAGCAAATCGAAGTTATTGTGCTACTTCAAACAAGCCACAAGCTTTAGGGTCTACCGCTAAATTAGGTAGATTTTCAGAAAAAAATTTTTTTCTCCAGGACTTTGTTTTTAGCTTTGTATCCTAAGTAAAAAGTAACTTTACTTTCATAGCTAACTTTTACGAAAAAGTTGATGAGAGGTAAGAACAATAAAGAAAAATGGTCCTTTTACAATATATTCAGTCTATGTGATGCAAAAAGCATATTATATTTTTAATTTAAAACTAGTAGGATCAGTGATTAACTAACTGCCTTATTGTTCACATCTGCAATCAACTACTTAAGCTGCATTACTGTAAAAAATAAGTCAGTTTTACTTTTTGTAAATATTTAACAAAGTCAACAATCAACCTGTTACTGGTAGCTATTATATTTTTAGATAACCATTAAAGTACATTTGCAGCCTTTTCAAAAGTCTACAAAACTGCGGTAAAACGTAAACTTGCTTACCGTTTATATCGACTAGTTGGGGGATTCTAAGAACCTATAAATCAAAGATTTTAAAAACTTCAAAGTGCTAAGTTTTTTTGGCTAGCTAAGACCATCTAGCGGTAATCATTTAAACTTTAAACAAAATATTTGAAAATTAGATTAACTGACTGATAAAAATTTTTATTATTAAAAAAAGTAACAAAATATAGGTTTATCAAATAACAGGAAATAAAGTAAAAAACTAATCAAACTTTCGAAAAAAACCGTTTGTTTTTAGGAAAAAAAAGCCAAAAACCAAGGCAAAAGTTTATTGTTTTTCTCTTTGTTATGTTTTTAGAAACTTGCTCTGCGGTCGTATAATACAATCACACTTTGTTAATGGCATTTAATGCAGTCATTTAATGATAAACACTTTTAATATGAGAAACAAAAAGCTAAATACAGTATGCATAAAATCAAACAAATACAAATATTTTCATCTAAATACTTGAAAACTTACAAAAATATCAATGATAATCTCAGTAAAAAAATTATGTGTTCTAACAAGCAGCTAAAATTTTAAATTAAAAACAAAACTTAATTATAAAAATCACCGCCCAAAGCTGTTTATCAGTTGAAAACAAACGGTTTAAAAACGAGTTTTTTAAAGATACCTTTGGTACGTAACTCATTCTATAACAGAGGTACAGATGTATATAAAAAGGCTTCGATTGTAACCAGAAAAAGCTCGTATTAGTACTACTTTGAAACGCTCGACTTGATATTGTGCACAATGTGGATGATCGCTGCGGCAGAATCCCGAATCTTTTCGCAAGTTAATAGATTAAAAACCCAAGATTTTTTCACGTTTTCTGATCTTAGCGATAGTTTTAGTCCATGTTATTAAACTTAAAGTAAAAGCAAACACAAGCTACTCTTTTTTATAGTTCAGCACAGACTGTACAGTAGACTCTATTATATTGAGATTAGATTGATGCCGCTTTGTCACAAAAGTAAATAAGCTTTGACCAATTTCAAGCAGAAAAGCAAAAGTAAAAAAAACTCAACGTGTCCCTCGAATTTGGCCGAAAGTTACGCGAAAACTTGATTAATAAAACAAAAACAAAATTTTACGCTTCTTAGCGATTCGTAAGCAAACGCTGCATCATGGACTACGGTTTGTCGTCAGGTTTCCGTTAATGAACACCCGACCGTGTCGTAACAAATGCGGATTCTCTTGCGAATGAAATATGACAATCAAATTAATCCAGCCTTCGTACTCTCGCACGTTTGTGTATACTCCAGGATATGAGGGCTGACCGCAGCCATAGCCCCAGGAAACGATTCCTGCAACGTACCACGACTCATCATCAAATTGGCAAGCTAAAGGTCCTCCGCTGTCACCCTTAAAAAACAAAGCTAACAGATTTTAAAATTTAAAAGATATCAGATGAAATTAGTGGTAACACCTTTCTATCTTTTCTTAAGCAATTCAAATTAAAAATAAACAAATTTCAAAATTTTATTTTTTAATGTTAAATAGGCTAAAACTGCTGGACCAGCGTTTCTTAACCAAACTCTTACAGGGTTTCCAAATATTTGAATTAGAGTCGCAACCATAGTTGTTTACCGTAGTTTACAAATCTAGAATTGCAGTAAACACAGCGAAAAGAATGTCGCAGGCTGTAAAAGACCTGTCATAGACTTTACTTTGGAATCCTAGAGGACCAATTGAACAAGGTAACTCGAATACCTGCGCTGAAGTAAAGCTGTGTCTTTTTTTTTTATTCCGGCTCAAGATGTAGTTTGCTGTACTGCTCGGATCAGATGCTGGCAGTGATGTTAGCAACCTGGGGTAGTAAAAGGATAAACCCTCTGCCCCAGTCCTGTTTGTGTCTAACCTGGAGTTGATACCTCTTCAAACGACAAGACGAAGTAGTTTGCTACGAGACTGAAGCTTTTTTTTTATACAGCTGGGTTCAACTAAGTTCAAATTGATTCCTTTGAAAAGTCCTCTCCGCAAACAGACAGAGACTGTCTCTAAGTAGAAAGAATGTATCACAGAATTCACAAACTCAAAATCGGCGAAAATCCTCTCCAACGCTCTGTCAAACTGCAAAGCGATTTCAGCGCTAATACTTCAATACGAGGCAAAAAATAATTCTACCGCTGTAGAATTAATCTTCGAAAACACTGGCACAAAATAATTCCAACACTTATTAATTAATAGACTATAACGACTGGGCCCACCGCCTTGGAAACTCTGCGCTCGAGCCAACACTGGAATTGAATCTTGAATCAGATTAGATTGTATTGACTTGGCTTCGCTCGCTTATATAGAATAGTGTAACCGGGGCTCTATCACCGTAGTGAATGCTCGAAGTTTCGGCTATTTACTACAATAAAGTTCACACTCGGTCGTGCATGCGCTATAGAGAAAACGACCAATAGGAGGATCGTGACGAAAGCGCATTACGTCATAACTATCTGGCACAAAGCATTTGGAACAGGGGTGGTCAGTCTTTTTTCCTCAACCGCCAATTTTATTCAAGTTCAATTCATATCCTCCACACAAACGAAACACTTCAAAATTTTAACTAAATTTATAGGTAATTGTATTATACATACGGTAATTGTATTATAATCATATGCAGCACTTGTAAAGGAGAGGTTTTGAATTAAAAACAATATTAAAAAAAACTTTATTCGCATTTCTTAGAATGCAGCCATAATTTTATTTATTTTTGAAAATACTACTAATAATATAATACAATACAAAGCAGGAAAAAAATTTAAGCAAATATAACTAGTTTTTAATGAGATTTTTGACTTTGCTTTGCTTTCACTAAACCTGTAATATTTGGAGTTAAATTGGCAGTTGAAAGTATTAAGCAATTCTTTAAATTAGAATCTGACAATCTCGACCTCACTTTGTTCTTGATCAGTAGCTAGGCAACAAATATGCCAGAAAAAATCGCAAAAATGTCAGAAATATTGGCTTTTTTAGCAGTTTTTTAAAAAAATGCTAAAAAAAGAGACTAGTTACATTTCCTTCTTTCACATTTATTTCTCAATCAATTTTAATAAATTTCATTTTTTTAGAATCACAAAAAACAAAACTTTTTAATAAAAAAAGAAATTGTGCATTACTGTAGGTGTGTAAATCAAAAACACCGAGCAAACATAAGTAAAAAAGTTGCTCGTAAGCAATTTACGACCAAATTTTAAGGTCGTACTTTTCGATTTAGCTTTTTAATAAAGCTTCAACTTTGAAATTAAGCATTTAATTAAGGTTTTTGGTAAGCGCGTTGCTGTAGAACATTTCAAAAAGCGCAAATCATCTTATCCACAATGCATTGTGATTACGAATAACACGTTTTATGCAACAGAATGCGGAAGATCGGGAGCAATCCCTGACTTTCGTATTGTCGGGGACGATTGACTGCTTGAAGCTCCTGGCCGTGGATAGTAAGTGACCAGTAATAATGCGATAAACCTAAGCGTTGAGAATTTAAGTTTAAATCGATTCTTCCAATCGCTGCACTTTTGCGAAAAGGATATTTTTTGTGTTGTAACGCTTAATGTTTTTCCTTCGAGAAACCGAAAAAATTCGATTTTTATTGGATTAAACACAGAATTGAATCAAAAACGTTGTGCAAAAAGACGACAAATTGATTGTCATTCAAGTCATTTGTGGTCCAAGACTTGAGATACTGCACGTTTAAGTTTTAATTTCCGACAAATTAGTATAGTGCAGGGGTGATGAATCTGTTTGTTGAGTCGGGCCGTTTTTTAGGTACCCACTGAGTAAGCGGGCCGCACAAGTTTTTAGTTACACAGTGAAACCTTTTTTTCTATAATTTGAATAGCAAAAGCGGCCCTTACAGGTTGTGTTTTAAAGCAGGGACGCAAACTTGAACTCGAAGAACTTGCTCTTTTTTGCCAAACTTGAACTTGAACTCGAAAAATAAAATCGTTGAACTCGAACTCGAGCTCGAACTCAAAAAATATATGTTCGAGTTTGAGTTTATTAATTGAAGAATTTTGAAAAGAGAATGAATAATAGCCTATTTGAATTTTACTTTTGATATTTAACTGTTAAATTTCAAACACAACCGAGTTGAACATTTACTTTCGATTGGACGACAGAGTTGCCAATTTAATATTCGTTTCCGTTTAACTTGAACCCATTGAATGAATTTGTATCATTCTGTTAATGACAGCCAATTTCATTATTTTTTTTATTTATCTCTTTGTGGTAGCCTTTCAACTTTTAAAGAAGTACGCTTAATCAAGCTTTCAATTTTTACGGTATAGAATACAACTCGCACACAAACTTGAGCTCGAATAGAAATCTATCGAGTTCGCAGCATTGGATGAAATAAATAAGGCATAAGATAAAATGAAACAATGTTAACGAAAACTTTAGCACAGTGGTTCTCAACCTTTTATGGTTGTCACACTTCATTACTTATAATTTTAATCATAACGATGCAATTTGTCTCCGTTAAAAGTAATTTATAGTTTTGTTATAAGAGAATAATTGCGTCTCTTGATCGCTGCTCTTGTATTATGCGATATACGTCCAATTTGTTCTATTGCTCGTTACATGTATCTTCTTTTCTCTCTGCGCCGACAGTATGACGTAAAATGTTTTTTTTAAAGCTTTGCTATCTCGAACGTAGTAGAATATTCGCCTATAACGATCTCTCCAGGGAGTTCTGGCTAAATCTCGAATTTACGAGAAAGTTTACGTCACGTGATCTTGGTTTCTATATAAGGCCGATGCGTAGGGAATTATTATGATGAGATGTAATTTGGAGACGACTCGAGTGGAAGTAATTGGTTGGGCGCGGAAGGCCCGTTAGTTTTTGTATTGGTCGTCGAGTATTAAATTTATTTTGTGCCAGTGGTTGGCAGTTTTGTTCTACAGAGTAGAATTATTTTTGTTGATTGAGTCGAGTTATAGTGTTGATTTGGCTTTGCAGTTTGGCAAAGCGTGGAAAAGAAGTTTCGTCGGACGTGATTTTTGTAATACATTCGTTTTTATTAGAGACAATGGTCTCTGTTTTTTTGAAAAAGAAGTTGTGAAGACGAAACCAATCCGAGCTTTCGTTAAACCAACTGTATAAACCGTCAGGCTCATAGCAACAAGACTACTTCTTGAGCAGGAATAAAATAAAATTTATACACAGCTTTGTTTCAGCGCAGGTATTCGGGTTACCTAGCTCAACTGGTCCTTTGGGATTCCCGAACAAAGACTGTGACAATGGTTCATGGCCCCTTTCCAGAGGCTCTCATCACCCGCGACCTCCTGCTTAGAATATGGTCTCAAGAGATTAGTGAAGACGAAAAAAAAGGTTTTCAATGAAGGCTTTTGCTCCTGGCTCCCAGAAAAATGCCTCGTGGCTTCATTGTAACACAAAATATACATCGTTTACAAACAAAAAAACAAAAAATTATTTTTCTTTGTATGGAGTAGATGTCACTTTCGATGCCACGAGGCAAGTATTGTGTGGCCAGGCCCCTGTCTCCTCATCAACTGTTCCTAAACCAACCCCCTAATTGGATGAAGAAAAATAGGACAAAATATTATGATTTGGTTAGCGGTTTACTCCTTCGCGCCACACTTACTGGCTGCTGTGGGGGCCATACCCCATCTGTGCACTGGGCCAAAGCGGTTAAGCCTGATCCGGGCTTGAAAGCATTTTTTTAGTCTTCACTAGTCGTTTGGGACCATATTCTAAGCAGGGGGCCACGAGTGTTAAAAGTCTCTGGAAAGGGGCCATGAACCATAAAAATTTGACAACCACTGTGCTACAGTTTTTGTTAAGATTGTTTTATTTTATCTTATGAATTATTAATTTTAACCAGTGCTGCGAACTCGATAGATTTTTATTTGAATTTAAGTTTGATTCGTTGACCTCCTCGCGGTGAGTCCCGGTAACTGAAGTGATAAAATTTTTTAGGTAAGCAATTACGATATTGCAGAGCTTTCGGGGTGGCAAAAAAGATAGACTTTCGGCTCAGGGAGCAGTAGTAAGGGATGGGTCAAATCTTGGCAATTGCGCCGGATTTGCGCCGGATTTGCGCCGGATCTGGCGGGGTATCCTAACCCTAGCTCTAACCCTAACTCCCACGAGTTCGATTCCCAGGTAGAGCGACGAAATTGCGTTGAAACCTAACTTATGCTGTGCAACGAAGTTGCGAGTTTGATTCTCACCCAAAGCGACGAAGTCGCTATGAAACCTAACTTATGTCGAGCAACGAAGTTGCGAGTTTGATTCTCACTTAAAGCGACGAACGCGCGTTGAAATTTAACTTATGGCGAGCAACAAAGTTGTGAGTTAGATTCTGACGCAAAGCGACGAAGTCGCTATGAAACCTAACTTATGCTGCGCAACGAAGTTGTGAGTATGATTCCCAGTCAGAGCGACGAAGTCGCTATGAAACATAACTTATGCCGGCGCTAGAGAGCAGTGGAGGTGAGGAGGTTTTTTGTCCACTAGGGGTGCCATAGAGGAGGAGGAGGTGGGTTGGGAAACGTAGTAGTCCTCAGTTTGATCCCCAACCAAGATAATAGAAAGTTTAATCCTAAGAAAATCAATGGTCCTGAGTTTGATTCCCCACCAAGATAATAGAAATATAAATCTTTAGAAAATCAGTGGTCCTCCCTAAAAAAGTTTGGTTTTCAGATATTTTTATTCAATTTTAAAACTTTTTTTCTCTAAAAAACCGTGATTGTTTCTATAACTTTGTTGAATTTTTATCTAGTCAAAAATTGTTCTTGGTCAACCTTGTTTTCTAGATAAATTCTATTTTTTTAAAACTTTGTTCAAATTTAAAACTTTTTCTCCGAACAACCTTGATTACCGTTTTAAGGTTTTTTTTTTTTTTCAATCAACCTTGATTTTGATATACCTTTGCTTAATTTTTTTCTTGACAACCTTGAATTTTAGTTACTCATCTTCAATTTTTTTGTTATACCTAAGTTGGATGTTTTTCGTGACAATCTTGGTTTTTTATTCGTACTCGATTTTAAATTAACTGTCAAAAGTTTTCTTAAAGCGCACAATGAGCGAGCTCGTCAAAGGTTAAGAAAGTTACGATATTATGCAGCTGCTGTCTGGATTTATATAAATTGATGAGACAGAAACCCGTCAAAGCTTTTCCTGTTTGTTGTCATACAATAACTAAATCGTGGTAGTTGTGTTCCCTTGTTTGCACTTGGCGACTTGCCGTCAGTGTCACGACCGACTAGAGCGCCGTTGTTGCATTTGCAGGGGTGTTGTTTTAGATTTTTTGTGTGTTGTGTTTGCATAATAAATAGTTTTGATAAATTTTGTTGGTTATTTCAGTGAAGGCTAATGAGACTTAAATATAGAGTTTTGATTTTTATGTTTATAGTTTAATAAAAATTGGTAAAAATAAAAACAATAAAATCGGTAAAAATCTTTTACGCTTTGTCCAAAAACACTTCAACAAGGTGTGTCTAAGTTCAACGACAGTCTTCGTTGAAAAATTTTTTGTTGCAAACGGTTGTTTTATGTGAAATGTACTTAAAAAATTCTAATCTTTTTTTTTCTTCGCTAGCTAAAGACGTTTTTCAAACTAAATCGTTGTTAACGGGCAGGTGGTGTTAAGTATTAGCGTGTAAACACTTGAAGCAATATTTCGGTAAACTACGGTATTTTAAACCTATAAAAACATTCTTTTTGAAAAATATTTAGTCAAAAATTGTGTGAAAGTCGAATATTTACCGTTATCTAACAATTTTGGTAACTCAGTTTGTTCACCCCTTGATCGACAAAATTACAATTAAGAAAACAATGGTCACAACCATTTTGAAGTTAAAGCGTTGCTATGCATTGAAAAAATAGCAAAATGTAAAATAAAACAGAATTTTCTAGGATTTTGTTCTAAAAATTAACAAACTTCTGCAACACTTGGAAGAAAGGTCGGCCTTTCAAAAAGTTCAATTTTTTACGTAAAAGGAATCTAGTGTTTCCATACTAAAACCTTTACAATGTAAGGCTCTAGAATTTTTAAATAGTAACAATTAGGCTTAAAGTTTTACAATTTTTTTAACACCTAACCACAAAAACCCCGTGTGAAAACTGTATAAAATTATATTCATGGATCATATTGTTAATATCAATTAATGAAGCTTTTGGTTAAAACGCTTATTTGGAGAAAGAAAAACTAAAGTATTTTGGTTTAACTAATGTCAAGCCGTCTTTTTCTAAAAATTGATGTTTCAAAGATTTATTAAGCTAGTAAAAATAAAAAAATTTGGTTTAACTTGAATCGTTAAGTCTGAAAGAAGTCTTACGTTTTGTTGGATATTTTACATTTTCGATTTTTAAGAAAATTGTTAAAAAGTTTTTCTGTATTACTTTAAAACCTTGGTGTAGAAAACGGAAAATGAAACTAAAAAGTCTAATTTTTAATATCCTTAGGTGGTTTCTTTTACAAGATCATTGTCCAAACTTTTTTCTCAGAGATTAGCAACGTTCAAGATAAAACGCTAAATTTGTTGGTTTCTTACTTTATTTGTGTTTGTTACCCCAAACAAAACCGTGTCCTGAAAGCCAAATTTTTAGCTATTCTGTTTTTTTTCAAAAGTTTATTTTTAACTTTCGAGTTAGTCAATAAGTTAATTAAATAATTTCAGATTGGTTTGTTTTCATTTAGACATAAGAACTAACTACGATAGGACTTGATAGAATAAATTTTATTATATTTTCAAAAAACGACTGTTCTTGGAATTGGTCTTCCTTACGTTGGTCTTCTTTGACTTTAAATTTCGTATTAATTTTAAAAAATTCAGTTGGTAAAATGCATAAAATAATCAACTTTACGATGAATTTTGTTAGTAAACGTGAAAAAATGTAAAACTTTTTAGTACAAAAGGTTGTATTTGATTGGGGATCGAACTAAGCGGTGTTTTAAAATCAAATCTTTTGGGTCAAGCTTGTAATAAAATTTCTTTTTACAGACAGTTGTTAAAAATTATAAAATTCTTTGCTTACTTTGTTTTTACACTGGAAATTAAGGTAACTAGATTTTCAAACATGAACACGTCATAGTTTTAACAGGAAACGTGATACGGTATGAACAGCAAGCTTCTGTGTAAGAGGAGACCTTGACACACGTTGCCAAGGTTACAGTAGTCTTCTTGTTATTAAAAGTTTATAAAAAGGACCAAAAGACGAAACATAGTTAGAACCGAATTCTTTTTTGAAACAATTAAAATGTTAATACTAGAAATTAAATTCATACAACATAAAAATAATACTTGTGTTTGAATTCGGTTTACTAAATAATAAAAATGGGAAAAAGACGACTTTTTTATGAAACATTTGTTTATTGAACACGAATCGATAAAATTTTTGTTTAAAGCTTTTAACAATTACTTTGACTGCGAATAAAAAACAAGAAATTTTTTAAAATTTAACAAGGTTGTAACAAAAAAATCAAGCTTGTCTAGAAATTTATTGTACCACTAAGAAGCTCTTTACTTGTCTAGAAAAAAGTTAAATATAGGTAAAACAAAAAGCAGCTGCATAATATCTTACATATTGTAACTTTCTTCACGATTTAGTTATTGTATAATGACAAACAGGAAAAGCTTTGACGGGTTTCTGTCTCGTCAATTTATATAAATCCAGAAAGCAGCTGCGTAATATTGTAACTTTCTTAACCTTTGACGAGCTCGCTTATTGCGCGCTTTAAGAAAACTTTTGACAGTTAATTTAAAATCGAGTACGAATAAAAAACCAAGATTGTCACGAAAAACATCCAACTTAGGTATAACAAAAAAATTGAAGATGAGTAACTAAAATTCAAGGTTGTCAAGAAAAAATTAAGCAAAGGTATATCAAAATCAAGGTTGATTGAAAAAAAACCTTAAAACGATAATCAAGGTTGTTCGGAGAAAAAGTTTTAAATTTGAACAAAGTTGTAACAAAAATAGAATTTATCTAGAAAACAGTTTTACTAAATAATAAAAATGGAAAAAAGACGACATTTTTATTATGAAACATTTGTTTGTTGAACACGAATAACCTATCAATAGAAATTTTGTTTAAAGCTTTTAACAATTACTTTGATTATGAATAAAAACCAAAAAAATTTTTTAAAAATTTAACAAAGTTGTAACAAAAAATCAAACTTGTCTAGAAATTTATTGTACCAATAAGAAACTCTTTACTTGTCTAGAAAAAAGTTAAACATAGGTATAACAAAAATCAAGGTTGATTAGAAAAAAATTTTTAAATTGAACAAAGTTTATAACAAAAATCAAGGTTGTTAGAGAAAAAGTTGAGGTTAAGTAGAACAAAAATCAAAACTGTCAAGAGAAAAAGTTTTGAAATTGAATAAAGTTGCCTAAAAGTCAAGTTTTCTTAGGGAAAAAGCGAATGTAGGTTTCTAAAATGAAGGTTGATTAAGAAAAAGTTTTAAAAATTGAGCATAAGTACAACAAAAATCAAGGTGGACAAGAAAAAAACTTAAACAAAGGTATGACACAAATCAAGATTGCCAAGAAAAAATTAAAAATGATATAGATATCTAAAAATCAAGGTTACCAAGAGAAACTATTAAAATTGAACAAGGACGTAACAAGAATCAAACTTGTTTAGAAAAAATTAAAGAAATTACACAGAACGCGAATCAATAACTCTCAACAAATTGGTAATCGACTCTAGTTCGTGGCGATCATTAATTGAAAGATAGAATAGAATTCTAACTAACGCAAACGTTTTAAGAAACACGTTCACGGTTTTTCTTTTGGATATTTTGCAGCTTCCCGATTAAAAGTTATGCAGAATGTCAGACTTTGGTTGTCAAATAGATACGATTTAAATCTTTTACACCGTAGTTTTAAAAACTTAGCACAAATACCAATGTGAAAAATGTGTAAACGTATATTCATTGTCAATTTTCAAGATACTTTAATAGAAATAGCTTGTTTGAAATGCGTTTTCTAATTTGATGTTTCTCACTCGAAGAACAAAAACATGCCTTAAGCTCTTGTGCAATTACCGTTGTTTGACGCGGATTGTTTCGGACAAGTTTTGAGTGCACAACCAACAAGAATAGATGTCTTGTATACAGGTCCAGCAAAATATCATGTGTCCACAAGGCATGCAAACTGCGTTTTTTTTTCCTTGTTTTTACATTTCATGCATTTGTCTTCTTTCTTTATGTTCAAAATAAGGTTAAGTAGCTTTTGGCAATTGGAGAAGTATTTTTTTTCCATTTGTTGCAAAAGAGCATAACGGATCTTGGTGTTTTCAATGCCTATGCTTTTTGCATATTTCACGTGAGGGTCAAGCAGCATCATTGCTTCTAATCTTTGACTTCTTTCCTCGGCTGCAACAGTGCTTTGCGTTTGATTGGTCAACATGGTACGTAGCTGATTTGTTGCAGCGGATCGAATTGGATTTTCTATATTTGGTCGATGTAAACCTGGGTGTCTTTGGCATACTTTTTCCACATATTTTACACCTTGTTTCTTTAGAACAAATTCGCACAAAAGAAACCACTTTGCATGCTCGTACCACGGGTTGTCACGCAGTTTCCAGTGAAATAATCGTCCTCCGCAATAGAAACAACTGACACGGTCACCAGAACCCATATAATAAAATCCTGCGTTAACCAATTCATGCGGCGTTGGACTTTCCTGATCATGGAAAGGTTCGCATACGATCCTCTTTGTCACACATATGCGGTTTTTGCGGGTTTAAGCAGTGAAACATTTCAGCTTCTAACTCTCGAGAGACAGAATCTTGTGGCATATTTCAATGACGAAACCAAACCACGCTGTGTTATATACACCACTTCGTATGACGTCATGGATCGCATCATGTTTTGTAACCGTTGTCTAGGAGATTTTTTAATTGCTGACGTCTCTTTTCAGTAAAAGGACAGCTGCTCAAATCTTGTTACCGACAGCTGAAAGATTACTGACATGTCTTTGCAGTAAAAGAACAGTTGAAAGTTTAGAACAACAGCTTTGACAAGATTACTGACATTTTTCAGCACAAGAACCAAATTCGCAACTTCGTTGCTCAGCATAAGTTATCAAACTCGCAACTTTGTTGCTCAGCATAAGTGAGAATCAAACTCGCAACTTCATTGTTCAGCATAAAACGAATTTGTAGTTAAACGCGACTGCATCACTCTGGCTGAGAATCAAACTCGCGACTTCGTCGCTCAGCATAAAACGAATTTGTAGTTAAACGCGACTGCGTCGTTCTGGGTGAGAATTAAACTCGCAACTTCGTTGCTCAACAAAAATTATGTTTTAACGCGACTTCGCCGCTCTGACTGGGAATCAAACTCGCAACTTCGTTGCTCGGCATAAGTTAGGTTTCAACGCGACTTCGTCGCTTTGCGTCAGAATCTAACTCGCAACTTTGTTGCTCGCCATAAGTTAGATTTCAACGCGACTTCGTTGCGCAGCATAAGTTAGGTTTCATAGCGACTTCGTCACTCTGCCTGGGAACCATACTCGCAACTTCGTTGCTCGACATAAGTTATGTTTCATAGCGACTTCATCGCTCTGGGTGAAAATCAAACTCACAACTTCGTTGCTCGATATAAGTTATATTTCAACGCGACTTCGTCGTTTTGGGTGAGAATCAAACTCGCAACTTTGTTGCTCGACATAAGTTAGGTTTCAACGCGACTTCGTCGCTTTAAGTGAGAATCAAACTCGCAACTTCGTTGCTCGACATAAGTTAGGTTTCAACGCGACTTCGTCGCTTTGGGTGAGAATCAAACTCACAACTTCGTTGCTCGGTATAAGTTAGGTTTCCACACGACTTCATCGCTCTGCCTGGGAATCGAACTCGTGGGAGTTAGGGTTAGAGTTAGGGTTAGGATACCCCGCCAGATCCGACACAAATCCGGCACAGCTCCGGCGCAAATCCGGCACAAATCCGACACAAATCCGGCACAAATCCGACACAAATCCGACACAAATCCGGCACAAATCCGACACAAATCCGGCACAAATCCGACACAAATCCGGCACAAATCCGGCACAAATCCGGCACAACGTGTAAGAAAACTTTCATCCTATACTACTGGGAGCAAAAGAGAAGAAATTGTTTAAGAACAGTATTAAACAACAAACAAAAAATAAAAAAAACAGTTTGTTACCTTCAGGCCCGTTTCCACAATACGAGCATCAGCGGAAGTATTTTTGTTTATTTTATTAATTCTCTTAGCGGTTAAGCGTGCAAAAAAGTAAAAAAAATCAATAAATAAAAAAAGAATAATCTCACCAACGCTAGTAGTGGAAACAAACACTGCCACTCTATAAAGATTCTGGCGTGGTATGTTAAATAAATACAAAAAAATCCCAAATTATAAAAATATTCTCGAAATAGTCGGAAAGTCAATGCAAATCATACGGCTAAAGTTATTTAACGCGGTGTTGAAGAATTAAATAACAAAAAGCAGCAAAGAAACATTTAATCAAAAATTAAACTAGCTTTACCAATATAATCCTGAGTGAGATTTTTTATAAGTTTTTTGCTTTACTAAGCGCTTAAAATTAGGTGGAACTGAAAATGTGGCAACTCTCAACGGCATACTAAGATTTTCGTCTGTCGGTTTGATTGATAACGACATTTTGCAATTTTAAATTTAAAAAAGAATTATTCGCATAGGTACGAGCTTCCGAAAACTGATGACAATTTGAGAACGTAAGCTTTTAAGTTTGGAAACTCTTCTTTTGATACTTAACACGACAAAATTTAAGCAACGGGTTGTTCAGATACATCGCTTTCAGAGTGTCATCACTCTATGGTTTTATGAATTCGAGATGAAGCTCAGGGGTGCAGAAGTGGGTGCAACGTTAAAGGAGATAGAACAGAAATTAAGCTCCAGCCGCTTGCTTTTGATATCCTGAAATCTAGGGGTTGATTTTGTCAAACCGATTTGCGGGCCGCAATAATTCATTCGCGGGTCACATGTTTGTCACCTCTGGCATAATCGATACCAAAAGCGGTCTTATTGAGTGAATTTAATTTTTTGTTTATAAATGTATTTGTGTTGCGAAGTGAGATTCTTCTATGGATAAAATAATTGGCATAATCATTGTAAAAACAGCACTTTAGAAGAAAGAATTATAATTATTTATTTGAGTACTTCAAAAATATGTTGTTATTTCTGGTTACTTTAAACCTAAATCTCATTAACGTAAATAAATTTATTATTATTTATTTTTATCTCCTCCTGACTCGCATCAAAGCATTTGAGGCGCTAATATGGAGAGCTAACTATTACCCAGAGCTGCTTCCGGAGATACCAAGATATTGCTGCCCGGTAATTGTTTTTTTATTTCAAGATATGACCGAAATTTAGAAGTGCTTGCTTCAGAACGCCAAACGGAGGAAAGTGCTTTTTTCCCAAAGACAAAACGAAATGGTGCGAGTTGGTTTTGAACTACGACGGTGTCGATCACGTGCGTCATCAATAACAGCGATTCTAACCACTCGGCTTTGCTGCAACAATCTTTGGAATTATGACAGCCTTTTGTCCCTCTAACTCGTACAAAAAGAGAGGGAGTTGTTAAGTTTATAGCAATCGTCGTGCTATTATCTCGAAATGCTTTTGAAGATACAAACTAACGAGTCCGGTCGAAATTTAAAGAAAAATGACCGAGATTTAGGGAGGTTTATTACGTTCATCAAGTAGAGAAAAGTGACGTAAAGGGCTCTTTAAAGACACAAAAATAAGACTAATAACAGAAGTAGTGTTTGCCCCGAGAAAACTTTGGACTGCGAAAATATTTATTTAGTGAGCGTGAACAATCTCAGTCTGCATCAACAAAGTTCTAAATAAATTACAAACTTTGTGAATTATATGAATAAATGTAAAACCTATAAAAAAAATACGAACAAAGTAGCTTACATGCTTAATTCGAATAGCTTCTTCTGGTTTTCGGGCTATTTTTATTGTTTATATACTTTGTCCAGGTTTTATTGCTGAATCTTGATAGATAGCTGATCCATTATTAAACTCTTCATCTTTTGTTTTTAATGCTGTGGTTTTAACAGACTTTATTATCATGAGTTGGTCCAGATGATGCATGTTTAACCTGCACCAGTTCTTTGTCTTTATTCTGTTTTGGAAACCGAATCATCTTTCACAGAAACATTAGAAGCTTCGAAGGAAAAAACATATATGAAGAAGGCCAAGGTACTAGAAAACTTTTCAAATTTTGTAGAGATTTCAGCCAAATCACTAGCGCTTACACTGACGCTTGCTTTGAAGATTTCATTTTCCAAAAACTTGAAATCATTGTAGGCATTTCTAGAATCAAGATTTATGTCCACCACGGCTTTGAGGGGAAAGATTTGGGATCTGAGATTTTTCTGTTTTCATTGGCTTTTGAATCTTTTTAGTTTTAATTCCGAGTTTGTAATAAAGGATTGTTTAAATGATACCTAAAATACGCATATAATGCGACTGATTTTTTGTAAGCACTGTTTACATTTCTTTTGTATCAAGCAAGCATCGTTAATAAATTCTTCCATCTTAGAAATCTAGAAAATTACTGCATTCAAAAATTGTACAGCACAACAATATTTCAACAATTCTTAAAATACTTAAGCCAGAAATGAGCAATGTGATTACAATTAAGTTCCCCATTATCAATTTAAAAGATTGCGAATACCCGCATTAAATTTGTCTTTAACCTGTCTAGGACAATGATTTAGAAATAAGGCCACTACTGAAGCCTAATGGCGTCATTCCGATGTCATTGCGTTTCTATTGTAAAATCGAGCGATGCTATTGCGCTTACACTTCGGAGCAATGCCATTTCCTTACCCCTAACTTACGCTTCTGGAAAAAAGTAATCATTAAAAACTTGGGGTGTATTAATAGAATAAACAAGTTCTAAATATTGTTTCTAGATCGTTCCTCGCATAAACGTAAAAGATCCCTTTCTACTGATGAAGAAATTATAAAGAGAATTAACAATACCTTAATTAGATTGAACAGCACAGAAGGTACTGACTTTTTTTAATTCAATTTTGAAAGGGCAAAAAAATTTTGTAGTTTTCCTCATTATTTAGGCAACTAAGTACATTTCTACTTCTTTTTGGTTACACAGTGATCCCTCGATTATCCGGTTGCTATATTTTCGTTTATTTATCGTCAAACTAACTGTAAAAGTTGGTTCAAACTGAAAGCAAATGCGGAAAAAGTAAGCAAAAAGCGTAAATTTTGAAATTGTAGCAGAAAATTCCGTTTTCGGCAATCAGTTTCAGTCTGAACCAAGCTGAAAACTTGAAATATTGCAACTTCCATCCGTTTCAGCTAATCATGAAAAGTTTTGCGTTTTTCACATCATGCTTTATTTTTTCCGCTTCCGTTTTCAGTCTGAATCGATCTTACAGTCTCATTCAGATCTACGTAGATTAGGTTTTTTAGTAAAGAAGTCAAACTTAAAGTTAGCAACGGTTATATTGTTTCAAAAAACTGTTTATTTAAGCTGGTTTTAAAAGGCACTGTAAAATCCAAAATAATAGTTTTATCTGTTTAAGACAAGCTAAAGTGTGTGATATGGTTTTAAAATTTTTTTTGAAACTTTTATTATGTTAAAAAGCAACATAGAAAATGTAGAATTTATCTCATTGCGAGTTTTTTTGCGAATTTTCACTTCTCTTTCTGAGAATTTGACTCAGTACTTGTGAATCTCACTGCAAATTTTCTGAATTTATCTCACTGCGAATATTCGCAGATGGGATAAATATTTTTGCTGTTATGAGTTAACTGTATGAATTCGATTATCAGTTCATATTTTAAAATGTTTACCCAACTCGATCTGATAATCGAGGAAGCACTATACAGTACTGCAAGTTTTTAAACATGCCTTTGCAATTTGTTTAGAAACTGATTGGTTTAATACACGTTACGCCACTTTGAAAAAACTACATGTGAAAACGAATGCACTCGTTAATATTTTATTGAGATTTATTGCTGAAAAATATGTTATTTTTTTAGAACAGAATGGTCCAAACCGCGGCCCGCTACGTAATTTACGCAATTCAAATCTTGTCAATCGCGGGCAGCGGCAACCTTCTATAACAAGGCATGGCGAGCTTACGGAACAGAGTCTAGGGTTGCCGTACCCAGTGGTGGATATTAAATGAGGCGAATGAGGCAGTTTCCTCGATCCCCCCTTTTTTTAGGGGCCCCTCGATTTTAGGGCCTCTCCCCTTGAAAATACTGCATATAGTTTCATTTTGCTGTAAATGTTTTTTTAGAGATCACTATGATTTTGGGAGAAAAATAGTGAAATATGAGATCAAATCGAAGTGAAGACCTTTTTTTTAGAGATCAACATGATTTTGGGAAAAATAAGGGAAATACGAAATCAAAGCTCTTTTTTTTAAGAGAACACCAATTTTTGGGATTCCTTGGCTTGAGCCCCTAACTTTGAATATCCGTCACCGGCCATACCGTTCGAAAATTTTCAAACATCCGAGACCGATTCCAAGTGAAGGCTTTTTTAGGAAACAACATGATTTTGAATAATTTCTAGCCGGCTTAGACTCGCAAGCTCGAACAATTTTGAAAAGTGGTTCGCAAGAGTGAAGAACTTGGACCACCCCTTTTTAAGAAGATCATGATCCGGCGTTGCTGTTCGAAAAAAATGTTGGGGAAGAACTAAAAAAACTTCCTGCGTTTTCCCGTCTTCAAGCACAAATCGAAACATTGCAGTTAATTGCTGGAAAACTGAAGGATATTGCATTGCAAACAGTTATTAAAAATAAAATTTGCTTACACAGTAATATTTTAAAGCCACTTTCAGCGTGTTAAGCTGTTTTCATTTTTACTGTAATTAAATTTTTAAAATGAATCAAAATTGTAAACTTCATAACAAAAAAGAAAATTTAACGGGCCGCGGCACCGCGAGTAATTAAAAATTAGCACGCTGTTAGGCGCCATTGCATCCCTATTAAAAACCACTGAGTCGAAGTTTTGCTTCAAAAGGTTTTTTTTAATTTTAGCATTATATTTCTTGATATCAATTTTATTTTCTTTGAAGATTCGCTATTTGAATGTTATTTTGTATGCAATAGAATATTTGTTTGTAGTGTATTTTTTTTCAATTTTTTGACCTTCTTGTGTATTTTAATTTCGTTTCAATATATTTATTACTTATTTATTCAGTTATATCACTTATTTATATTGTTTGTATAATTTCATGGTCATTTTTTATTTATTTTATTTATTTATTTATTTAAATCAGACTTACAGTCCATAACAGAAAAAAAAAAGTTTCCAAGAATCTATTGCAAATAAACTAATGTGTTGTAGTATTTACAATATGCTGAATTGATAAAGCATTCCAAGGTCATTAAAGAAAAAATTAATTTATTATTAGAATCGTAACAACGATAAACAAAGGAGCAGGACATTTTTCTTCGAATTGCATCAAATGTAATGTTATTCAACACCTGATGTTCACGGGCACTTATATACCTCGGCAATCCATGTAAAAATCGAAAATAATTATTATAGGCTACACGTATTCTTTTTAGACTAGAGGACAAAAAGTTATTCCATAATTGACATGCATAAATAGATGAGCAATATGTGCGAAATAATACATTTTTTATTTTCGTCAAACACTTGTAAAAGCATGTTTTTAACCTATTTGCAGTTCCATATAAATAACGAACCTGTCTATTTATATCTTCATCATCACATAATTTGGAGTTAAGAAATACCCCAAGGTATTTAATTTCACTTACAAACCGTATCTTGAAATCACCAAGTACCACATTAGGTTTAATATTTAATTTAAAATTGCTAGATGCAAAAGATAAGGCTAGTGTTTTTTGACAGTTGAATATTATATTATGAGAGGAAGCATACGAGTGGCATACATCAATGATACGTTGAAGACCATGAATGCTAGGGCAAAAACAGCACAGATCATCAGCAAATAATAAATGATTAACAAGAGATTTTCCAACAAAACATCCTACTTTTATTTTGTTTAGTTCTTTCGATAGATCATCTATGTAGACTGCAAAAAAATGGACTTAATATACTACCTTGTCTAACACCATTAGTTACCGAAAATAACGAAGAATAACATCTACCCCATCTAATTTGCATACTTTGTTGAGTATACCAGTAAACTAATAAACGAACAAAACACATTGGAACATTGCGCACAATTAACTTTTGGAAAAGCAAATAATGATTTACCTGATCAAATGCCTTTGAAGCATCAAGAATAACACAGAAAATTGGACTACCACGAGTAATATAATAAGAAATTGCTTGTTTGAGTAGGAAAACACACATGTCTGTACTATGTTTAGTTTTAAAACCAAATTGATTGTCAGTGGTATCTAAGAAATTTTTAATATTAATTAAGATGACTTGCTCAAACAGCTTAGAAATAACTGTTGCAATTGCTATAGGTCTATAATTACCACAATCTTGATGATTACCATTCTTATTTTTTACAATAGGTACAATAACTGTATTAATGCAGGGTTTAGGAATATAGCCATGTAGGATACACATATTAAAAAATAAACTTAAGTAAAGAGCAACAGTGGAATCAGCAAAACAAATATGCTCAGCAGAAATGCCATCATTACCAACAGCACTGTTAAAAGGCTGTTTACACATTAAGGATTGAATAGTATTAACATCACACATGTACTGGGATGAATTCATATAACTATTCTTACAAGTAATATTGTTGTAAACAAACTCTTTATACTCATCATTTTCGACAGAGTTAAGTAGTTTGCTGAAATGATTTTTCCACATCTCTGAATTTTTTGGGATCCTGAGGCACCTCCAACTGCAGCTGGTAAAGAACATGATTTCTTAAGCTTTTTAATGTTTTGCCAGAAGGCCTTAGAAGAAGTATCGGAATGAAATGCCTTGGCCAATGCATCAGCAGATTTTTGGTCTTTTAGTCTTTTGCACCGTCTTAGTTCATATTTAAATTGTTTTCGTGTTGATTTCATTCTAGTTAGAATCTCACCATTTTTTGGTCTGCCTTTTTTAACCCAGGATAGATAAGAAGTTCTTGCTCTAATATGTGCCAATTTCACTGAGTCATTTTAACCTGGAATATGATGAAATGAACGATGATGACAAGAAGATCCAAGTACATCTTTTGATGGTTGCAAGAGACTATAAACAATATCTGAGTAAAACTTATTGATAAGTTTTAAATGTTTTTGGTCACAGCAATGAGCATCATTGCATTTTATTACTTCAAATGGGAGAAAAATATTATTCAAATAATGTTTAGTAGCTTCATGATAATTTGCTTTATTTGTCTGAGATACTTTTGACCATTTCACATTAAAGTAATCAGGTACAGGTTCATCAACAGCAATTTGGGTAAAGAATTTACAGTTAAATGTTATGGAAAGAGGGTGATGATCAGATGTAATAAAGTTATGTAGTACTTCTATTTTGGTTATTGAGGTGTGGGCTGCACAGGAGGATATACAATGATAAATCCAGCTGCAAGTGTTATGAGCATCACTAACATACGTAAAAGATTTTTTAGGTAACATTGCCTCATCAGACATTATAAGATTGAGATCTTGGCAAAAGGAATTTAACAAGGGGCGAAACATATTGTTATTGCTAGCATTGAAGTCTCCTATGATACGCAAACTAGAATGTTGAATATCTTCACATAACTCACCAAGCTTTCCGAGATATTCTAAGTATGTGTCTGTATTGGATTCACAACAATATTGAAGATATATATTGATAAAAGATATGGAGGAGGTAAAAAGATTTACTGTGAGACCAATAATAGTATTATCATGGTTAGAGAATGTAGATGCCTGAAGCTGCTTGTTCCACAAAATAGCAGTGCCTCCATTAGGTCTGCCTGAATGCAGTTTTGTTTCATAGCTAAAAGAACTTATACCATAAGAATAATGCTGATTGTCAATAGAATTCAGAAAATCAAGATTTTGCTTGGCAAGCCAAGTTTTTTGTAACAGAATTATGTCAAAAGTTTTACATAAAATTTTAATTTCTTCTAATGAACTACTAAGACCTCTACAATTGAAGGAAACCACTTTTAACTCTATACTATTTGTTGTCTCCATTGGAATTATCAATAAATTTCGAAAAAGATGCCATATTCTTGGATTTTGAAGTGTTGAAAAATTTTTTAACTAATATTCCTGTTGACCATTGTTTAAGATCAAGACATTCTTTAGCTGGTACTCCTGCAATAGAAATTTTGAAAGATGAATAAGAGTCAAATTTAGTTTTTAATTTTTCAACATGACTGTTGATGCTGATTTAAATCTTGTTTGAGCAAATTGTTTTATTTCACTCTCTAAAACATTTGGATGAAATCTTGAAACAAAAATATTAACAGGTTTTTCAACAACCTTTAAGTCTGACTGTTTCATTCTGCCAATTCAAGTAGACCTACGTCTTTTTTCCACTTTGGTAAAATTATCAGCAGAGCTATTATCATTTTTGTAAGTTGTGTTTAATGTTTGAGGCATTGGTTTTCTCATTATTTCAGAATAAGAGTCTTTGTGAGTAGGTTCAGGATGTGAATCTACTTTGATTAATTCTGGGGTTTGGCATTCTTTTTTCTTTAATAAATATGAAAGTTCTTGTACTGTCGATTTGAGGTCTACAACAGCATTAGTTTGCATTTCTTTTTCACGTGTGAAAGTCAGAAATTCTTGTCGTAGGTTATTAATATCTTGCATCAGTTGGCAAGCATCAATATTTTTTAAATCAAGTGATGGAAAGTGACTTGAAGCAGTTACTAGAACTGGGGCAGATTTTTTGTTATTCTGCATCTCCAAAAGCACCATATGAATGTCTTTAATATTATGGAGAGATTTTTGATCACCTTGTCTTAGCTTTAGTCTGCCAGCACCTTCATAGTTATTGTGAAGAACTGTTTTTGCCTCAACAATTTCTTCAGGAGAGTAGAAATCAGATACAATTTTTATAATGGTTTCAGCAGTTAAGCAGCTCAATCTGTCATTCATGTACCACAATAGCGAATTAATCAGAATTTTCGCCATAAGCACGGAATCAAAAAAATAATCTTATTCAAATAGAAATTATACAAACCTTATTCAAATTATTTAATCAAATAGAATAACTAACTCTTATAATCACCTTATTCAAATATAAAATACCATAAATACCTTTTACAGAATTATCACTTATATACCTGTTAATTTCAAAGTTTACTGTAGACCGCACAGCGAATCCCTCTCTTTTTTAGCTCCAAATTCTTCAAACTATAGGGAAGCTATCCGAGCCTTCCCCAATCACACCGCTGGCTTTGCCACACGTCCTATGGCTTTATAATATTTATTAAAGTTGAGATTTCGATATGAAGGTATAACAGGCTTCCACAAGCCAACGACCACAATTATTTTCTCGACAATACTGCTTAAACGATGCAGTTAACTATACAACCAACGTGCCGCTAACGTGTTCCCAACAATGCAGCCAACGATGCAATCGCAAAACGAAAGTTACCCAAGTTTCGCTTGCGATCTACAAACTCACTCTACAAACTCAACCACCGAACCACTTAATCACCAACGACTGAAAGAGGAATTAAATTTACCAACATCTCAATTTATAGTGTGCTCGCCACGTGTAAGTGAGCCAATCAGATTTCATTAAGATCGCTGCACGTGATCTACTTATAAAGCAGTGAACGCAAACAATAGAATTAATTACGAGGTTTCAAAAAAGACTTCTATTCAGTTAATTAACTTTTTCAATTTCAATGCGAGTTCTATTCTTATGATTTTAACAATACCAAATTTTAGTTAGAGATCATTTACTTAGTTATAAACCGTTAAACAAAATTTTCTTATTTTCAAGCTTTTTATTGAATAAAGTTTAATGAAACGACCACAATACAACTAGAAAAGCGCAAAACTGCTAATGAAGATATAAAGAAAGCAAAACAGAAAAAGTCAATTTACAATAAAATATATTTAAAAAAAATTTGCGTTTTGTTCATTCCTTGATACAATAAGTTGTAGTACATTTTTTAATTTACCAAATTGTCGAAGAGCAATAACGTAATTTGATAAGAACCCAGAATTAATTCACATGGAAAATTGAAGCTTCTTCCACGGCACTTCGCCGAACTCGCTGCAAAAATAATCTGCAAATATTTCTCAAATTCCACAAGTTTGTGTAGCATGCTAACTTCCTCGACAATTTAGGGGGGAAAAGGCGGCGGGCGCTTTCGTATGACTCTTTTCTTTGTGCAAACGCATGTTACTGTCCAAGTTGGCTTAACAAAAAATTGTGTAATACCACAACTGCTTTTATTACTTTCGTCGTATTTTCAGGCGACATCACAATCGACCGACATAAACATCAAAAACGCAATGACATTATACCTAACGCGTTTTGTACAACTCTTCTAGCTCTAGATAATCTGTACTTATAAATTATTTTTATTCGGTTTAAATTAACTCCTGGGCATGGCCGCATTAAATTTGAACTGAGAGGAAACGCTTCATCACTAAACAAAAACAAATGGCGTTGAAGTGGCTAACATTTCCCACAAAGGCACTGGTCGAGAAAGAGGTACTTGCTGACTTAACACAATTTACCGTAACGAATTTTGAACACGCTGCCATCACTATGACGGCCGTAAGCACCAATTGTGACGGTAGCCGTTTGGTTTGTTTTTTTCTTTTAATTTAAAATTTTTTTGGCAATCCGGTTTGAGTTGGCAGTTTATTATTTGTTGTTTCGTTTGTTTAAATCGATTCATCGTAGCTTAAGTCTTTTTCTCTCGAGATTCGGTAGTCGGCTCACGTTTGTTGGTTCACATACGATATAGGTCGCTTCGTTTATATATTGGTAAAGATTCGTTTGTTTTAGAGAAATTACCATCCGTATTAAACAGGTAGAATTTGATTTGTCATATTACGTTATTTTTATTGAATTATTTTAATATTTGAGTTTTGTTTCAGTTACCGTCGTCTTCGAAATGCATTACACATTGGTTCGTTCGTGGTTGATGTATAAGGGACGTCGCGTGAAATTACCACTTCCACTTGGTATTTTCTTAAATAAATAGTTAAATTTAAAAAATAGATGGTTTGGAAAAAATATTCTTTCAATTACGAACTCTTTTAGAAACAAGACCATTTATTTTGTTTTAAAAGATTTGCAGTTCGTATCAAACAATCCGATAAACATGACAGCTAAGTTACAATTTGTATTGCTTTTTTTAACTTTTATAAATGACCTGTTAAAAACTAACAAAAAAGTAGTTGGAATAAAACAAACGAAATAAATTGTTTTATTGGAAATTTACTTATAAAGTATGCAATAATTTCCATTGCACTTCTCATACTCTATTTTCACATATGTATAAGAGCAAAAAGATTCTGAAATCGTGGGTTTTTCCAAATAGAAATTGAAAATTGTTTCTGGAATTAACAGCTTTCTCGCAACGACGTTTGCTTGGGTTTGCTAGGTAAAAAAATCTGGAAACTTGCCTACCAGTTATTGACAGCAACTTTGTATTTTTTAAGACATTGTTCGTAATAATAATTTTGTTTGGAATAAAATTTTTGATCGAAATTTTCGTGTTACAATTAAAGTAATCGGATATCAAGCAAACTTAAAAAACAAAGCACTCTTATTTTTTTAAGCAACTGCTTTTTCAACTGCCGTTTTCAAACCTAAATGTCAAACTTAAATAGATGGACGCATGACAGACAGACAGACAGACAAACCAATTTATGTACGAAGATTGTGGAAACAAAACGCAAAATAGAACACAGTTAATATACTTATTTGACAAAAGAACAATGCACGACAATTTGTGACACTTTTATAAAATATAAACAAATAAAATAAATAATAATGAAAAAAATAACAATCTCTACGGAGACTGCGAAGGGACCGGTTAAGGTCATCAAGTCAAGCAGTCACCAAAAAAAAAAAAACAAATGGCCGAAATGGGCTAGTAGTGCATAGCAATTAGTTGCAAGGATTGTACGTTAGTAGGTTGTCAACAATATAACTGTAATAAAAATAATTTAAAATTAGACTTAAATTTGTAAAATGATTGATTTTGTAGTTCAATAGGGATAGAGTTTCAAATTTTTGTTTTTTGAAATTTTATTGATCTTTGACAACGGGACGCAGAGAATTTAGGAAGATATAAAGTATTATTAGAGTGAGATCTGGTAGGGCGGTTGTGTATTTGGCGGATTGTAGTAAAGATGGAAGAAAGATAATCGGGCAGTGCTTTTCGGGAGTGCTGGTGCATAATTTTAGCGATTTCATAAATATACAAGTCTGCTAATTTTAAGATCTTTAGTTTGTAATAATATGGCGAAACGGATGTTTTTGGCGAAATGTTGAAAATTATACGAATGGATTTATTTTGAAGACGTTGAAGTTTTTTAAAGTAGGATGGAAACGTACTTCCCCAGATCGGTAGAGCATACAATAGATGAGGGTGTATCAAAGAGAAATAAAGAAGTCTAAAAGCATATAACGGAAGAATATGTCGCAATTCGCTAAGGATACCAACTGCCTTACCTAACTTTTTCAAGTTGGAGAATGTGAAGTTTAAAATTTAATTGTCATCTAATAACACTCCGAGGTATTGCATATTTGGCTAGAATTTCTTTTGGAGTTTCAGTAAGGAAGATTTAGATGTAAACTAGGTACATTAAAATTGGGAGATATTGGTAGTATAAACGACTTTTGTGAATTAATTTGAATTTTGTTTGCATTGCACCAGTCTTTTAGGCGAGATACTTTGATTGCACAGATGTTTTTCAGGTATGTAAGAGAAGAGTGATTTAAAAACAAGCAAGTATCATCAGCGAATAGACGGGGGTTGGCATGAAGAGCATTTTTGGGGAGATCATTGATATAGATTAAGAAAAGAAGTGGTACAAGAATTGAACCTTGAGAAACGCCAGTATTAATAGCTTTATATGAGGAAGATGCATTGTTTATAGTTACGAATTGTTGTCTTCTGTAAAAATAATTTTCGATTAGTGAATGAGCTGGGCCTCTATGCCATAGTCATACAATTTGTCCAGTAAAATTTTGTGACAAACTGTGTCAAAGCTTTACGAAAATTCATAAATATTAAAGCGGTGTAATGTTTATTCTTTATGGCATCATATGCGTCAGTTAATATGTCCATTAAGGCGTGGATTACACTGTGCTTTTCTCTAAATCCGTACTGATTTGGATATAAAATTTTGTTTTTACAAAAAAATTTGATAAAGCGTTTTTTTGACGTTTTACCAATTTTTTTTTAAAAACAAAATTTTATATCCAAATCAGTATGGTTATGATGCTTTTTACTTAATACATATGGCTAAGCCTACCATATTCAAATCACTAAAGTATATTTTTTAAGTTTTCTGTTTTGGTTTAACAAATATTTTTAAAAAATAAAATGTCAATAAAGATTTTTAAAATACAAGGTGTGACAAAAAAGAAACCGAACTGTATCAACCACGCTGTTGGCACAATCCCAATCGGCAAGCCACTTGCTCACTGTGAAACACAACTTCTTAGTTCTATTGTATTGCAATTTTTTTAACGTAACTCATTCCGTGTTTGTGTTTTAGGCTTTTATGTAATATTGTGTTGGTAACCTTTGTCACAATTTTGTTACTTTGTGTTGCTTTTGTTTGTACTCCGTGCTGTTGGTTGTTAAGAAACTGTTAGTAGCTCAAGAATGGAACCACAAATCAACTTAAAATTTTTGGTGAAACTGAGGAAGACCCATCTGAGTGTTTTAAACTTTTTAAAGAGGTTTATGGTGAAGATGTGATGTCGAGGACAAAAATCTTCGAATGGCTCAAACGATTGCAGAAAGGCCGCGAGGAAGTGGAGAATTATCCCAAGACGAGACGACCTTTCAAGATCGTCCGCACTGATTCTCTGTTTAGGCTCAGTTCATCAGATATTATTCGTACTGTCAATCTGCAATCACTTTGCACCAGCTGCTTCACTTTAGTGATGTTTTCATCTGTCTTCGTTGTGGAAATTCGCGCCGTTCTTCTCTAGATCTTGGGAATTTTGAGTCAGCGCAAGCAGGAAGAAAGGAACTCACGTAACTGTGACTTTAAAACAGCTCCAATGTGGACATTTTTAAGATTAATTACGTAATTATTTTAATAGTTTTACGTTTCACTTATATTCCTGATTGACTTATATTTTACTTAGATTTTGTCATGGCATCTAATACTAAAAAGATCAAATTTCATGGACATTTAATTTTGCGGCCTGCTGAATGTACTTAAATTTATAATTTGGCCCATTATGAAAAAATGTTGGATATCTCTGTCTTAAGATTTTGTTCAAATTCACAAAAATAGATTTGGTTTAATAGCATTAACAAAATGGATTGCAACTTCAAATTTTGCGTTGAAGTAACCTCCCCAAACGCAAAATATAATAAATTAAATAGGAAGCAATTATCATCTGACAGTAAGCGGTTTGTCAAACAATATTTTGTCAAATCTTTTGTTGATTTTGACCACCAGACAGGTTTAAAATTGTGAGGCAAAGGCGTACGCAAGGGGGGGGTTTCAGGGGTCAAACCCCCCCCTTGAAGAATGATGTTCAGTCATATATACAGTACATGGTAATAAATAGGCTTTAATAATAGGATTTTGGTTTCTATTGTTTACCGCACTTTTTAAACTTAATTATTGCTTGCGCATCAATTTTTGCTATCGTTTAAATTGCTTCAAAGTTAGCTAATGTACTGTACATTGCCACTGTGAAGAAGACTTTCAAACTTGTAAAATATTGAAAGTTAAGCATGGGAATGGAAATAAACTGCATGGGAACAATAGCTTCAGTTCACAATTTTTTAATGCTCCAAAACTTCAAAACATTTTGCGCAAGTCCATCAACACGATTTCGTCAACAACAAAAGCTTAAAAACTTGTTCAAATTTGTGCTATCAGATGGGTCGATCGACACGAGAGTGTTAGTAGTTTTTCAAATTTACAATTTACCGTTGTAGAAGCTTTGGCAGAAATTTCAGCATGGCCAGACAGAGAAACCTCATCACAAGCTCTGCAGTTGCTATCGACAATTACGCAAAGTGAATTTTGCATTGCTCTCTTAGTTTTAAAATACGTTTTTGAATACAGTGTTGTTTTGTGTAAAGTTAAGCAAAAAAAGTCGATAAACCTTCGAGGCCGTCAACATTGCACAGGATATTGCAAATGAGTTGAAGTGTCTTAGAGAAAAAACCGAATATGAATTTCCTCAGCTCTATATTTTTGCGCAAGAAACGGCCAAAGCCGAAGATTTTATTTTGAAAATATCATGCCTCTTGAAGACAGACCAATCGAATGCAATATTGCTGCTGTAACAGATGAAGAACATTTTAGACTAGGGATTTTTATTCTATTTCTTGATAACTTTATTGTCACTCTCAAAGCAAGATTTACAGCCCACAAATCGATTATTGGTGAATTTCAGTGTTTAATTTCTGCTGATCAAACTAGTGCACCAACTTCTCAACAAATTAAAAGTATTCAAGTTTTGGGAAAATTTTACGAAAATGATTTAACGAAATCCTGGGGAGAATTAGTGCCTGAACTGATATTATGTTACAGGAAACTTTTTCGGTTGAACGCAGCAGAAAGACCAACTGATGCGTTGAGCAGCATCAAGGAATGCACTTCCGATGCTGTTCCGAACATATTTACATTGATGACCATTTTGTTAACTCTTCCAGTGATAAGATGCACTAGTGAACAATTGTAAAGCTTTCCACATTACGCAGACGAAAAACGTGCTTACGAAACACAAGTGGTATCACTCGAATGAATGGATCTGCATTACTAAACATTTATAGGAGCCACACGCGTGCCTTGCCCTGATGATGTAATTAACAGATTAAGTCAAAAAAACAGGCGTTTGTATATAAGCCTTTAAAAAACTTTAAATATTTGTTAAGTAAGGTTATTTTTTTGTTCGTTTGATTTTCCACCTATTGTTCTCATCATTTACACGAGTTGCTTTTAATTTGAAAAGTTTCTTGTCATGATTGAATTACTCGCACATACCTTTTCAATAGTTAGTTTTACGGTTTGGTAAAAAGAAATTCATGCTATTGCAAGATGTTCTTAAAACCAAAACACTTTATTTTTGAATGTAGGCCTAATTTTGGAAGTTTTTGCCCATTACCAGGACTACTGAGAGCAATCACATTTTCGGCTCCAAAACCCCCCCTTTACAAATTTCTGCGTACGCCACTGTTGTGAGGTGATAATTTAGGACCAACTAACAATGACAAAGCACATCTTTTTTTACGTTTCGACTTGAAAACACTTGAAAACATTAATATTATTTTTAATTACAGTTCTTCTTTAATAGAAAATTCCGTTTTTCTTTAATAGTAATTTCTAGCGCAATGACGACTCAATGGTCTTGTTTTCCAAATTTTTTTGTTCTACACCAAAAGTTATCAACCAGGATCAAAACTAAAAAAGTCATCACCAACCAATTGCGACCCGTAAGTTTGATAATATTTTAAAAAGTTGCCCGCAAGAGCGATGAGTTTGATTCACCCCGAGAAGGGAGATGATTTAGATTTTTTGAAAAGAAAGAGGGAATTTTTATTTTCAATCGAAAAAGTTTTGTTTAAGCTCATTTTTATTTGGCTTAAATTAATGTCTTATTTCTATTAAGATTGATCTCATTAAAAATCTTTTTTTATCAAATCTCAAAAACTCATGGTTTTAATCGATTAATCAAGCAATTTTTTTTTGACTCATGGCGGACAAAATACAATCTCTTAAAGATAAACAAATAAATTTTGCAAAAACTTTATTAATTTATTATTTCAATGAAGCAAAATCAAAAAATTTATCATAAAAATTAAAATTAAAATTGAAGTGGAATAAACCAAAGTGCAACAACAAACTCGATTAGTTTCAGGACACAAGTAAATGAACTTGACGTTATCAATTTTTTCTCTTTTTGCAATTTTTTCCCGGAAATAGCTTTTATTTTCCTACATAAATATATAAAAGGAGTATGCATATATACTTTTATAAATATACATACAACAGTGTTGAGCTACAACAATTAATTTCAAACATAGAAGTAACAGAGCGGAAAAGTTTAATCGAGACCTAACGCTTTGATTTGTTATATCATGAAAATTTCTCAAAACTTTTAGAATCCAACTGCATAAAATTGAACAATTTTGGGTAAAAGGTAACTCGATGTATCCAAGTACCAAAAATAGTCAAAAACACATTCTGTTAAATAGAACTTTAAATTTTCTGGACACAGACTGCGATTCGATTTACGGCGATTCGATTCGATACGTCGATTCGATTTACGGCAATTTGCGGCAATTTGACACAGACTGAATCGCCGTAAATTTACTTTCATTTGGATTTCTTGCCAAAGGTTTGTTGAGCAAGCAAAAAACTTTCGTGGTATAGGCTGAGACAAATAAAATTTGGATAAATACCTAATTTGACAAAAAGTTTGTTTAGCGAAACTTAAAATTTTTTGCTGTTTGCATCCAGCTGAGGAGAGGAAAAAAATTTTCAGCAAATAATTAATTTGATTTTCGGTTTTTAAAAAAGCTCGAAACTCAACAGTTCATTCATTTTCTCTTCATCAAAGTTGACAGGCAATTGAAAACATTTTAATATGATAAAAAGATTTTTAGCATGATGGATGTTTCCAGAAACTTTTAATAGAGTTTTTTTCAATTTAATAGAAACATATAGTTTTTTTGAAAAGTTTCAAAAATGCTGAGCAAAAGTGAAATTAAATTTTAAACCCACACGTATAGATGGATAGTTGGGCGATAGTATTAGCTTTAAAGGTAGGGTCCACCCAAAATCTAAAATTTTTTCATAAATGGAGTAGAATTTTTTTAACCCATTGGTTTTGGTTTGATGTAAATCCGATTCCCCTTTGCCCCAATATTTCAAAAAAACTAAAGTTAAAATGAGCGATTTTGATTGGTCCTCAGCTTTATGACGTCAATGGCTGGCAAGTTGTGTAAAGACTGCATAAGTACAGTACATGTTATAATTTTATTCTGGTTGATAAGTTTATTCTAATTCAAGTTATGATTATTTCTTGTATGGCTCCCGGTTGTTCTAATTGAGGAAAACAAAATGTTATTAGTTTTCACCGATTACCAATAAAAGATTCCACTACGCTACAGAAATGGTTGAACAACATGAAGCTAAAAAAGCCACCAAATTTGAAATATAGCCGGTTATGTAGCAAACATTTTACTGAAGATTGTTATGAACGAGACCTGAAATCGGAATTGCTAGGAATCAAAAAACAAGTTAAATTAAAAAGAGATGCAGTTCCAACATTGTTTGATTTTTCCTCTTATAACATGTTAACTGGTAAAAAGTTTTAAGAAGACAAAACAAAATAATCCAAAAATGTCAGGAACATCAAAGGCAAGACAAATGAGGATAGAACAAAGAGAACAAAAGAAGTTTTTGCAAAAGGTGAGCAGCAACTTTTAGTGTTTTTAATTTGACTGCTAAAATTTTAAAAAATCTTTGGTGTTTCTTGCTCAATACACTTTCATATACATAACTTATATGAATGTTGTCAATCTAATTGGTTATTGATTTATGTAAACTTAAAATTGATAAGCTTATATTTAATCTGAAAATTTTTCTTATCTGTTTTCAAACTTACAACCACTTCTTAAGAAAAACATTCTTATTTTTCAAAAGATTTAAAAACCATAATCAAAACTTGTAATTCTTGGTCCCAAAACAGAAAATGGTATACCAAGTGATATAAGAATCCTGTTTACTTAAGATTTAACAATTAATTAAAATTTCATTTTATTCTATATAATAATTAAGATTGAGCAAAATTATTGAAAATATGTTTCTTAAAAAAATAAAACAATGTCAAAAATTCATAAATTATCCAATTTTACATTTCATGGTTCACTTTTTTTTGCTATTGTTGTTTGATTGTTTGTTTATTGGTTATTTGGATTTTTTCTAGTTTCTGACTTTTTTTAATTTGTTTTAGTTTTAATATTATCATTATTCATTTGTATGCGTCAATTGAGAAAACATAAAAGGGGTCTCTTAAATAAGTCACCGTAAGCAATTTTTTTCTGTGAAACTAACCCAGAATCTCCCTTTCGGCACCAGAATGGAATAAAGAAAAAAACTAAGAGAAAAAGAATCTCTCAAGAACTGATAGGAACTGCAAGGGGATCCAGGTTAGTTGCACCAAAAAAAATTGCTCACGGTGATTTGTTCAAAAGACCCCATAAAAGACCATTTTGACTATTTTGCTGTCTCTTGGCACACCTGCCAAAGTTGGTAATTTTTTATAGGTAAAAAAGGAATGTCCCTGATACAAATTGCTAATTTGTATTATTCACTAAGTTTAGTTGCTTTTTTTTTACTATCCTTTATGTCAATATTATATTAACATTTGCTTTTGTGAAATTCTTATATGCCAAATTGTTTTCTATTTTTTTGTATTTTTTTGTAAGAATTTTATTGTAAATTTGCTTATCCAAACTATTACCAGTCTTCTTTCACAGTCATCTTGCAAATCCTGCGAGTTGCATGATTGTTGGGCCTGCGTGGAGCGGTTCTAACCCATGTAAAGGGCAGTGTTACAGTAAGTTCTTCGCGGTCTTAAACTCCGTGTGGCTGTCTCCGGAAATGTACGCGTCCTTGATTTGACTTGAATTAAATTTGTATTAAGATATAAAAACAATGCGAAATAAGACGAACTAAATTGGACGGGTAAATAAGATAGACGAAAATGATAAGGTCGGACGAAATTAAGATGTACGGACGTTATAGACAAAATAAAATGGTCAGACGAAATAAGCCGGATGGACGAAAATAAGACGAATCGGACGAAAATAAGACAAATCGGACGTTAAATGGATGATTGGACGATCGGAGGAAATAATAGAGTCGGACGAACGATTTGGATGATTGGACGAAATAATACAGTCGGACGGTTTTCTATAAATAAACGTAAACACTAAATAATGCGCAAATGAAAGACTTATAAACACTCACCAACTGTAGACTGACACGGAGCAGACCGACAAAACTAACAATATCAAACAGTATCTTCCAACAGTATTATAAACAGCTCAAAAGCCTCAACAGCACTCCCAACGGCGTCTAACAGTATTTCAAACAGTAAATCTACGACCGCTACACAAAGGCTGAAGTAGCAAAACTAAGCGTTTCTACACAATTTTCACCCAACTTATGGAAAAGAAGTCAGCTCGAGGTAACAATCAATTAGCAATCGAGCGCGCTGAGATAATGGAAAATGTCGGCTCAAAGCAACAATCAATTAGCAGTGAGATAATGGAAAATGTCGGCTCAAAGCAACAATCAATTAGCGAGCGAGTGCCGTGAAAAAATAAAGTGAATCAAATTAAATGTCAAAACAAAAATTAAGTAAATCAAAGTCAGAAATAAACCCGGGTTTGAAACTCAGAGTACTTGCCGTAACATACCCCCCCACAATTTACGAACGTAGAAAGGAAATTTAAACACAAAATACGGCAAGTAAACACAACACAAATAAACACTACACAGATACAGTCTTCATTCATCTGTCAAGAGTTTGCACAGTTTTGTAATCGATCGTAATCGATCGTTTTAAAGTTTTGTTTTGAGTGCGAACGAGGACCTGTCGCACATGACCAAACTTGTCTGGAAAAGTTTGTACAACGCGGCCTAAAGGCCATTTGCCACGAGTAGAATTTTCATCACTCACTACCCAGTCGTAGAATTCACTCGATTTATCTCTGATCATGTTTGCAATATCTTCGATTTTGCCAAGCTTGTTTTTTACAGAGATAAATCGAGGTTTTATCTGAGAAATATATATGGTTTATCTTAGAGATAATCAAAGATGTTTTTTTTTAATATAAATTATACTTGATTTATAATAGTTTTACTCATGTATGTTTACACAGATAAATCATATATGTTTTATGCATTTTATATCTTTGATTCGACCAAAGTTATTTTTTTAGTATGATTTATACTTGATTTATAATTGTTTTAAACATGTATGTTTGTATAGATAAATCATACATTTTTTATGTATTTTATATCTTTGATTCGGCCAAAGTTATTTTTTTTAGTATGATTTATACTTGATTTATAATTGCTTTACACATGTATGTTTACATAGATAACTCATACATGTTATATGTATTTTATAACTTTGATTTGGTCAAAGTTATTTTTTTTAGTATGATTTATACTTAATTTATAATTGCTTTATATATGTATGTTTACGTAGGTAAACTATACATATTATATATATTTTATAACTTTGATTTGGTCAAAGTTATTTTTTTAATATTATTTATACTTGATTTATGATTGTTTTACTCATGTATGTTTACATAGATGAAACATACATACTATATATATTTTATATCTTTGATTTGGCCAAGCTTGTTTTTAAAAATGAATTATCTTTGAATCGTAAGTGCTTTGCATATGTATGTATACATACGTATATTACTTATGCTTTATGCATTTTTATCTTCGATAAGCCAATCTTGTTTTCATAAAAATGAATTATATTTCATTTTCATTTATGAATATATGTTTAACGTTTATATTTATATTTACGTATGTAATAAGCAGTGATGGCCTCACAAAAGAGGAGCCCAATGCAAGAAAAATAGAGGGCCACTTTTTCTTTTTCCAAATGTTTTTGGCCCTCCCAAAAAAAGGTCATCATTTTAAAGGAGGCCGCTTTTTAGTGTTCCAAAATAAAGGGATTTCCAATAAAAGAAAGTCTCGCTTTGTGGGGTCAACCTCATAGTGCCATTATGAAGAAATAGAGCATTATTTTGCTTAGGGGATTTGCTTATTAACGCTTTTAGGTGAGGGGAGGCGGTGCGTCCACTGCGTTTCCTCCGTACTAAAGCCATCACTGGTAATAAGTAATCTGTATCTAGAGCATGGACAAATTTGTTTTAGAAGTTGGATTATGTCTATTTATTATTGTTTTACTATTTTTGGTAGTAATTGATAAACAATTTTAAGAAACAAGATATAATAATTAATCGGCAGCTAATTGGCATAATTCGGTATGGTTATTATGATCTAAAAAAGGAGTGCCCTTTTTACTGCATGTAAAAAAATTTTGAACTGTAGATTTTGTAAAGAATTTTCTCAGCCAGAAACAATGTAATGATTTCTCTCCGTTAGGTAGCGCTAAAGTAAGAAAACCATTGTTTGGTTGAAACTTGGAAATTATTTTAAAGAGATATGTTTATTGTCATAATACGTATTCGTTGAAATTAGTCACATAAACTTTTTTAAACATTTTTTACCTATGTACAGTGGTTAAAATGAAAAAAATTGAAAAGACAAAAAGAGAACAGTTAAATATGTTCAAAATAAAAATCGAAGCCGTTTCTGAATCGTATTTAAAAAAAAACTATTTTCGGTGTGTATGGATAGGTTTTACTTTTCGTTCTGTAAAAAAAGTTGAAAGCTTAACTTTTTAATCTAATTGACAAGCAAAAATGTCAATTTTTTTAAATTTTCAAACTAGATGTTTGCGATTTATTGTTGCATTTAAATAATTCTGTCAACACTTTTTATGTTTGCTCCGTCGATGTACAAACAGTTGCAGACAAAATCTAATTTTTTCTGTCCTGCTATGATAACCACAATAAATGCCTTGATACCATGTGTTTTTTAAGTTTTGATTAAATTTAAGAATACAACAAGTATATCTGTTTATGTCCTACAGTCTCGAATAAGTTGATAATAGAGATGATAATGACGACAAAGAGTATTATGTACCGTAATGAATATTGTCACATTTTTTCTCTGTTTTGGAAAATTTTCAAATCATTTATTTAATATTAATTGTAGTTGTTTTGGCGAGTGCTTTAAACCAGATAGAGTCTCCCTAATTATCTGCCTGTTCTTACTTACTTTACACGTGGTCTGATATAATTAAAGAATCTCCATTAAAGTTTTTTAACTTTGCACATCTGCGCCTTCGATAACAACTACGACACGAAAAAATGAAAGAAAACAACGAAGGACCGACAACAAGAAAAAGGCGATTCATATGACCGACAAACGCGAACGCGGAGTCATGTGACCACCAAAACCGCAAGCACATATCGAAATCCGTAACATTAGTCTTTTTATAATTTTGCAATTAACACTTTGTCAATCAGCTCAGGTTTTTAGTTAATTATTCTGGATACTCATCCAGTGATAAAGCCATCTACTATTTATACTTTTACTTTGTTGATAATCGATTAAAATGTTTCACTAAAAGCAAATGCAATCACATATTTGCCTTCGGAATTACAGGATGTCAATGTTCGCTTGATGAAACTCAACATGAAGTTTTTAAAAAAACTAAAAGTTTAATTTTCATGTTTATTGCAGGCTTTTTAACCATTTCATGATTGCCTTCTGGTAATACATGTAAATCAAAACAACTTTTGCAGTCAGGCAGTGTTTTATGAAGTCCAGACGACAAAAAGGTCTTCACTAATTTTTTACAACGATTTTCATTTTCACAACCAGCTTTATCTTCTTAAGCATCAACCGAGACCTTTTTTTTGGTTTGAATTTAGCGTTAAAAATAAAATTTTTTTATTCGAACAAAAACGGATTAATGCGAATAAATAGCCTCTTGAAAAACAAAGAAGTTCAACAGAGACTATATCAAGAGTTAAACTAAATTCTATATTTTATGTTCACGTTTCCAAAATTGTATTCTAAATTTGCTGTTTTTATAGTTTCAATTTTGATTATTAATTGAAAACAATCAATCTGATTACGTATAGAAAAGAAAATTGTCATTTTATAAACGATTAAATTAACGTAATTTAGGAAGAGAGGTCTTTTTTAAAATCTACTTATAATTATTAGCAATCAATAGCCAACATTTAATCATTTTATTAAACAAACATTAAAATTATTTACAAAGACGAACGTTTTCGGCTTACTTCAACCCTCAGCAGGTTTCTACAATTTTAGCAACATTAACCTGATGAGGGCTGAAGTAAGCCGAAAACGTTCGTCTTTGTAAATAATTTTAATGTTTGTTAATAAAATGAAGAATGCTGAATCCATTATGGCTGCTTTTTTTCAATTGTCGTCTGGTTGAAAAAAACAACCTCTTTACCAAAACTTTATTTAATCATTTATACTTGATAGTATACTTGCTTGCTAGTGAATATGTTTAACGCTTTGTTAGAAAATTGTAATGCATTAATTCACCAATAGTCTGTTGAAATTTTTTAGTTGCCCTACAAAAGCTCGATCTCTTTGTGGTAAAAAGCAGTTTTCCGCTGCTTTCTTTCCTTGTGTTTATTACAATAGCAATTAGAGCGGATGTCGGCCAACCCGACTTTTGTTTCACTCAGAGATTAGAAGGTATCTTCCACACACAAACGACTTCGTCAATTTTCAAACGTAATTTTAAAGTCGAAGTTAAGATTCTCGACAATTGAAACTCGCGAAGCGATCTTTTCACACTTTTCAGAAAAGAAAAGCTTATCTCAGCGAAATCTACTAAATGCTGATTTACCAGTTTTTACAACGCTTCAATCTTTGCAACTTATAGAGAATTTTTAAGATTCTCTCAAGGTTTTGAACAATTAGTTCAAAAATTTTTTTATTCAATCAAAAGAACAACAAATTATCTTTACCGAGAATCAAATTTCTTTTGGTTACATCTCAGAAACTAATTTCATACTTGCTCGATTACATAAAATTGTTTCAATTTGAAAAATTGGTCGGCTTCATTGCTTCAATCACAACAATTTTTTTAAACACTTTCCTAAATATTTCAGATCATAAATTTTTTTTACTTTTTCAGTAGTACAGTGCGTTCAGAAAGTCACTGTGCACCTTTCATTGTCTGCTTTATTTTTAGATAATCAGCGTTTTTCGTTTGATCTTTTTCAGCGTTTTTTGGTCGTTTCTCGTATTTCGTCTTTCATTTTTTTTAAATGCACTTTTCGAGCACTTTTTAAATTTTTCTTTTTCTTTTTTCTTTTTAATTCAATGTAATCATTGACGAAAGTCAATTTATTGCGAATTTAAATCCAATTTAAAATGGTTTTGTCAACGGAGGAGAGAATATTTTTGATTGAACATGTCTTTCGTGCGAATGGTGAATACACAAAAGCAGTGAAGGAAAAATTTGCCAAAAAGTTTCCCGGAACAGCATTACCTCATCGAAATGCAGTTCGAGCGTTATTGAACAAGTTCAGAGAAACTGGATTCATCGAGTGTTCGAAAACTTGAAACGTCGAATTAACGTTTGTATTCACGAACTTGGTGGGCATTTCCAGCAGTTGTTGTGACTCTATTTTTGTTATTTTTAATAAATTAAGAGACGGTCATTGTTCTTCACATAAAATTGACAATTCAAAATATTTTGTTATTGATTTTTCGAACACAGGATATCGTTCTTGTTTTAAAATTCCAGGTGCACAGTTACTTTTTGAACGCACTGTAGTAGTAGACCACATTAATAGTACTCCAGATTGATGCAATATTTGAGCATTCAGGCGTGACAAATACTTAATTTTTGGAATTTAGGTTGTTTTATTGCTTATTGAATTAATTATATATTTTGTAAACGATAAAAAAACCTAAATTTTTTTAAAAAAAGTCATTGAATCATAATGAAGTGAATTGCAACTTCATTGAAATACTTTATTATTTATTCAGTAATCTTTCGGCCATTTTAACGAACAACACTAAAATTCTATTTAATATAGATAATATCTAATTAGTAATTCGAATTTTCCATTAGATTGAAAAGATAAAAGACAACCAGGACAACCACTAAGTCATACAAAATATTCAGTTTTACTATTTTTTGATTCTGCTTATCTGAAAGTTTGAAAACAGTTCGCAGCGTGACGGAAAGTTAGAAAGGGTTATTTCAATCGCAACCATAATTGATATGATTTTGGTTTAAATTCCATTTTGTTTTACCAAGTGCAAAAACGTTCCAGTAATTTTTTTGCAGGTTGGTTTTCTAAAGCGGGCTTTTATTACAATCAGACAACTTTTATACAAAAATATAAACTAAAACATTTAAAATTTACTTTTTAAAGAAGTCAATCTTAAAAGTTAACACTTCTTTAAAATTTTTGTTTTCTTGGTTGAAACTTAGTTACACAAAAGCGGTTAAACCATTCTTTCAGCTTAACAACCAAAATGTCAAATAACACCAAACTGCAGCCATTCTTCCTAGTTTTTATCTACTAAGCGGTTAAAATAAGTGAAACTCTCTTCGGTATTATCCGTATTACGCAGAAAAAAAATTGCTAGTCATGATTTGGAGAGAAAATAATGCAAGCATTGGGTGTTGTTACCATACATTATGTACCACTGTCTGGCTCATTATTTACTCCTGCGCAATTGACATATTGCTCATGAGCAGCAATCTTTTATTAAAATGCTTTGGGGCATTAGTTAAATGCCCATGTTTTATTCTACCTTTCACTGATTTTGCATGCACCAAGTAGTTTTTCTGTCTAGACTCAACCCTCTACTCAGCTGTATACCATGTTCCGAACAATCGTTCCCGCGCAATCGAAGTCAAGATATTTCTTTCAATTATCAGTGTGCCACTGTCCTTAGATATGTTGTTGGGGAAAGAGCCAAGAAAAGACAAAATTCACTTGCAGAGATAGGCCTGATACTAAAACAGAGTATTGGAGATTCGTTGAATCGAGCTATTTTGAGTAGTGTTTACTCTGTTCTTTAAGCGCTTATGAAAGCAACTTGCCCAAATTACATCCATATTTGATGTTATGCACACAGTGATTGCTTCAGTAGGAGTTACTAAAAAATATCAAAAATTGATCCCTCTTACGCAAAATATTGCTCTATTTTATAGAAGCACTAGGACGGTGGCATCCCAAAAATATAGATTTTTTTTAGAGGTCACTTTATTTGATACACTGAAAAGTGGCCCCCTAAAACAATAACCTTTTTGTAGAGATCGCTTTGCCGCTTTGCTTTGGAACACTAAAAAGTGCCTCCCTACTTTTCTCGGAGCGGGTCTCCCTTCTTGCAAAGCCATCACTGTATGAACATGTTTTGAATCTGGTGATCAGTCGTGCAAGCAGTGTATGTGTTGCACCAGTTAGTCTTTTTGGTCTGCTTACTGAGCTATCTACATTTTTCAATGATTTCTGCAAAAGGATGAAGGTCTGGAAAGAGCATATGCAAAGTAAAACCAAGAAAGAAGAAACCATGAGACTAGATCGCATTGGTCAAACTAGGTGGTCAAGTAGAGGTAGAGCACTTTCAAAATTGTTTGGTAGCTACACAAATCAGTCATCAAAATTTCATTCAGTCCTTCTGATCATCCTTCAGCAAGTAAGTAAAATATATGGTCTCAAAGAATCAGTTTGCTATGAAGCACAGAAATTAAACGAAAACTTGCGCAAATTTGTATGTATGTATGTATTTATATTTCTTGGCCGCAACAGCACAAATCAAACACAAAAGAGCGTTAAAAGTTGACAAAAAGGAAGCAGTGAAAAACGTTATACGTTATAGGACATATAAACAATACATTGTACAGATATAACAAACAACATTATTATCTGAATGCTCACTGCACCTTAAATTTGAATTTGAAACTATCTTAATAGTACTTATATTCATCCGAATTTTTGATATTACCATACCAGTGTCAGATTATCTGCATAAATCAGGCCTGAATATCATGCAAGCTTACCATATGATTAACAAAGCCATTGAAAATGTCGAAAAATCTCAAGAGATTTTTGTGACATTTTTTGAAACAACATCTAATTTTGTTGTTCATGCAAATTTTAAATTAAAAGAGGTGAAATATTCTGTCCCTAAGAGCTTCTCAATTATCAGATCTAGTCGCTCAGCACCAGAAGGTATCACAGAGCAGAAGAAAAATTTTGAGTTTTCATACCATAATGCAGTAACTGGTGCTGTGCTCTCCAGCATACGAGCTAGATTTTTGTCTCATGAGAAATTCTATAAGCAGATATCCTGCTTTAATCAAAACAGGCTTTCTGAAATCTTGGCATCTCCACAAAACGTCGAGCTAAGTTTGATTGCTAATGCAGCACCAGAAACTGACAGAGTGGTACTACAGGATGAAGTGATTTCATTTCATCGAGCTACAAACACCTGAAGTAGGAACTGCTAGAGAATATGAATGACAATTAAAATTATTTGGACATGTTGAAGTCAGAGAAGGAGTATATAGAAGTTGCTAAATCATCTGAGAAGACAACGCGTAAGAATTGTTTCTCATGTGCTTTCACATTGCTATCAGAGTAACTGCGTATGAAGAATAATATGCAGCATATAGATTCATTGTAACACTAAGCATCACACAGTTCACATGAGCGAAGCTCATCTGACTGAATGCCTAAAAGAATTGGTAATTTGTCTATTGGAATGGGACGTAGGCATTCAATGACAATGAACAAGAGTTTTTTTTAATTTTTTTATTTTTTTTGCATTATTTGTTAAAGTTGTTGTGCAATATGCCACAGGAAAACAAAGAAATTTACAAAATGTTTTTTTCCGAACATTTTGGACTCTATTAAAATTGAAGGAGGAGACCAAAATCAAAACTTAAATTAGGACAATTAGTTTTTCAATTATTTCAGCAAACGTAAAAAGCAATAAAAAGCAAAGTTACAGCTGTTTATTTATTTCAATTTGATTGAATGGCTGACTAACTATGTTTACTCAATGTTTACCAGGTAATGAAAGGTTTTCAATCTCATTTAGCGAAGCGGATTGTTTATGTTAACTAAAGGAAGTAACTGTTTAAGTTTAAGTTTGTTTTTGGCCTATTTAAACTTCAAAAGTCAAATTGGCGAAATCTTAGTATGGTTGCAGTAGTAAAAAAATCCCTGCAACTGAAGAGTTCGGTCATTTACAATACTTTCCCGAAAAGTAATAAAAATTTGAATTCAAAACTAATAATGTTCTAAGTAGAATTTCTGCTATGTTCGATTTAAAAAAATCCCATATTTAAATACCATTCTAGCATTCGAATGTTCGAAATAGAAATATCTGCTTTCATTAACAAACATTCACAGTTTATTGAAATAGGGTGAAAAAATTGTGTTTACCCTTCACGTATAAAACTTTGGGAGAGAAGTTACTTTTTTATACCATGAAATTGCTGTGAAAAGCAGCCGTATTGGATTTAGCATTTCTGATTTTGTTTATTATTGCCATCTATATATCTACATTATTACGATAAGAAAAAAGAAGACAAAAGAAAACTTAAGTCCTCATCAGGTTTCATAATGAATGATTTTTCATGATGCTTTCAAATATGTTTAGTAAAAAGATAGAACCATTGGCATATAATAGACAATTTAAATTAGGATTAAACTTTCTTATCACTAGCATATTTGGGGGAACATTGTGTTATGGTTCCTCCCTGGAGATCATCAATACTTTTGGGGCAGAAACCCCGCCAGAAACGAAGACAGAACTCATATGCAAGCCCCCTTCGTTTTGTTTTTTTTAGAAATCGTTAGTCTACAGAGACGAAATTCATAAAATCCCGGACCGATTCAAAGTGAAGACCTTCTTTTTGGCTGCCACTAAAATAAATTTTTCCACTAAACATATTTGATTGTGGTCGTATGCCTTTTTTTTTTAAAAAATCCTCGGTACGCCACTGTTTCTAATTAATAGAGCTTCGCATATTTTAGTGAGAAATTTTGATTTACATTTGCGCATGCAAAAATTTTTTAAAATCAAATTAATTCAATTCAATTCAATTCAATTTTGTTTGCAATCAAGATATTACGTTTCGAAATTCTTATTGAAAAAGTGATTGCGAAATAGGAAACAGCGGCTAAGCGATATACGTTATTACACGCACAACGTCAATTGTGCATGGTCGCCGTACCTGATTAAAGTTCGAATAAAACTCGCATCATAAAATTTTATTCATATATTCTTGTTTTTCATTTATGTTTCATGTAATTTGATTTACCGCCATTGTGTGTAGTTATGATAGTTTGGTACATTGTTTTCTGCTTTCATTTTGTGGGGCTTACTTTCAAGAACGGTTTACAATTTTTTCATTGCAGCATTTCAGTGAAAATAAGAATCACACAAATTGTAACGACCTCAGAAGTAAACACCCGCTACGAATTGAGAACTATTGAAGCGTAACTACCATCGAAAAACTAGGTTAATCACCAGTAGTTTTTATTGTTTGAGCATAGACTTCTCAAGATTAGTACCGGTATCTGCCTTGGTAGCAGCAGCACAAATCGGCTTATCACCCGAAAATGTGACTGAAAGAAAATCAGGAAGCAGTCGATGCTAGCTGCTTAATAGTAAAAGAGCAAGGTGTTAGGAAAGTGGAAAGCTACTGTAAAGATTGTTTTATAATATACGAATAATAGCCGAAACTTGTTTACGCGTTTCTTTGACTTAATTCTTATTTTTATTCTTGTTGCATCACAGACGGTCATACGTTAAAGAATTAAGTTTTAAAGTTGTATGTGCGCTTACTTTCAAAGCGGTTCACAATCGGATAAATAAACGGTAATTACTTTTTTAATTAAGGAATGTGCAATCTGCGGCCCGCGAAGCAAAATCATGTGACTGGCGAAAAGCTTTAATTTTGAAAATAAAAAGTGACACTCTCTTAACTAGAATAATGTTGAATAGTTTTATTGGCTTTCAGATTTATGTCTTGAAGCTAAATACAGGGATAGGCAGTAAGGTCAAATGCAAAAAAAGCTTTTTTCGTGATTTGCCATAAAACTAAATCTCTTTTATAGTAAGAAGCGGATAATTAACTTGTGGAAGCGCCACCGTCCTATCACAGCTGAATAGTGAAATACTTAAAGTCGATGACCGAAACTGCATCCGACGCAAAGTCTATAAATCACTTTATTAGATTGATTCTATTTCTTGCCGGTTTACAAATGCGTACGTCACGGTACGTGTAGGTTTTGATCAATTTTTGACAGTATCCACTATTTTAAGCTGAAAAAAATTTATTACTTCGATGTAGTTGAAGGAAAGTAGTTACAAGGCCAAAATTACGTAGTATGAGTTTTGAAGAAAGAAAAACGAAATTGATTGAAGCCACAATTGAGCGCCAGTTTGACTGAAAACAACAAACAGGAATAAAATCAAAGAAGAAACAAAAAACAAAGAGATTAGCGACATTGAAAATACATAACATAAATTTAAAATGAGGTCGCAAATTATATATAATAGATGAAATCCTCAACGTGAAGAACCTGAGTGTTTGGAAATTTTATGAAAGTTTAAGGAACTTAATTAAGAAATAAGCCAATTAAAGGTGAAGTAAAGAAAGAAATTTTCGCAGCAATAGCATGCATTGGGCATGGCAGCGCTAAAGGTTGCACAGCCCTAGTTTACTTCAATAATAGTTTTCTTAAAAAGCATTTCTTCAGAAGAACTTTTTTGTATTTATATTTATACAATTACTTGCTGTGCTCTATATTAACTTACGTGGTTTTCGACTTTGAACATTTCGCGATCTATAGGTGGTAAAGACAAGCTTTTAAACAGTGATATCAGCAGAAGAGCATTTACTGTATATTGATTAACCAGAGAAACGCTAGAGCTACATAAATAAATATACTATGAACAAGGTTGTAGTAATAAAGTTAGTTTGGTTCTGGTATAATGAGAAATGCTTTTTCAAAATTTGGATAGATTTTATCTTAGAAACATTATTTATTTAAGTTAAAAAATAGGCAATGGTTAGAGGTCCGGTACCGAATTTCAAATTTTTAAAATTTAAAATATGGTAAATTTTTAAATATAAAAATTTTACTGTTTTCTTAATTTTTTAACATCAGGCGAAGAAAATTTTTTTTGTTTTTATTAGAGAGTATGAAGGACGATTTTCTTTGCAGCAAATGTTGCTATGATTGTTGGAATGTATAATGCACAAAAGTAAATATCATCAGAATTTAACGAAAAAGTGAGACCTGTAATAGAACTTGCATATTGGAAAGCAACAGAATTCAGTTTTAGCTATGTTGTATGTTGGATTTTGTCATCTTAAACCGCAAGAAAAAAAATTTTTAATAACAATATGCTAATTGCATTAAGTTTGCTTCTTCTACGAGACTTTTAATTTTCACTAAAACTCTTGTCGTATATATTTTTTTTGTTCCTACCTTCTTCAAAATATTTCCGGTGATTGTTTAATTTTATACGGTAAAATTTTTATGTCTTTTAGCAATCACAGTAGAATAAATTTAGTTGATTATTTCAAATTATTTGGCTCAGTAGACAATGTTTGTTGTTTTTCTTTTGAATGTTACCTTGGATTAGTCACATATGGATTGCTTAATTTTATGATTGAAATAATAGAGTAAGCTTTGTAATTGTAGAGTTTGCTCTCATTTTCGTATAGTTTACTTTTATTCTGGTTGCTAAATCAGCATTCACAGCAATGCTGATTTAACAGATTTTGTTAACAATTTTATTGCCAAAGTAGTTAATGCCAAGTTTTATAATAGAGATAAGCATTTACTAATCAAAAAATACCAAATTGTAAAAAACTTTTTGAAAAAACCTTTTATTTAATTTAAAACAAGTCAAAGTTTGTTAAATGTCTAATTTCAGTGACGATTACAATATAATTTTATTTTACACTTCGCTGATGGTTCGAGCTTGACAAATCAATATATTTTTTTTAGTTTTCTTATTCATTTTTCAGTTATTTTACTGTACCTCTATGTTTATCTTTCTGAATCACAGGAAAACCGTGGAGGCGCTAATACGTAGGGCATGCAATTAACCCGACCTACTTTCGGAGATGTCAAAATATTGCTGTCCGTTTCAAATTTTTTATTTTAATTTTTTAGTTTATAGAGAAATCACTGAAATTTAGAACTGCTTATCAAGATCACCAAGTTAGAGAAAGTGCCGTAAAGTATCTTTCCTAAGGACATAACAGAATGGCGCGAGTAGGTTTTGAACCGAGACCATGTGGATCACAAACCTCGCGGTCTAACTACTCAAACACGCTGCCAACCACGCGACAATTATAAATGATTTTTTGTCTATCATCTTCTGCATCGCCGTTCATTAAACAACATGCAAATATTTGCAATGCACACTTTTCAAAGAACAAAAAACTAGTCAAGTCAAAATACATAGTTGTTAAGCTAAGAGGCAGTCATCAAGTTAGACTTATTGGCTAATATTGCAGCACAGGACGGAAATTACACTTATTCATATTCTCAATGTCGCGAAAAATTTCGTGACATGATGCTATTTATCAAGCTCATAAATAAGTTTTACCTTCTAGTATGATTTCGATTGAAGCTTCGAGTTTGGCAAAGCTCTGGCTTTGATACATCTCTTGCCGAAAGTGTTGAAAATGCCACTAGTAATTTCTGAGAACGGCATTTGATTATGTTTTACTTTATTTTTAAAAATTAATAAAATAAAGTAATTTTTAATTTCTTATTTTAGAATTATTTTTAAAATTAAAAATTTCTGCCAATTATAAAGCACAAAAAGTTTAATTTGTAAAAAAAGTGAGACTGACAATTTAACCGCTACGGTGCATAAAAGGCGGATGATCAATTCAAATATGTGTTCTCAGTCTGGAAGCGACATTTAAAAGTTAGCCAAAAATGTCACTTATCTCTCTTGTGGCTGGAAATTTAATTGCACAATAGAGCAAGTAAGTTATATAACATTAAATATTTTTTAGTATTGTTAAATATATCTCTATCTGTATTAATGTATAAAAGAAACAGAGTTTTGAAGTTGTTTTCAATTTTAATGTTAGCTATAACCAGGGCTCAGCAATTGTAGGACCGTGGACTGAAGCCTACATAAAGAATGTTTTATTCAACTAGACACAATTTTATTCTCAGCGTATAAAGATAAAGATCTTTTTTCAACTAATTTAATTTTTTTAATTAACTAACTTGAATGAAAAAATCCTACTTAATCTTGGTTTATTATTTTCAGAAATGAAAAAATTTTTATGGCTCGTTATAAAATTAAGAACGTTCATCTAATTGCAGTCAATTTTTAAACAGTTTTAGAACAAAAATTGACTTGTTTAGGCTTTCTACATAATTATGATAATTCTGCAATTAGAAAGAATAATTCTTATCTTTATGTTTTTTTAAATAATTTTAAATTACTTTTTAGAATTTATATAATATATTAATATTACAAAATCAACTCATTATTTCTTTGTTTAGAAGTCCTTGCACGTTAGAAAAACAAAGTGCACCAGCCCTGGATTCGCCGCAATGTGCAGTAATTGTGGTTTTCAGACGGAAAACTGGGAAGCTGAGCAAAGTAAGAAAATGAGAAACGAAGAAGAAACATGCTAATTTGACAATAACTTTTAAAAACTTTGAATTGTGACCTCACTTTGAATCGTATGGAATATTTTATTGAATCTAGTTTTTATGTCAAAAATTCCCAAATGGTTCAAAGTGTATATTTTGTGTATTGTGTTTTTTTGTTTGTTATTAATTCTTTTATCATTCACTTCGATTTTATTTTTAAATCAAAGGTACTGCGGCATTGGCTATTGTCTATTCTACAATGCATTAAATGTTTTATTGTTTAATTTATATTTCCGCAAATAAACATGTATTGATTGAGGGTTTGAACAAAAAGTATATAGAATTCTAAAAGCGTATAACATACTATTTATAAAGTAGAATTATAAAAACTAAAATTTTGTAGTATATAACCAATTAAAAAAGGTGCTTACCAGTCCATTTGCAAAACCGGTTTTTTGCTTCAAACTTAGGAACACTACAGTAGCTACATTCAATAGTAAAACTTTTAAATATAAAGTATTGCTGAGTTTTTGTTTTGCAGTTTTAATCAAATTAAAGTACTAAATTGATATTAGTTTTGAGTTTTTCTGTAATATTCTACAGTAATAAAATTTTTTTTTCACGAAATCGCTTTTAAAACGGGTATTAATTCACAATAACCATACATAAAAAAAACATGCTATCATATTTAAATTAAACCTTAAACTCGTTTGATTTCTAGTAAGAAACATACATGATTTTTCTTCGAAATAACTTTGAAATCAAAGATTTATCTTTGATAATCATGTTTAAGTCAATGATGACAATCATGTTTAAATCAAGTATTTAAACTCGTTAATTTCTAGTAAGAAACATACATGATTTTTCTTCGAAATAGCTTCGAAATCAAAGATTTATCTTCAACAATCATGTTTGGATCAATGATGACAATCATGTTTAAATCAAGTATTTAAACTCGTTAATTTCTGGTAAGGAGCATACATGATTTTTCTTCGAAATAGCTTCGAAATCAAAGATTTATCTTCGACAATCATGTTTAAATCAAGCTTAAAAGTGTTCACTTTCGGTGTATATTTCAAGGATATATCTCTGTCTTTCAACTATGATACAAACTTAAAACGAAGATAAATCTCAATGATATAGGGGAAAGTATCCATAGTTGAGCCGGTTCCTTAGTTGATCAATTAGACTTTTTTTTCGCTTTGTTTAAATTTTTTGAAGGGTGACAACTTTAATATTTTTGTATCAAGATGGCGGTTCTTTGTTGTTAATGTGACGCAGCTGTGATGAAAAAACCATGTGCTAGATCAGTTTGTTCATTTTTTTAACACAATTGTTTTTTTTTTTTTAAAGTAAGCTCGATTATCTCTGGAGCTATTGTAGCTAAGAAAGCGATAGTTTTTAAGAGTATATAACATTAAGCGTTACACTTTAAATAGAGATAGATTTATAATTACTAGATCAAAGGCAATGATAAAATCTCGAGATATGTCCGTATTGAACGCTGTTCCAAAGTTGAGCCACTTCACCGATCCTTAGTTGAGCCAACTAGCTTTTTAGACAATAATGCCTCTCACATCTGTTTAGCTGTTGTAGAAAAGCAGAACGTGCGGTACTGTAATGTTAACGCTCCATCCGCATCTTTTCCACAAACTGCAACCAGTAGACAAAGAGATGTTCGGACCTTTCAAACAATATTACAAGTTTCTGGATAGCTGGATAAAGTCAAATCCTGGAAACCCTTGCACCATTTACCATGTTGCTGGCATTGCAAAGGAAGCATACAATATATATTGCTTTTTGCAAAAATAACATGAAATCAGTTTTAAAGCAACTGGATTCTTTCCACTTTGTAGAGTTGAAGACTTCCACAGATGAAAACTTCTTGCCAGCTGAAGTTACTATAATAGACCCGATCCTACGGCTTCTGATGAAACACAGCAAATTAAAAAAATAATGTTCATTCTGCTAATCCTCCAGTGACAGATATAGACTCTCTTTCAGAGCAAACAGGAAATCTGCAACTAGAGTACCAGCCTGTGCGAGCGGGCAATACTGAAAAAGTAAAAAAATGCATACAGTAGTTGACTTTTATTGAAAGTTTGTACATATTAATTGTTTGATACTTTAAATAAAGCTTTTTGGCTCAAATGTTTCTTTTATGTATAATAATAATACGCAATACTTAACTTAATTTAATAAACTTGAGAGTGGCTCAACTAAAGTTACTGGGTGGATCAACTACGGAAACCCGACTCCATAGTTGAGCCAAATTAGTAGGCTATTTTAACCCCCCAAAAATACCACAAATAATTTGCCCACAATGTCTCTAAAAATTTAAATCATTACCGCAAAGAAAGTAGTTTAGGAATATCACTTTGTTTCGGTAAAAATACTATCAGTTTGAATTTTATGATCCAAAATGTAAATTTTGGCTCAATTATGGACTATCTTTGAGATTCTACGACTGGGTAGGACCAAGTCGTCGACAGCAAAGTTCGGCTCTACGTCTTGCCACTTTTGGCGAGTTTGGAGAGTTTGCAGATACTCCTTTCTCCAGCGTAACCAAAATTGATCGGTGAGGTACTGGACTTGACGCCACCTTCTGCGCACGTAATTGTCTCGATGATTGAACGCTCCTATCGAATGGTCTTCTGCGCGAAGGAGCAGGAGATGGTTAGGTGACAACGGCACACCACCCTCTTGATCCAGGACTACCGGAGTTAAAGGTCGGGAGTTGACGATATGTTCTGCTTCTTTTCAACCGGTTCCGCCCTTGCTTCACCATGATAGGCCCAAAATAATCAATACCTGTAAAGAAAAACGGCGGATTACCGGGAGTTACTCGGCATGATGGCAAGTCAGCCATATATTGTTTACCAAATGCACTGTTGCGACGTTGGCAAAAGATACACTTACCCAAGGTCTTACGCACAGTAGCAGCACCTTTTAATATCCAGTAGCGTTCTCTCAATACGCTCCAAGTATGTGAGGACCCACTATGTCCCACATCTTTATGGCATTGTTCAATCAACAGACGTGTTACCTGCGAGTTGGCGGGCATGATTGGGTGCTTGGCATCGAAGTCTAAAGGAGCATTGCGTAGCCTACCTCCGACTCGAAGCACACCTGCGACGTGTATAAGATTGAGTTTCTGTAAAGAAAGTTTAACAATTTTACCAGGTGAATTTTGCGTTTCAAGTCTTCTGTAATCCTTTGGAAAGGCCTTCCTCTGAACAGCAGCAATAACAGTCATTTCTGCTTGGTGCATCTCGTCGACTGTCAGAGGACCAGTAGGCACGGGCCTACGCAAAAGCCTACCTTTGAGTCGTAATATCCGTGCCACAGTACGTTTCAACCTGTAAAAGGACGAAAATCGAGCAAAACGTTCTTCCATGTCACCATCTGACACGGCGACCTCGGTACCGGCCACCGTCTGCTTCACAATTTCGAATTCAGCTGGGAGGTCAGGAAGAGAATGGGGTGGCTGTGGCCACAGCGATTCTGGCTCCTGTAAAAAAGAAGGACCAGTTAGACAACGATTCACTGAACAAGAAGGGCGAGTACCATCATCAGGTGGATTGTCTGAGCTGGGAACGAAACGCCATTGGGAGGAGGTACTTCTATCTTCTATCTGCGCTAAACGATTAGATACAAAAACTGGAAAGCGTTTTGCAGAATTTCGTATCATGTACAACACAGACATAGAATCAGTCCAAAAAACAGACTCCGACAAAGAGCTGCCAAAATTGTTCCTTAATGATACATCAACTTTAGTATATTTTTCTTTTAAAGCAGGATCCTTTACGAGTCTTCCCCTCAGTCGCGACAATTGCGCACGCGCTTGACTGCAGTTGTCCGGGAGACACAGCGCCCCCGGAAGTCCAACTTGGTAGTGGCCTCGAACCACATTTTTGGTTCGCTGCATTTGCTGCAAAGCATATCTATCCTCCCTAGACATAGAGGTAACATTATCATTACATTTGGGAACTTCATCTAAGCGCCATAAGCATTGAATTTGAGAGTCTAGTAGATCGTCAGACGTATTTAGAAAATTAACAGATATTGAATCATCACCTTCCGACAAATTGCCTTGTGCAGTTGTTCTTGGACCAACCACGGACCACCCCAAAACGCCTCGGATGGCGTAGGGCTCTTTAGCACTTCCACGACGTTCTTCCTTGACCCAAAATGCTTCTGGAGTGTCTAAACCTATTAATAAAAGAACTTCCCAGTGCGCCGCTGGAAGATCAAGATCTTGTAGATGTGGCCACGATTCAAACTCATGACGTGTAAGAGCTGGGTTAGGAACCACCGGTAACTGGTCGACCGAGAGTACGTTCTGCAAATTTATCTCATCACCAGTTAAACGTACAGTAAGATTTACCTTTTTTCCCTTGCGAAGCGTCGAACAATCAGTAACAGTAGTGACAGAAAATTTGGTTGGTTCTCCTGAAATATCTAGAAGGTTTAGAAGACGATTAGCACAGAGAGAAGTCGTGGAACCCTGATCTAAGAAGGCACAGGTTAACACAGACTTTGATCCTGTTTCTACATACACGGGAACAACATTGAGAAAAACGTTGCTGCCAACAGTAATGTTAGAAGCTGCTAGGAAATTTGTAGAATGCGGTTTGGTGTTGGTCGGCAAATTTCGAGCCTGTTCTATTGACGAAGGACAAGGTTTATCTTTGGAAGGAGAAACGTCACGACGTTCTTGGTGAAGAAGCAAGTGATGTTTTTGCTTGCAGCCATTTTTAGTACAAGCTGCTTCTGAATAACAGTATTTAGAAATATGACCAGCCTTTCCGGAGTTACAGCACAGGTGGCGCTGGTGCATAAAACGCAAACTTTCACAGAAATTTCCGAAAACTCTGGACATTTTCAGAGTACATGCTTCAGGGAACGGCAAAATTTACATTCATAAGTGTTAATAGCTTTAGTAGAATTTGAGGCAACGGTATAATGCGTGTTCACCCCAAATACCGAGCCAGGCTTCGATTTAAAATTAACAGAATTCGCATAAGACTTAACTACATCAGCTTCATTTACAATAAAGCGCTTAAGATCGGCAAAGTCTGGTTCGCGACCCTCTCGTTCAACACCGGCAGAAATCCGCAGCCATCGCGATTGCAGGTCGAATGGTAACCGCCCAACGATTTTGGAAATGTTCTCAAAACAGTTCAAATCCGAAAAATAGTTTTTAAATGACCTAAAGTAGTATAACACTCTTCAACCTTTCGTGCTAGCTCGATCAGGGCTTCAGAATCATTCTTTTTAACGGAAGGACCTTCAAGCAAATTAGCAATATACGATCTAGCGATTACGTTTCTTTTGCCATATGTTTCATACAAAATTTGTTTAGCTTTGACAAATCCCTGATGAGGTTCTAGCAGCAAGCAATATTCAATAATTGATTTGGCCTTACCAGAACCAATATTGAATTAAATAAAGCAGTTTTACCTTATCATCATGTTCGACCGCCTCAATTGTACGAGATTCAAATGCAGATATAAACTTCAGATACGTAAGGGGGTTTCCATCAAACTTCAGCAGTTCCAAGGCTGGTTTTCGTAAACGCGACTCGACCTAGGTTTCATGTCTTCCCGGCTCGACGAGTCTAACTGAGTAGAACCTTGAAAGGTAACCTTTGGTTTCGTTTCCAAAGGAAGACTATGATCCGGCAATGCAACGGTTTGGGCCGCGTAGTCAACACCTGTAAAAGGTAAGTGTACCTGCTCTGTTTGCGATGTTACCACAGTGACGTCAGCACTAGTTGTGGGCTTCTGATCGTCGAAAGGAATATAACCACCACGTTCCAGTTCCTCTTCGAAGACCTGTCTTTCAACGGCGGCTTTCTGCAACTGGTGAGATGCTTTAAGTACCTCACCTTGTTGGTGTTCGAGCTCGCGAGCTTTCCACTCACGTTGCTGCTTGAGCTCAAACTCCTTCTTGGAGAAGGCGTTGTTCCCGCTCACGTTGCTGTTCGAGAAGGCGTTGTTCCTGTAATTGACGAATATGTAATCGCGCAACCTCCTGCTTTGCAACTGCTTTAGCTAAACGCAAACTACTACGCGAACTACGCGAACTTCGTGAGCTACCGCTAGCAGTTCTGAGTTGCGAACAATGAGAGGCAGATACAACACTTGCCGCAGTTGCCGACGTTTCGGGATCGAGGGGTAACTTTTTCTGAAGCCATTCCGAAACTTTCTTATCAAAGCGTGCCTTTTCGGAGTGCAGGTTGTATAACTGGGTAATCAAAAACTCCCCTTTTGACGAGTCGTCGTGCAGCCTAATTGCCTTTTCTAATTGTGAAGAGGCCTCGTTAACATTATCTAACAGTGCTCTGACTGATTCAGGGTCGGAATCTTCTTTAATAAGCACTTCGACCTTTTCGTAAAGCTCTTTCAAATTAGCTTGTAAAGTAACGAAACTCTTACCTTCAAGCTCCATTGAGACAGAAAAACTTAATTAAATGCTGCCGAAGTTGAAAACTTTATGTTACAGTAAGTTCTTCGCGTTGCGCATTATTTGGATTTTTTCTAGTTTCTGACTTTTTTTAATTTGTTTTAGTTTTAATATTATCAATTTGGCTTTTCTTGATACCAGCATGAATAAAGATTTTAATATTATCATTATTCATTTGTATGCGTCAATTGAGAAAACATAAAAGGGGTCTCTTAAATAAGTCACCGTAAGCAATTTTTTTCTGTGAAACTAACCCAGAATCTCCCTTTCGGCACCAGAATGGAATAAAGAAAAAAACTAAGAGAAAAAGAATCTCTCAAGAACTGATAGGAACTGCAAGGGGATCCAGGTTAGTTGCACCAAAAAAAATTGCTCACGGTGATTTGTTCAAAAGACCCCATAAAAGACCATTTTGACTATTTTGCTGTCTCTTGGCACACCTGCCAAAGTTGGTAATTTTTTATAGGTAAAAAAGGAATGTCCCTGATACAAATTGCTAATTTGTATTATTCACTAAGTTTAGTTGCTTTTTTTTTACTATCCTTTATGTCAATATTATATTAACATTTGCTTCTGTGATATTCTTATATGCCAAATTGTTTTCTATTTTTTTGTATTTTTTTGTAAGAATTTTATTGTAAATTTGCTTATCCAAACTATTACCAGTCTTCTTTCACAGTCATCTTGCAAATCCTGCGAGTTGCATGATTGTTGGGCCTGCGTGGAGCGGTTCTAACCCATGTAAAGGGCAGTGTTACAGTAAGTTCTTCGCGGCCTTAAACTCCGTGTGGCTGTCTCCGGAAATGTACGCGTCCTTGATTTGACTTGAATTAAATTTGTATTAAGATATAAAAACAATGCGAAATAAGACGAACTAAATTGGACGGGTAAATAAGATAGACGAAAATGATAAGGTCGGACGAAATTAAGATGTACGGACGTTATGGACAAAATAAGATGGTCAGACGAAATAAGCCGGATGGACGAAAATAAGACGAATCGGACGAAAATAAGACAAATCGGACGTTAAATGGATGATTGGACGATCGGAGGAAATAATAGAGTCGGACGAACGATTTGGATGATTGGACGAAATAATACAGTCGGACGGTTTTCTATAAATAAACGTAAACACTAAATAATGCGCAAATGAAAGACTTATAAACACTCACCAACTGTAGACTGACACGGAGCAGACCGACAAAACTAACAATATCAAACAGTATCTTCCAACAGTATTATAAACAGCTCAAAAGCCTCAACAGCACTCCCAACGGCGTCTAACAGTATTTCAAACAGTAAATCTACGACCGCTACACAAAGGCTGAAGTAGCAAAACTAAGCGTTTCTACACAATTTTCACCCAACTTATGGAAAAGAAGTCAGCTCGAGGTAACAATCAATTAGCAATCGAGCGCGCTGAGATAATGGAAAATGTCGGCTCAAAGCAACAATCAATTAGCAGTGAGATAATGGAAAATGTCGGCTCAAAGCAACAATCAATTAGCGAGCGAGTGCCGTGAAAAAATAAAGTGAATCAAATTAAATGTCAAAACAAAAATTAAGTAAATCAAAGTCAGAAATAAACCCGGGTTTGAAACTCAGAGTACTTGCCGTAACAGGCAGCATAACGCATGGTAGTAAGGAAGATGCTACAAGTATGCTAACTACAGCAAATTGTTTGTTTAGATTAGAAGGAATTAATCGTATTATGAATCGTATCCTAACCTATTTTTTTAAACGTGTTTGTGATCAAATAAATTTAAGATTATCGCCCCTTGTTGCAATTTAAATTTTTGATTTTTAGAAATTCAAGACATACACGTGCCTGCTTTGGCGAAGCAAGCAATAGCTCGCGAAGAGAAACCATCCAAGGTTGAAGCCGTGAAGCTGCACATATCACGTTTCCGGACTTGATGTTTTTATATATATACATATATAAAACTTTTAAGTTTAGAATCAAGCTTAGAGCCCAGCCTGTTGATCAGCTCTGTTAATATTTTCATTGATTATATAAAATGCAATTTTTTTACTCTCCCGTCTTGTTTAAGTGCGTAATTGTGCAATCGTATTTTTTATGTATGTCGGTGGCAAGTTCTCGATCTTGTGTCAGACATATTCATTCGTGCCTGGTTCTCCATCCAGGGTCAATGTGAATATCAGATGATTATAACTTACTAACATGCGTCCCTCTTGGTAATGACTGCACTCGTCTCATTGATAAATCGTATACCTGATGAGCCCCATAAGGGCGAAACAGGGCCTTGTCGTGTACTATGCTTTGATTCGTGCGTTGCAAAATACAAGGCTTTCGCAGTTTTTCTTGTTCGGATTGTTAGACGGTAACCTGGCTATATCCAATCATTTTGACAAATATATACGTATATATACAGATATTTATTTTCGGATAATTTTATTTTATCAAAAATATTTATTTTCGGATAAAAAAAAAATATATATATATATACAGGGTGAGTTACGGGAAACGGATGTTTTTAATGAAGACAAAACTCTGCGAATATTTTAACAAAAATTTTATAATGTACATAAAAAAATTCACTAAACTATGCCATTATGTCTGCGAAGCTCAGGAAGGAAACAGTATTCAAATATTCGAATATAGCGGTCTGAAGTAACCGTTGCTGTCTCTTCTTCTTCGAAAAAGAATGGACCAAATATCCCGCACTTTCCCAAACCACACCAAACAGTCACTTTTGGGCTCTGTGGTGGTCGCTGATGTAATTCACGAGGATTTTCTGAAGCCCAGTATCAAAAGTTTTGCTTGTTAACTGTACCGATGGCATAATATAACAATGCTCGCAGGAACAATGAAAATATTCTTCATTTGATTTTGGAAAATTATTTGAGGTTTTATCAAGCTGTTGTTCTTGGTCTATTTCATTAAATTCTTTCGTAGCAATGTTTTCCATTTTTTTTTTTCTTTTTACCAGCTTTGGATCTGTACTTTTGCTAATTGCAAGCAGATGCAGTTGTAGTATATACTTCTAACAATGCTAGTCTCAGTTGTTTTGCCAGCCAATGACGTCATCACTCACGTGCGCCACCAATGGCGATTTTTTCTTTTGGAGATAACTAGAATAACAGAGACCTTTGAGCAAAAATTTTTTCAGGGTTGATTTTTAACCATTTAAAAAATATTTTAAGCTCAACTTGTATTTTGACTGGACTTCCCCTTTAATGTTTGAAGCTCTATGCTAAAAGGCCCAATTAATTTCAATAATCGAATTTCACTTTTAAAAGATAAAACTGAAGTGTATATAGTGCCAATAGTTCAAAGTAAAATAAAAACGGCTTTATAGTTTAATTTACAAACACTTAAAAACATCTTATGCTTTGATTTTAGAATCAAGAAGTAGTTGGCAAAAACTGTATAGGCTTATTATTATCATAAAAAAACGACAAATGATTAAAAAAAAGTAAAACGACATAGTTCTTTACCGAAGCAACAAAAACTATTTTCATCTTTTTTCGTGACGTTGCTTTTTTGTATGAAAATAAACACTTTCTAGCAAAACCACTTTTAGGAAATTTTTGACATCATTATTAATAACGATCACGTACAATCTAAAAAAAGTTTTCATTGTGAGGATAAAAAATTAAGATTATTTATAATTTGAAAAATGATTAATACAATTTTTGCTTAATTAATTTTTAAAAAACAAAAATTTACAAAAACCTGTTTGGCAAACTATAATTTTTTAGATAAAAAATCAATTAAATACCATACAATGGAGCCTCACGAACCGATGCAGACGATCTAGCATTGTTGTAGTCTTGTGGAAAGTGGAAGGATTTGGTGGAAACTTTAAGCCAAGACGTGACTACACTATCAGCATATCTCTAGATTTAGAGGTTGAAGCTCAGTCACATTGAGACGGTGACAGCAGCCTATCATTTAAATAACTGAGAGGCCAAACGTGAGCTCAAAGTCTACAATAGCAATAGACTTTTATCGTTTTGTCCAACCGCTTCTCATCTTGGGGTAAAACTGGACGGATCGTTCATGTTCTGTCACCATCTAGTGACATTGCGCAAAAAACTATCTTCGCATGTCATACTACTGAGGCGACTTGTATGCTCAGGATGGGGTGCTAGTGCCAAAGCACTGCGAACAGCTGCCCTATATCTGGTCTGCTCAACAACTGAAAACCAGTCTGGTGTCGCAGGGCTTAAACTCACCTCATAGACAGTGTCTTGAATGACGCCTTGCGCATACTCACTGGATGCCTGCGTCCCACTTCAACGGACCACTTACTCATACCTTCAGGCATCCAGTAACCTGAGCTTCGCCGACTAGGAGTAACACTTTTTTTGCTTACCGTGGATCCCTGGACTTTAACATGTGCTTCATGGTCTTATAAGTGATTCTTCAGATGCTCACCAGGAGAGACTAAGATCCAGACACCCGTTTGTGCCAGTTGCTGGGAATCTTTTAAACAACCTTGCCGGAATATATGTATCCGCGCTTCTCCGTGCACGAATTACAGATGGAACACGGAGTAGTGTTAGAATACAACCAGACTTCGTGCTTTTATAACCATGACCAGTACTTGAGCTTGCCCTGAACAGCTTGGGTTAAGCTCAATCGGCTGCAGACTGGTGTTAGGCGATTCCATTTGTTCATGTCAAATGGGGTCTCGCTCCTTCACTAAATTGGGAGTGCGGCGTTATTGGACAAACCGCAGGCCACATCCTAATAGCGTGCCACGCATCGGGCACCACATGCAGCACGAGGTAAACTTAGGGTAAATTTACAGCTTATTTTTATAATAAATGCTAACTTACTTATGTTTAAGTAAGAATTTTTTTCTGGAAATTTAAAATGTATGCTAATGCCTAGTAAATAGTTGTCAAACAACAATCTTTAATCAAAATGTTATCGCATGAATCTTTTGGTAATATTCAATAGAACATTGTAGAAAAACACAACAAATACTTCTAAAATGCAAAGATTTATTACTGTATGTGCAAATTTTTGCATAAACTGTTTTGATTATCCCAGTAAAAACCTGTATCCATGAACTTTGTGCTTTAAACTTTTTTAAGTTTATGGACATGATTTTTATATAAAACTTTATAAAACGAGCGACGTATCGCTAGAAATATGTTGGTTATCATCAAGCAAACAGGCAAAGTTAAGTTGTTTAAAAAATACATTATACCTATGGTGCATTCGCTCACATTAATATGTGGCTTGATATGGCTAATATGCGGCTGGTTCTTCTTCAAAGCATCATTGCTCCTTGCAAAAAATCATGCTGCTTTTGTTTGAAACTTCAATGCTGAGGCTCAAACCTGGGCAAGCTTTTAAAAAATTAGTTCAACAGCATTAGACTCTGCTTTAAAAAGAGAGTAGAAGTAAGCATCGTGAACCACTTAACTCAATTTTCCAAATTTACTCCAATAAAAACCATCAAATTCAACTTGAAAAACCATCTAAGTTGTTTTATTTGATTTGAAAAAGTTTATGTTTTTTTTTTCAAAAAAACTTCAATGTCAATATTTTGACAAAAACAGCCAAATGACAATAAATGTTTAATTTAAGCAACAACGCAATTAGGTACTTTTTGTACTTACACCCTCTGCCATTTGCGTCTAGGTTCAACTTCTATTTCAGATAAATAAAATTCAAAAAAAGACTAATAAATCATCTATTAATTACATATCAGTTTTTTAATTAAGCTTTTCAAAATCTGATATCGTTTTGATTTTACTTAATTGTTGAATTGCGAAAACACAGTAAAATTTTGATTGGATTAAACACGGAAAAAATAAAAAGTCGCACTCATCAAAAAATAATTAATTTCTTTTTTAAAATAGTTTTTTGCAAAATAGTAATAAAATTTTTATAATTGAAAAAAGGCAATAATAATTTTATCCCACATAGACGGCTTTTTATTTATTTTTAGAAAAAGAGTCCAGCAGCTCTACTAATATATATTTCATACATAACAGCAATAGATTTGGAGTTGCAAATTTTATATATTAAAACTGTCATTAAATTAGCTGACAATTGTAATATCCTATTGTTTCGCTTTCAACCATTTACCGAATAATATCCTACTATCGTAGAGCAAAATTGTTTAAATTAGAAAACTTTCAAAACTATAAAACCAAAACTCTTTTAAATGGAAATGTTTTTTGAAAAATAGCTAGATACATCATAGACCTGTTGAAGTGTTTAGTCAAAACAACGATTAAAGATTATATTATGCTCAAGTGTTTAGTCGTATATTAATTGATGGTGCAAAATTAAATGGTAATGTTTTTAATATCGAGCGAAATTTAATGAATGTAAAATTTACATTGTCTGAAACCTTCTATTTTGACATACAATGAAGTCGAGGTCAAATTTTTCTTGCCTGACAGATCAGACGACGCCTTTTACAGCACGTTATTCTGCTTGACTATTTGTTTAAAATTTTCCCCTCAGTACGCCATTTTGATTTTTTTTGGTGTTCAAGAATTTAAAGTACAGTAGCTTAGATTACGGTTGCCATATCTGAATAGGCGGAATTCCAGACAGACATAGGCGCACCAACAAAAAATTTTTAAAGGAGCGGACAAAATAAAGTTGTTTCCGATTTTAGGACGAAGACTAAAAAAAGGGTCTTCATTTCGAATCGATCTCTCATTTCCCTATTTTCATCCCAAAATCATGGTTTTCTCTAAAAAAAGTCTTCATTTCGATCTGGAAATGGCTATTTTTGTCACATAATTAACGTGCTTTCTTAAAAACTTGCACGTTGTTTTCAGTTGATGCTAAAATTCCAGACATATGGAATTTTTTAAAAATTCTTTTTAAAAATTTTTTAAAAAAATTAACAAAATTCCGGACATGTCCGGAGTTTTTCGGACGTATGGCAACCCTAGCTTTTTCTTGATTGCATAATTAAAGATACAGACTTGATCCACGACAAACTTTTGTGAAATTCGACTTTTAAAAAATTAGTCGAATAGGTACGTGCCTCCGAAAACCAATGACCATTTAAAGCGTTAAGCTTTCAAGTTTGAAAACTCTTCCTTTGGTATATAAAGACGAAGGAATTCAAGCAACGGCTTGTTTAGATACATGGCTTTTAGCATGTCATTAATCTGCATTTTTAGGAGTTTGAATTGAAGTTCAGGGGGGTATAAAAGGGGGGTGTAAGATTGAAAGAATAGAAACGGCATCAAACTCCAGCTGTTTGCATTTGATATTTTGAAATCTACAGTAGGTGGTTGATTTTGCCAAACTGATTCGCGGCCCGTACGAAATTCTCTCGCGGGTCGCATGCTCGTCACCTCTGGTTTGCATCGTCTACATTGTGCATTCTGAGAATCTCTTGATCAAAGATTTTTAAAAACTTCAGACAGTTAAGTATTTTTTTGGCTTGCTAAAACCATCTAGTGGTAATCACTTAAACTTCTAAATTTAAACAAAATGTTTGAAAATTAGATAAACTGACTCATAAAAATTTTTATCATTTACATGTATTAAAAAAAATAACAAAATATGGGTTTATGAAATAGCATGAAATAAAGTAAAAGACTAATCAAACTTTTGGAAATAAACTGTTTGTTTTTTGGAAAAAAAGCAAAACACCAATGAAAACAATTTATATTTTTTCTTTTGGCTATGTTTTTTAGAAATTTGCTCTGCTGTAGTACAATCACACTTTTTTGAATTACTGGCATTTAATGCAGTCAATGATGAACACTTTTAAAATGAGAAACAAGAAAACGAAAACAAAATGCATAAAATCAACCGAATACAAATATTAAAAAAAAATTTATGAAAACTTACAAAAATATCAACAATAATCTGAGTGACAAATTTTTTAAAAACATTTATTTATGCGTTCAAACAAGCAGCTAAAAATTTTAAATATATAAAAAAACTTAAGTGTAGAAATCACCGCCCGCTGTTTATGAGCTGAAAACAAACGGTTTAAAAACGAGTTTTTTAAAGATACCTTTGGTACGCAACTCATTCTATAACAGAGGTACAAATGTATATAAAAAGGCTTCGATTGTAAACAGGAAAAGCCCTTGTTACTACTACTTTGAAACGCTCGACTTGATATTGTGCACAATGTGGATGATCACTGTGGCGGAATCCCAAATGTTTTCGCAAGTCAATAGATTAATTGGTTAAACCCAAGATTTTTCACGTTTTCTGATCTTAGCGATAGTTTTAGTCTATGTTATTAAACTTAAAACTAAACACAAGCTGCTCTTTTTATAGTTCAGCACAGACTGTACAGTAGACTCTATTATATTGAGATTAGATTGATGCCGCTTTGTCACAAAAGTAAATAAGCTTTGATTAAGTTCAAGCAGAAAAGCGAAAGTAAAAAAAAACTGAACGTGTCCCTTGAATTTGGCCGAAAGTTACACGAAAAGCTGATTAATAAAACAAAAACAAAATTTTACGTTTCTTAGCGATTCGTAAGCAAACGCTGCATCATGGACGATGATTGTGTCGTCATGTTTCCGCCAATCAACACCCGACCGCGTCGTAACAAATGCGGATTCTCTTGCGAATAAAGTCTGAGAAGCAAATTAATCCAGCCTTCGTACTCTCGCACGTTTGTGTATACTCCAGGATATGAGGGCTGACCGCAGCCATAGCCCCAGGAAACGATTCCTGCAACGTACCACGACTCATCATCAAATTGGCAAGCTAAAGGTCCTCCGCTGTCACCCTATAAAAAACAAAGTTAATAGATATTAAATGTTGAAGATATTAGATAAAATTTGTGGCAACATTTTTTATGTTTCTTTTTTAAGCAATTCAAATTAAACATAAATAAATCTTAAAAGTTTTTTAAATGTTGAATAGGATAAAGCCGCTGGATCATCGTTTCTCGACCTGGTGTCCGCGACCCCAAGAGGATTTCCAAACATTTGTATGCGAGACACAACAATACTTTATTACAATACTTTTCAAGTCTAAAAATATAGTAAACAGAGCGATAAGAAGGTCATAGGCTATATGAAAATTTTAAAAGGGGGCCAAAAAAAGATAAGAAACACTGCGCTAGACAATTTTGATACAAGAAATATCTTTAACCAGTTTTAGCTTTCCTAATAATTTCTACTACCCAATTCAGGGGCGGATTATCTGTACCACTATCATCTGTACCACTATCATCTGTACAGCTCAATCTTTTATGTTTTGTATATTTGAGCCTGGCTTATCTGTTGTCTGGTACACTACTTGCATACCACCAAGAAAAAAACTTTATAAATTCTGGTAGATCTTACAATGTACCAATTTGAATAATGTGTGCATCGTGAGACGATATCATAATACATTTTTTATATTTTATACGTTGTCGAAAATCACTTGAGAAGATTTGCTCTAACTACAGATCAGTTTGAGTCATTATCGTATAAGTGTCTTCCTAAAAGGTAATCTATGTACATTTGCACACACTGATTATACGTACTTTGCAGCTGTCTCTCTCACCGTTGACATAGTCACCGGCGCATATATGTTGTTGCTGGTTGATTTGGCCTCTATACGTGCGATTGCACAAGGTGCTGTTCACAATGAGCAAAGGAACTTCTCTTAGTTGGACGGAAAAAATGTTGCTTTCTTCACCTGCAAATAATTCTTAATCGTTATTTTCAATCGCTAAACTTACAGCAACCATCAAGAGATTAACATTTGCACCTTTTGATTAAACTGTTGCAGATGTCAAGGACAGTTGAAAGTTTTTCAATTGCTTTTTATTCTATTTAATGGTATGACTGTAATTTAAAGCTGCCATCTAAAACGATAAGCAGAGAAAAAGCAATAAAGTATCTTTCCCAAGTAAAAAACGGGATGACGAGAGTAGATGTCGAATAAAAATTGTTTTATCACCTTCGCCATTAATAGGGCGATCTAATCTATTAATACATGACCACACTGCTGACTTAATGTTACAAATGAACCTTCTCTTTAACAAAAGTCTCTTTATTAAACAGTATTCTCTTTAACAAAAAGCATGTACTCTAATTCTTTAGTTCAGCAGGCTAAATATGCATATTAAGGTCTGTTCAGAGACAAAGCGGACACGGAAAAAGTAAGCGTATTGTGGAAAACGCAAAAAAATAAGACGGAAAGCGTAAAAAATCGACAAAGCGCAAAACTTTTTGTGTTTAAGGGAAAAAGATTGAAGTTGGAATATCTTAACTTTTTCGCTTGGTTCAGACTGAATCGATCTCGAAAACAACAAGACGAAGCGGAACTTTTTGCTACTTTTTCAAAAAATCTACTTTCTGCTTGCTTTGTCCTCGATCGCTTTCAGTCTGAAACAACCTGTAATAATTTTTTCCTTTAAAGTTACCACTTTTTGAAGAGAGAAATATTCTATTTTAGTAGACATAGTGTTTCAAATCCAAGAACAAATGAAACAAAGGGATTTTTTTAACTCAAGATAAAGTCATTTACAGTTTCTTGCAAGTAATACAAATCAAATATTGAACTTACTTGTAACACCCCATCCCGCAGCGAAGCACCTATGCCATCCAGGATTGGTCACTCTTCCTCTTGGGAGACAAATCGGGCGAACATATTCGTTAAATGTGAATGGAGAATGGGACCGAACAAGAGCGATATCATTCACTGCTGAGGTCTTTCGGTCAGCAAAGTCTTTAAAAATAACCAATCGTCAAAATGCCTTCAATTTCTTATCGATTGTTTGTTTTTAAATGTTTGTCATTTAAAAATATTAAAGATTATGTGTTGAAACGCAAGTACGCAATTGGCAAGCTAAACCAGCTGTTAAAAAGTGCGGCCAATACTGATATTAGAACGGAATTCTAAAGTCATGGTTAGAATTTTGTAAGTCGTGGTATTAAATAATGATAATATCATTTTTTTTAAAAAATTGGTGGAAAGTTAAGTGTTTACTGCTCTAAAAAAGGTTTTACTGAAAGGTGTTACTGAAACGTCAAATATCTTTTAAACCAGCGGTTCTCAATTGGGGGTGCGAGAAGGGACTTCTTGGGGTGCGAACTTTTTTTTCCAAACTGTAGTTTAATTTATGTTACATCGGACTATAACGCAGATTTTACCAATAGGAGTATTTGTTTCATTCATGTTTTATAAACGATTGACTGTGATGTAATAGATAAATAGAAGAAAATTTCTCAGTCATAAAAACTCATTGTCTGCTTGTACCACGTGGAGAGCCTATCCCTGCATTAATATTCTCCTATTTTTTGTGATAGTTAGTAATCGAGTAGTTGGGATACTTTCGGCTGTTTGATTATTTTGTGCAAAAGAATTTGGGTTATAATTGAAAGTGTTGATAGAAGCATTATTAAGGTTAAAAGAGTAAAGGTGAACGAACGAACTATTAATAACATTTATTTTAGACTTTTAGAGTAATTTTAGTCCTGTTCTTGATAATCTACACTGCACTGCAGCATGTCAAGAATCAAAGCAAGGAAGTGGAAAGAGGAATACAGTAAGTTTGGTTTCACAGCCACTACAGTTGATGGAGTTGAAAAGCCGCAGTGCATTCTCTGTGATGTTGTGTTTTGTAATGCTAATCTAAAACCGTCAAAGTTAAGTGAGCATTTTAGAAATAAACATGGGGGAGTTGAAGCTGGATATGATGCTGAAACTTTAAAAACAAAACGAGCTTGTTACGAAAAAAGTGGGACGCTTCCGAAAATGGGATTTACTAGAGTCGAAAAGCCTCATCTTCTCGCTTCATACAAAGTAGCTTATCGCATCGCGAAAGCAATGAAACCTCACACGCTTGCCGAAGAAGTTGTTAAACCTTGTGTCATTGACATGGCTGACATAATTTTGGGAGATGGTGCTGCCAGAAAGTTGAAACAAGTTGCGTTGTCAAACGGTACTATTGCTAGAAGAATCAAGGATCTCAGTATCGATATTCGCGATCAACTAATTTCGGACTTAAAGGCTTCTCCACTAAAAATCTCGATTCAACTGGATGAGTCAACAGATGTATCCAACTGCAGTCAATTAATTTGCTTTGATCGTTATATCAAGGAAAAGAAAGTCAAAGAAGAGTTTTTGTTTTGTCAACCACTACCGAGAACAACAACTGCGAAGGATATATTTAAACTAGTCAAAGAATTTTTCATCAAGCATAATCTTGATATAAAAGTGATTGGTTCTGTTTGCAGTGATGGTGCTCCAGCTATGTTGAGCAATCGTTCTGGTTTTGCCGCTATGCTGAAAGAGAAGATACCCGAGTTAAAAATAACTCATTGCTTACTTCACCGACAGGCTCTTGCTTTCAAAACACTACCTACATGTCTAAAGGATACCCTTAACTCCTGTGTGAAAATCGTGAATTACATCAGAGGTCGTGCTTTGAATCACCGTTTGTTTCTATCGCTCTGCTAAGATGTCAATTAAACGACAAACATGTTCTTCTCTACCACACTGAAGTAAGATGGTTGTCGAGGGGTCGGGTACTGAACAGGTTTCTACAACTACGAAAAGAGATTAAACGCTTTTTGGAAGATCGCAACAGTCACTAGGTTGTTTGTTTTGAATTTGTTTCAATTTATTCAAATGACAGCATATCTTGCTGATATTTTTAACCACCTTAATGAGCTGAACTTATCACTACAAGGAAAAGAAATAAATATGGTAAAAGCGTCCGAGAAGTTGAAATCTTTCATCGCCAAACTGCCTCTCTGGAGTCGCCGGGTTCAGAGTGGCAACCTAGCTAACTTTCCTTTTCTTGATGAAATACTTGTGGAAGGTGGTGCTAGCTTGCTAGAAAATGTGCAGTTGGAAATTGTCGCACATATGAAACTCTCAGCGCATCCTTTAACAATTACTTCTCTCCAGGTGAATTAAACGTAATGGAAACTTGGATAATCGATCCCTTTAAGTTTAATGTAGATACACTTCCTGATGACGAAAGTTACAAAGAGGATCTTATCGATTTGAAAGAAAGTCGAAACATGAAAATGGAGTTTGAATCGATGGTTTTAGATAATTTTTGGAGTATACAACTGGAAACATATCCAAAGTTGGCTGAAAAAGCTCTGGCAGTTCTTCTTCCTGTTTCGACTACTTATCTGTGCGAAGCTGGGTTTTCTTCCCTAGTTTATTTAAAGAATAAGTATCGAAATCGATTGGAAACCGTGGAAAATGATTTACGCATCGCTTTGAGTAACAGACAACCACGATACGAAAAACTTGTAGACATGAAAAGGCAAGAAAAATCAAATAAATAAACTTTTTTGTACTTGATTGTGTTTTGTTTAAATTTTTACATACGTTTTGTTTATTTTCATTTATTGAATTCTTTGTTAAGTTCTTCTGGGACTTTTGCACCTATTGATATCACCGATGATAATTACAAAAAAATTTAATTCAAATTGTTCAAGGGGTGCGAAAATGATTTTTCTGTTCCGAAGGGGTGCAAGCTTCAAAATGAATTGAGAACCGCTGTTTTAAACAAAAGTAATTTTTTCTTTTTATAGAAAATATGACTATCAAAAGTAAACAAACAGAAAACAGAATAAGCTTTTGCAAATCATACAGTTTTATATTTTTTTCTCTCTTTTTTCTAATAAGAAGTCTAAATAAAAGAAATTTTTCGAATTCAAAAGCAATCAAATTAATCATATTGGTGTTGACATTGCAAAACCTTACATTTACTTGAGATAGATTATTACAAAGATAATAAAATTTGGAGAAGAAAAACAGTTTATTTCAAATTTTTGTGTAAGGTTAATATTTTTTATATATGTTCAAATGAATATATGTAAAATATGAGAAAAGTATAAGTGTAAAGTAAAAATCAAAATAATTTGTAAAATGTATTTGTAAAGTTAAATATTCCTAGTCATACAGTATTTATTAAAAAAAAGCTTTAATATTCCATAAATAATCGAAATTTACTTTACACTTCACTTACATTTGTTAATAACGTTTGTTGTTCATAATTGCAACAAATATTTTAAATTATAAAATTTAAAACCACTTTTAATTCGTATTTTTCCTGCAGGATATTTTGTTAAACTTTAGGCTTTCGTTTAACTCACTAATATAATAATAAATAAAAAATGTATTGTGCAGTTTTAAATACAATTTAAAGTAAATATGTTAGTTTATTTTTACAAATTTTGTTTATCAAATTTCATTTTCACTTCCTTTGAAAAAAGACCCAACAATTAACTTACACGTCTTTTTAAAAAAATAATAATATGCAATCAGAATATTTCTTTACTTACTAGAATGATGAAACATATGCTTGATTCTTCTCGTTTGCCACCTTGAAGCTTCAGAAGAGTTTATATTCCTATTTTTCATTCCAGCTGTAATCCTCCAGTGACTTAAAGGTCTCGCAGGAAAATTATTCGGACGACTAAAGTAATTTTTAAAAAAATGCTTCTGTTTTACACGTTAATTTTCGTAGTCAGAGTACTTTTTCAGTCTATTACACGCTTTAAACACTCAAAACAATTGATCTAAGTTTAAGAATAAATTACAAGTTGAAAAAATTTGATTACCCAGCTTAAAATAATTTTGATTTAAAAACATTACTTGAACAACAAAACAAGAGCAAAAAGTAAAAATAAATTTCGAAAACGGTCAAAAAATTGAGTCTTTAGTTTCGAAAACAAACTGTTTATAAAACATCAAATTGTTTACATAAACACAGCAAATTTAGTGCATTAATTTTCCCTTTAAAAATTAATTTTTTTGTGCATATATGAATATAGCATACATATCATTGAGTATGAATTGAATGGTGTGAATTTCTACCAGTTTTAATCTTAACCATTTGAAATTTTTTTATAACATTAAGGAATTACAAAGTCCTGCATCAACAAACTCAAAAGAACTTTTTTCTTTACTAGCAAGGTAAAAATTTCTTTATCAATAACCAAGTGTCTTGTAATAAATCTTACTGTTTGAAATCCAAACAATGAGCTGCAGTCAGGACCCATTCTCTGTTAATCAAAACTCCCCCGCATGAATGGGGTTTTGTTCCAGGAAAATTTTTAAAATTACGCTGCTTTCCCGTGTACAAACTGACCTGTTCATATAAAAAATATCAAATTACACTTTAAAAAACAAAAACAAGTATGACAACGCTTTTTCCAAAAGAGTTTAAAAACCAAAACAAATAATATATCCATATTTTCCAAAATAATCTTTATTCGTTCGAATAAAGCAAGTTTTAAGTAAATAAATTTAAACTAACTTGGCACGATAAATTATAAATTAAGTTGCATAAAACCTGTATGAATTTGCTGTTGTGATAATATTTTTGTTAGCTTCTATTCTTATAACCAATCGAAAAACATTTTAGAGAAACATATTTACAATTTTTATCAACAATTTTTTTCTGTCTAAGTAGAGATATTTCAAAACATTTATGAGTGAGTGTGCCATATAAATATGGGTGAAAACAAAAGTCATTCGGATATTTAAAAATATATGAATTGAAATTATTTCGTAGCAGAAGAAAAAACAACTTAACTTTGAGCAATCGTCAATTCCCAATCAAACCATTTAACCAAACGTTTTTCAAGACTAATCATTATTTCGTTTCGGGTTCAAAGTTCAAGTGAAACTGATTAAAATTGCGTCAAAGTCGACTCAAATGAATACCGATATAATTTAGTAGCAATAACGTTATTGAAGTAATTATTAAGTATTCGACCTCAAATGACTTGAATGACAATCAATTTGTTGTTTTTTTACACAACGTTTTTGATTCGATTGTGTGTTTAATCCAATAAAAATCGAATTTTTTTGGTTTGTCGAAGAAAAAACATTAAGCGTTACAACACAAAAAATATCGTTTTCGCAAAAATGCAATGATTTGAAAAGTCGATCTAAACTTAAATTCTCAATGCTTAGATTTATCGCGTTATTACTGGTCACTTACCATCCACGGCCAAGAGCTTCGAGCAGTCAATCGTCCCCCGACAATACGAAAGTCAGGAATTGCACCCGATCTTCCGCATTCTGTTGCATAAAACGTGTTATTCGTAATCGCAATGCATTGTGGATAAGATGATTTGCGCTTTTCGAAACGTTCTACAGTAGGGGTGTCCAACCTTTTCCTCATCGCGGGCCAAATTTTCGTCTGTAAGTTTATCACGGGCCGCAATCGCTAAAACAATCAAAGTGATGTTGTCATGCAAGTTTGTACGAAAATTAACGTCTCCAAAAGAGGTGGTCTCTAAAAAAAAAAGAAAGGTCTTCGCTTTGAATCAACAAAGTTTTTACAATTTTTGTCCCCAAAAGTAGTGCTTTTCGAAAGCTTTTGCAGAACACTTGGCCATCTCTCGCGCAACACAGATTAGAGGTTTAAATGCACTGCAATAATTCAACTCGATGCAGCGTCTGATTAAAAACTCCTTCGCGGGCAGCACCAAAAGGCTTCGAGGGCCACATGCGGCCCGCGAGCCGTGGGTTGGACACCCCTGCTCTACAGCAACGCGCTTATCAAAAACCTTAATTAAATGCTTAATTTCGAACTTGAGCGTTTACTGAAAAGTTAAGCATATTGTGTTTTCGCTTTGAGCTTAAGATATTTAAACAATTTTTAAACTGAAGTTTGATAAATCATTTAAAATTCTTTTTTTGTTTTTGTCGTTAGTATTTTCCTGATTCAAGTTTAAATATTTAAGCATGAATTTGTAAAATATTTTTTTATGAAAAGTGTAACGTTCTACTATTACAGATGAAAAAAGTTTTTATAAGATAATTTTGATGTAGCGTAACTTAGCGACTTACGTATAGTTGGTGGAAATTTTGAAGCCGTCATCTGACTGGCGAAGACAATACAAATTTGTATCAATATCAATATCATTTTCAAATAACGATTTAAAATTTTCGTGTCACTGTGAAAAGTTTTAATCAATCGTTGACACTTATTCTCTACAAGTTCAACTTTGCCCTTTAAAGTAAAATAAACACATTTAATGTGTGAAAAATTTTACGTAAAATTCACAAACTATATAAAATTAAATACTCTTTGCATTTTTTAAAATAAATATACCGTAGTTTATTATATTAAAAAAAATAATCTGTTGTGATTATATTATATTACCGAGCACTGCGTTTGTTTTGACATGCTTTTTTAAAAAACTTTAATGTGTAGAATGCACAATTTTACGTCTTGTAAACCGAAGTTTAAAAAAAAAAAAAAACTAAAAAAACATTCAAACTTTATAGCTATACTACATGTTGGAACGCTTCAGATAAAACTTAAAACAAGAAAAGCTTTTATTTGTCAGTACGGCAATGGTAGAACCAGTACATCTCGAGCCTTTTTTAATATTTTCTTGGGATCTACTGTGATTTTAATTTCACTTTTATAGCAAAATTTAATAGAAAAGATCTTTAAAAAGTTGGAGATATTTTTACTTTTTCTAATGTTTACAGTTTATATTAGAATTTTTTTTATTGAACAAACCGTTTCAATATATATCAATAAAATTTTTCTGATCGCAAAGCTAATCAAATCTTTTTTTATTGTCGTGTCAATTAAAAACGTTTGTAATTTAATTCAATACTATTAAAACATAGTAGCTAAAGAAAATATTAAGATAATATCTTTTAGAACTATTTCAGCATTAAAAAAAAACTTTGTGAATCCAATGCACAAAAAGAATTAAAAAGTTCTCATAATTCATCTTTGTGTTATTTGTATGCTTTCTACTTGCAAATGCAACCAATCCTCGAAATGTAACTCCTTATATATCCGAACGAACAATTTTTTTTCTTCTAAGATTACGTCATTTTGTGGAGAAAGCGAATCAAGAAGCAGTATTTGACAGACTTGTCATAAGTGTGCAAACGAAGTAAATGATTTCTTTTGAAATACTTATTGATAATAAGTTTGGTCATGCAATAAAACATTAAGTAAACATCAAGATTATAAATTGAAAATCTTTAAAAAATAAATTTAAGCATAAAAAAAGATAAAGATTAAATTTTAAAATACTCAAACTTTTAGCATTATTTCGATTACAAATTTGGCATTTTAAAATAATAATTTTTCGCACTATCATTTGTTAAAAAACAATAAAAATAGATAGGCTTATATAAGATTAATAGTGTTTGTACAAAACTATATGTCTTTAAATTTGCTGCAGACTTAATTTATCTAACAAATACCTCTTTTGTTTCTAACAAGTTTTTATTACATGAGAAAATTCCACAATAGTTACATTAGTTTTGCATAAAAAATTCTTACGTTTATTTTAAAAGTTTTACATTTTTCGTGGCCAAATACAACGCTATTAGTTACTTATTTTTACCTACAAGCGGCAAATTTTTATCAATTATTTTGGTATCAGAAAGGCAAAACTTTTATTCGATTTTCCACCGCATCAGAATTGCAATTGCTTTTGATTGGGGGCCACATTGTTTTAGAATCTTTTTGAAAACTATTTGAGTCGATTCTTAAGTTTTTCGGATAAATCGTTTTGAAAACAGCAGTTTCTTTATCCTGGCAAAATGTTTCTACCTAGCTCATTCAAACTTTAAACTAGCACTTCCACTTGGTATTTTCTTAACAAATAGTTAGATAATAAACAAATAGTTAAATTTAAAAAATAGATGGTTTGGGAAATATATTCTTTCAATTACGAGCTTTTTTAAAAACAAGAGTACCGAGTATGGTACCACAAAGGTTAAATTTTGTTTAAGTTATTTGTTTAGCCCTAAGGACAAGGTAGAACCAAAAATTAATATCTACCTTTGACATAATTGATTCTTACCTTCATTTTTACCCGTACACAAAAATCTTTCCTTCCTATCGATCCTGCACCATATCCAGACTTGACCGTATTTACATATCCTCTTTTTTAATACCCAAAATATCCAACACCTCCTACTACAGTGTACCTTTTTCCGACCATGATAAAGCTCCCACTATTACCCTAAAAATACTCAGTACTCGATTATTTCCCCTAAACAGCAATGTGGCCTCCAAAACAGGCAGATTTTCAATAATCACCAAAATATCCTTTCTGCTATTCACTACACAAATGACTTCCTTCAACCCCAGGCTATTCTTCAGATTGACTTTTATAAAGCTTTTGATTCTATATCTCATGAATTCATCCTTTTTACTGCCTCCAAATTGGGAATTCCAGCTTTTCTTCTAAACTGGATTCAAATTTTTCTTTCTAATCTCTCTGCCAAACTTAATCTGAACGGCTCCCTTTCAGATTCTATTCCTGTTAAGTGTGGAATCCTACAAAGATGTGCACTTAGCATGCTCTTATTCATAATTGGTATAGAATCCCTAGTTCGAAAAGATCTCTCCTCATCTAAACTCCAAGGAATCTCCCTTGGCACCACTATACTTAAAGTCTGTCACTATGCAGATGACTTGACTCTTTTTATCTCGTCCCCCGATTCTTTCTCTTCAATTCCTGAGATTATAGATGAGTTCTTTCTTTACTCAGGCCTTAAAATTAATCACTCCAAAACTTCAACCATTTCTAAATCCCCAGCTCTATTATCATCTTTTCGATCTTCTTTTTCGCCAGGTAGAATTCTATCCTTTACTAAAATCCCTGGGATAACTTTCTCTTTTCGCCTTGAAGATCTTTCAAAAAACTGGAGGACCTCATTCGCTCTCTTCCCTATTCTACTGTCGCCAATCTTAACCCCAAAAACTCTCTTTTATCTAAAGTTATCTCCCTTAACCAACACCTTCTTCCAAAAATTCTCTTTCTATTAAGAATCATCCTTCCATCTCCCAAACAACTCAAGACTTTAACTTCTTTGCTATTTAAATTTTTATGAAGCCACTCCTCTTTTGAACCCATTAAAAGATCCACCCTATACCTACCTAAACATAACGGTCGCACTGCCCTTCCTTCTATTGTATAAAAACTTCTACAGCTTTTCTATAAAAAATAATTCATTTTCTTCAAACCTCCAAACCCCATCATCACTTTTGGATCACCTATGCTACATACAATTTAGGAACAAAAATTTTTCCTCTTAAACCAGAAATATATTTATATTCTCAACTCCACCGCCCTAATTCCAACCCCATATGGAAAAAAAACCCTTAATCTCTTTCAGAAAAACTCAATTCCGTTAGATCTTCTACCTAAACTTACTTTTAAATCCCTCTATCAAATTCCCCTTAAAGCGAATCCAAACCCTCTACCCACAACAAACACATACTCTTCACAGACTTGATCTCGTTCACACACCTGATTTAATATTTCTCAAACCCCGTCCTTCTTTTTTCTCAGATTTCGAAAAAGAAATACCTTCGGGACAGCCTATAAAGGTTATGCTTGGGGCTGTTTCTTTTTCAAACACATCATTTCCCCCGTAATTCAAACAACTTTCTCTGTAAATTGTGTTTCTCTTCTCTAGACGACCCCTACTACCTATTCTACAAATGTCCCCCTACTAAACAACTAATTTCTTCATTAGAATCCCTCCTTTTTGAAACCTTCAGAAAACCTATTATTTTACCTGAACATACACTTCTTTATAATTTTACTAACACAACCGGAATACCACACATAATTATTACCAAATTAGCATCTTCAATTCGGCTCTCAATTTTCCAACTAAGAAACAACAACTATCTCTTCCCACTCCTATTTCATCTTCCCTTTTAAAACAAGAAACATAGAAAATTAAAACGAAATTCAAATACTTCTTGGATAAATTTTTCCTTGATCTTGCACAATAAATCCAAATACATTTTACTAATTAGTTTATTTTATATTATAATATTTTCTTCAATACTTTCAATGTTACATCATAATATATGTTTATTTATTCTATCTCTTTCTAAGGACTTAGCCAGACTTCTCACCACTATAAACCATAAAGTTTTATTTACACTATGTCAGTGGTTCCCAAACTTTTTTTTTTCACGGCGCCCTTTGAAGACTTAAAAATACTCGCGGCGCCGTAATGAAAAAAAGGTATTCAGTTCCATTACTTCTTTGAACAACCTTTTCTTCTCCGAAAATCAGGGTGTTCTCTAAAAAAAAAAAAAAAAAGGTCTTCACTTCGATTTCATCTCTGATTTCCCTTCCAAAATCAAGCTGTTTAAAAAAGGTCCTCAATCGGAATCGTTCTCTGAAGGGACGTTGCTGCTAACAACCTTCACACTGCAATTATTGTGAGAAAAGCAGTAAGTACAACAACTTTCGCATACTTTCGCGGCGCCCCTGACAAAGTCTCACGGCGCACAGTTTGGGAACCGCTGCACTATGTCATTATTCTTTTCTCGCAAAAATGGAGTAATATCAGACACTTTTTTCTTTGCGTTTTTTCTCTCAGTGTACTTTTTTCATTGTAATATGCTGTATCATACCACTACTACTTTTTTCTTCTTCTCGTTGCTCCACACGCAACTACATGTATATATATTCAAATTACACTTTTTAAATTGATCTTTCAAAAACAAAACAAATAAATCACCGGCAAATTGCCTCTGTAAGGTAATGTGTCCCTATTTTCTCTGGTGTATTTCATATCTTTTTCTACCGGTTTTTTAAAATTCAATAACCTCATCCTGTTTTGAATATATCATGTACCGTGTATAGTTAATAGCATGTTGTGTATTTTACAATAAAAGGTTTAAAAAAGAAAAAAAAGTAGTGACACTGTCTGCTGTTATTGACGTTTTCAAGTATTTATTTTGTTTTAAAAGATTTCCAGTCCATACCAAGCAATCCAATAAACATGACAGCCAAGTTACAATTTGTATTGCTTTCTTTCAACTTTTATAAATGACCTGTTAAGAACTAACAAGAACGCAGTTGGAATAAAACAAATGAAATAAATTGTTTTATTGGAAATTTACTTAAAAATATACTATAATTTCCATTGAATTTCTGATACTCTATTTTCACATATGTATAAGAGCAAAAAGGATCCGAAATCGTGGGTTTTTTCAAATAGAAATTGAAAATCGTTTCTGGAATTAACTACTTTCTCGCACTGACGTTTGCTTGGGTCGGCCGCAAGCAAAAAAGCAGATAAACAATTAAAATGATCAACAAGCGTCGCTAACATATATGAAATTACTACGTAAAATATCTGGAAACTTGCCTACCAGTTATTGACAGCAACTATTTATTTCTTGAGAAATCGTTCGTAATAATAATGTTGTTCGGAATAAAATTTTTGATTGAAATTTTCGTGTTACAATTAAAGTAATTGGATATTAAACAAGCTTAAAAAACAAAGCACTCTTGTTTTTTTAAGCAACTGCTTTTTCAACTGTCGTTTTTAAATCTAAATGCCAAACTTAAATAGATGGATGTATGATGCTTTTTACTTAGCACATATGGCTAATCTTACCATATTCAAATTACCAAAGTATATTTTTAAGTTTTCTGTTTTGGTTTAACAAAATTTTAAAAAATAAAATAATCATAAAGATTTTTGAAATATGTACAACATTTATCATTTTAACGTTATTGTTAACTTAAAATAAAGGTTATGTTATGTGCAATCAAGTATAATACAAATGTTAAAGAAAATAAACTTGTTTGGTTTTGAATATTTTCTACTGTTTAGTTTATCTTTAAAACCTATATGAAATACAGTATCTGCAATCTTTTTGTAATTTTTCAAGATAAACATTAATAAAAAGTAAAGGCATTAAAAAATAGAATTACGCTTGTTTTTTATGAGAAGTACTGTATATAAATGAACAAAAGGGCTTAAGACAGGGATGTCCAACCTTCGGTCCGCTTAATGTTTTTATGCGGCCCAGTGCTTATTCAAATTTTTTAGTTTTATTTTCATAACTACATGAATTTGATGTCACTGCTGTCATTGCAACGTATAGGGAAACAAAATGAATACGTCAGTTGATTGCTAAGTCAAGTGACGTCCAATAAACTGATCTAGAAAACTTTTGGGGGCCAAGTTTATTATAAAGACGCTTGTCCCAAGCATCATTTTCAGTATTCACATTGTTTTGCAACTAAATTAATATTGAATATTTTATTTCAAAACATTTTTTACTCTATCAAGTTATAGTTGTTAATGACTTTAATGGTACCAAAAATAGTAACTTTGAACCAATGCTGAGTGGTTTGGAATAAGATTACTGTACTAGCAGCATTTCAACTTCTTGTGGTAAAAAAGAAAGTTGTGTAGATTTATTAGGTGTGCGGAAAGAGGATCAGACATTTTTAGAGATTCTAGGTTTAATCTAGGAATGTAACGTACGGTCAGGGTCCAGGGCTGCACCGTTAGCCAAGGAGAGTGTCACTCTTAGTCGGCGAAGATCAGATGACTGAATGCTTGAAAGTATTGGTCGGTTGTCAATTGGAGTGGAACGCAGGTATCCAGTGACAATGCGCAAAGCGTCATGCAGGACACTGTCTGTGAAGCAAGTGTAAGCGCTACATCACCAAACTGATGCGCAATACTCAGCTGTTAAGTAGACTCTGATGGGCCAAGTAGACTCTCTATCTCTGATAGGGCAGCTGTGCACAGTGTTTTGGCACCAGGACCCCATCCTGAGCCCGAAAGTTGCTTCAGCAGTGTAACGTGCTAATACAGTTTTTTTTCTCTATGCCACTAGATCATAAGGGAGTGTGAGCAATCTGTCAACAAAACAAGTGAGGTTGGACAAAAGTCTAATGCTCTTGTAAACATTTAGCTCATGTTTGGCCTCTTCTTTATTTAAATAAAAGGCTGCCGTCACCGTCTTAGTGTGACTAAGCCCCTCAAAGGCCTTCCTGTTTCCAGAGGAGTGCAACAATGCCAGATCGTCTGCATAGGTAAACTTTTAGGAAAATATGGAGGACAGGTGTAGACGTAAATATAAAGAGGTTGAAAAGGAGGGAGCCCACACCGATCCTCAAGGAACGCCATTTTTCAGAATCTTGCTTTTCTTGCCATCACCGTAGTAAGAGTGAAACTTCGGTTTTGGACAAGCTTCATGATCATTCTAATTATGTGCTTATCTGGAAGAAGTCTCAGTCAGCAAGATGTCATACAGAGTTATATGCCGCCGTCAGATCGACAAATCGCCAAAAAATCCTCGATATTTTCTGTCTATAAAATGACTTGATTCACTGTTGACTTTCCGCGTTGAAACTAAGCCTGGTCTTTAGGAAGCAATGCATCAATAATTGGTTCGACGCAGGCGCAGATAAGCCTCTCGAAGATCTTGTAGGAGAAACAGAGCAAAAATATAGGTCGATAACTTTTTGGGTTCTCTTCTGGCTTCATCAACTTTGTGATTGCGACTACAAGCGCTCTTCTCCAGATCTTGGGAATTTTGAGTCAGCGCAAGCAGGCAAAAAGAAACTTACGTAACTGGGACTTCAAAACAGCTCCAATGTGGACATTTTTAACATTAATTACGTAATTGTTTTAATAGTTTTACTTTTCACTTAGATTCCTGATTAGTTAATTATTTTTAATTTTATGATTTAATAGTCCTCATTTCGTCATGACATCTAATACAAAAAAGACAAAATTTCATGGACATTTAATTTTGCGGCCCGCTGAATGTACTTAAATTTATAATTTGGCCCATTATGAAAAAATGTTGGATATCTCTGTCTTAAGATTTTGTTCAAATTCACAAAAATAGATTTGGTTTAATAGCATTAACAAAATGGATTGCAACTTCAAACTTTGCGTTGAAGTAACCTCCCCAAACGCAAAATATAATAAATTAAATAGAAACAAATTATCATTTGACAGTAAACGGTTTGTCAAACGATATTTTGTCAAATCTTTTGTTGATTTTGACCACCAGACAGGTTTAAAATTCCGAGGTGATAATTTAGGACCAACTAACAATGACAAAGCACATCTTTTTTTACGTTTCGACTTGAAAACACTTGAAAACATTAATATTATTTTTAATTACAGTTCTTCTTTAATAGAAAATTCCGTTCTTCTTTAATAGTAATTTCTAGCGCAATGACGACTCAATGGTCTTGTTTTCCAAATTTTTTTGTTCTACACCAAAAGTTATCAACCAGGATCAAAAATAAAAACGTCATCACCAACCGATTGCGACCCGTAAGTTTGATAATATTTTAAAAAGTTGCCCGCAAGAGCGATGAGTTTGATCCGCCCCGAGATAGGAGATGATTTAGATTTTTTGAAAAGAAAGAGGGAATTTTTGTTTTCCATCGAAAAAGTTTTGTTTAAGCTCATTTTTATTCGGCTTAAATTAATGTCTTATTTTTATTAAGATTAATCTCATTAAAAATTTTTTTTTATCAAATCTCAAAACTTATGGTTTAACCGATTATTCAAGCAATTTTTTTGACTCATGGCGGACAAAATACAATCTCTTAAAGATAAACAAATAATTTTAAAAAAACTCACTAATTTATTACTTCAATAAAACAAAATCAAAAAATTTATCACAAAAAAACAAAATCCGAGATGAAATAAACCAAAGTGCAACAACAAACTCGATTAGTTTCAAGACACAAGTAAATAAACTTGACGTTATAAACTTTTTCTCTTTTTGTAAGTTTTTCTTGGAAATAGCTTTTATATTCTTACATAAATACAGGTATATAAAAGAAGTATAAGGAATTTTTCAAAGTTTTTGGTCGGTGTTCATCAAGAAAGTGCTCAATGACGTCGAGTCAGAGCCGTTAGATAATTAATTTTCAGACCACAAAATTTTTGAAATTAACATTAATTTTATTTTTGTTTGCCTCAACAGATTGTTTCGCCTGCCTGGGCTCGTCAGGGAGCGGTTAGAAATCTGAAAAAACAAAATAAATAAATAAAAATACTGTTTACAAAGCGCTTGAATGCCGGCGAAAAGCGTAAAACAACAACAAGAGAAAAAAACTACCTTATTGATCGATAAATGAACTTTATTGCCAAGAAAAAGTTTTTTTTTACGTAGCTTACTCTATTGTTTGAAAATAATGGGTAAATTTGAAAAGTTTGCATGCGTTAAAATGCGTTAAAATTAGATTAAATAGTCTGCACTGGGAAATACGACAAAAAGATGCTTAAGAAATGCGTTTAAAAATGACAATTATCAGGGTACGAATTAAAATTAAAACAGTAAATTTTTTTCAGGATATAATTTAAGAATATGTTTAATTCGATAAATATGTAATGTAGGGATGGGTTATTTTATTTGCTAATCAAGAAAGTGGATAAAGGTGAGATAAATAAGGTAAACCGAGTGTGTGAATATATTTATTAACTGCTAGCGTAATTAAAACTTTTTAGTTTAAATTTACTTCAATGTTGACATTTTGAGACCAACTCCGAGCGTTTATTTAGTAATTTTTTGAGTCAGCCTGAAATATTTGTAATTTTTCTGATAAGCATAAGTTGCGTGTTTTTAAACCACATTGGTATTTACAATTTTCCATCTTATTTCTGGCGAATACCCTGATTGTTTTAATTTCCAAACGGCTTGTGATAGTTCAGTGAAGTTAATTTTTCTATTGTCTTTAAAGGATTGGTTATGGTTAAGATATCGGAGTTTAAATGATGTTTCCCAGCTACCGTAATAAAATCTGTCAGTTTCACCAATTTTTAGAGAGGCTTTGTAAACTATAGAGTTTCTGCAACATTTTCCGTTAAGTGGGCAATTTTTATCTGATTTTCAGTTGCATTGTTTGGCGTCTACTTTGTTGTCCGAGTTGTTTAGACGTGAAGGGTTTTGCTTATTTATAATAGATTTCACATTTGGCGTGCAACTATAGCTCAGTTTTATGTTGTTTTTGTTAAAAATTTTGTGGTATTTGTTGCTGGGTAGAAAATGTTTATTGAGGAGGGTAAAAAATTCTTTGACAATGTTAGTGTTGACTTCTTCATTGAAAGGGGGTTGAGCGAAATAATCTTTCTTGTTCTATTTCTTGATCGGTTTTTTGAGGTTGAGTTGAATTGATCTGTTTTTTGGTTCTTCTTTCACGTAAGTTAATTTTTCCTTGTATCCGCTTTTTTCAAGGGCTAATTGATATTCCGGAATTGTTTTATTAAATTCTTATAAGCTGCATAAATTTTTGGATAAGCGTGGTGAGAGCATTGTGGTTAATTGTTTTTTATATTGGGAGGGTGATACGATTTTGCATTGATATAAGGGGTATGTCTTCGGGTTTGCGGTATGGTCAGTAATTACCTGTAATTAAATTTAGGGTGATATCTAAAAAATCAGTTTGTAAAAGATTACATTCTGTTTTTGTTTTGAGATCATTGTTTTGAAAAATTGTCGATATGTTTTTCTTGATTCTTTCGATGATTGGTCCTGATTTACTGTTTATTATTGCCAAGCCATCGTCTCTGTATAGCCCCAGATGTTGATTTTTTATGTTTTTATTAAGTTCGTGTAATAGATATAATCCAACTAGTTCACATGTCTTTGCCCCATCGTATGAGCCCATTGTTACGTCAAAAAGGCTGCCGTTTTTCTTTGTCCACGTGCTGTCATCGCCAAATAGTTCAAATTTTCTGCAGTGCATGATGAGGTTGGTTGTGTCATCATCAATATTGACGTATTTTTTTCAAAGTTAATAGATTTTTTAATAAATTTTCGGTTAGGGATGGGCAAAATTCAACAATGTCAAACTTTAGAAATTTGCAGTTGTATTTGTTTGGTATGCTTTTGAACCAAGATATTACTTGGGAAGTATTTCACCATTGATGAAGGTTGGTTTTAGAGCGAATTACCTTATTTATTTTGTCTAAACATTTTTTACTGATCATTCCGATTTCCGATTTTTGCGGGGTTGATAAGGCAGCATTTTGGGTTGTTAAAAAAATTCGGTTTGTGGTCTTTGAGAGTGATGAATGCTTTTCGAATTGGAAAACGTTCAATGTGGTCGTCAAGTTTGAGTTTGCTGGCTATTGCTTTAGCTTCTTTGTTAATTTTTGCAATTGTGGAATCTTCTATTTTTTGGTAGGTTGCTGTAATGTTGTCCCGGATTAGTTTTTTGTAGTTGTCGATTTTCACGCCATGTCGATTTGTTGTTTTAGCAGCGGGGACGATTATGTTTTGTAAAGAATTTAACAAAGCTATGTCTTTTATAAATATTTTTGAAAGTTGTTGGTAACTTTACGGCATCTTAAGTTGCGAATCAATTCATAAAGATTGTTTTCAAAACGGATTAAGTCATTGTTTGGTGGCGGTGGGTTTTTTCATTTCTAAATCCATAGGTGTTAAGAGGCTTTTCATCTTCGTTTAATTGTTTCTTGTCAAAATAAAACGCTTTCCACCGCAATCGTTTAATAAAACTCTCAATTTTGTCCAACATAAATTTTAAATATAATTTTTTGAGTGGAATTGGGATGTTTTTCACGAAATATCCGAGGTTTATTTTTTCAAAGTTCATGACTGAGATCCGTTCTGATAACCAACAAATAAAGTGCTCAACAAGTTTTCATCAAGGAGCAAATTAGAAATTTTTCAAAATTTTTTGTTCGGTGTTCATCAGGAAAGTGCTTAATGACGTGGAGTCAGAGCGGTTAGAGATAAAAAGGAGTATACCTATATACTTTTATAAATATACAAACAACAGTGTTGAGCTACAACAATTAATTTCAAACATAGAAGTAACAGAGCGGAAAAGTTTAATCGAGGCCTAACGCTTTGTTTTGTTATATCATGAAAATTTCTCAAAAATTTTAGAATTCAACTGCATAAAATTGAACAATTTTGGGTAAAAGATAACTCGATGTATCCAAATACCAAAAATAGTCAAAAACACAGTCTGTTAAAAACACTTTAAATTTTCTGGCACGATACAAATTGAATCGCCGTGAATTTACTTTCATTTGGATTTCTTGCCAAAGGTTTGTTGAGCAAGCAAAAAACTTTCGTGATATAGGCTGAGACAAATAAAATTTGGATAAATACCTAATTTGACAAAAAGTTTGTATAGGGAAACTTAAAATTTTTTGCTGTTTGCATCCAGCGTCGTTGTGTCGCGTTTCCTTTTCATGCTTTGCTTAATGTACATTGCATATACTTAAATATTGTTACTAAGCGTGAATAAAATATCATCATCATCAGCTGAGGAGAGGAAAAAAATTTCCAGCAAATAATTAACTTGATTTTCGGTTTTTAAAAAACTCGAAGCTCAACAGTTCAATCATTTTTTCTTCATCAAAGTTGACAGGCAATTGAAAACATTTTAATATGATAAAAAGATTTTTAGCATGATGGATGTTTCCAGAAACTTTTAATAGATTTTTTTCAATATAATAAAAACATATAGTTTTTTTGAAAAGTTTCAAAAATGCTGAGCAAAAGTGAAATTAAATTTTAAATCCACACGTATAGATGGATAGTTGGGCGATAGTATTTGTTTTTGGTGTTTGCAGCTCTATGCTAAAAGGCCCAATTAATTTCAATAATCGAATTTCACTTTTAAAAGATAAAACTGAAGTATATAATGCCAATAGTTCAAAGTAAAATAAAAACGGCTTTATACTTTTTACAAACACTTAAAAAATATCTTATGCTTTGATTTTAGAATCAAGAAGCAGTTGGCAAAAACTGTATAGGCTTATTATTATCATAAAAAAACGACAAATGATAAAAAAAGTAAAACGACATAGTTCTTTACCGAAGCAACAAAAACTATTTTCATCTTTTTTCGTGACGTTGCTTTTTTGTATGAAAATAAACACTTTCTGGCAAAACCACTTTAAGGAAATTTTTGACATCATTATTAATAACGATCACGTACAATCTAAAAAAAGTTTTCATTGTGAGGATAAAAAAAATTAAGATTATTTATAATTTGAAAAATAATTAATACAATTTTTGCTTAATTAATTTTTAAAAAACAAAAATTTACAAAAAACCCTATTTTGCAAACTATAATTTTTTAGATAAAAAAATGAATTAAATACCATACAATGGAGCCTCATGAACCGATGCAGACGATCTAGCATTGTTGTAGTCTTTTGGAAAGTGGAAGGATTTGGTGGAAACTTTAAGCCAAGACGTGACTACACTGTCAGCATATCTCTAGATTTAGAGGTTGAAGCTCAGTCACATTGAGACGGTGACAGCAGCCTATCATTTAAATAACTGAGAGGCCAAACGTGAGCTCAAAGTCTACAATAGCAATAGACTTTTATCGTTTTGTCCAACCGCTTCTCATCTTGGGGTAAAACTGGACGGATCGCTCATGTTTTGTCACCATCTAGTGACATTGCGCAAAAAACTATCGTCGCATGTCACACTACTGAGGCGACTTGTATGCTCAGGATGGGGTGCTAGTGCCAAAGCACTGCGAACAGCTGCCCTATATCTGGTCTGCTCAACAACTGAAAACCAGTGGGCTCAAACTCACCTCATTGACAGTGTCTTGAATGACGCCTTGCGCATTCTCACTGGATGCCTGCATCCCACTTCAACGGACCACTTACTCATACCTTCAGGCATCTAGCAAGCTGAGTTTCGCCGACTAGGAGTAACACTTTTTTTGCTTACCGTGGATCCCTGGACTTTAACATGTGCTTCATGGTCTTATAAGTGATTCTTCAGATGCTCGCCTGGAGAGACTAAGATCCAGACACCCGTTTGTGCCAGTTGCTGGGAATCTTTTAAACAACCTTGCCGGAATATATGTATCCGCGCTTCTCCGTGCACGAATTACAGATGGAACACGGAGTAGTGTTAGTGCTTTTATAACCATGACCAGTACTAGGCCTGTTAGATTGAGCTTGCCCTGAACAGCTTGGGTTAAGCTCAATCGGCTGCAGACTGGTGTTAGGCGATTCCATTTGTTCATGTCAAATGGGGTCTCGCTCCTTCACTAAATTGGGAGTGCGGCGTTATTGGACAAACCGCAGGCCACATCCTAATAGCGTGCCACGCATCGGGCACCACATGCAGCACGAGGTAAACTTAGGGTAAATTTACAGCTTATTTTTATAATAAATGCTAACTTACTTATGTTTAAGTAAGAATTTTTTTCTGGAAATTTAAAATGTATGCTAATGCCTAGTAAATAGTTGTCAAACAACAATCTTTAATCAAAATGTTATCGCATGAATCTTTTGGTAATATTCAATAGAACATTGTAGAAAAACACAACAAATACTTCTAAAATGCAAAGATTTATTACTGTATGTGCAAATTTTTGTATAAACTGTTTTGATTATCCCAGTAAAAACCTGTATTCATGAACTTTGTGCTTTAAACTTTTTTAAATTTATGGACATGATTTTTATATAAAAACTTTACAAAACGAGCGACGTATCGCTAGAAATATGTTGGTTACCATCAAGCAAACAGGCAAAGTTAAGTTGTTTAAAAAATACATTATACCTATGGTGCATTCGCTCACATTAATATGTGGCTTGATATGGCTAATATGCGGCTGGTTCTTCTTCAAAGCATCATTGCTCCTTGCAAAAAATCATGCTGCTTTTGTTTGAAACTTCAATGCTGAGGCTCAAACCTGGGCAAGCTTTTAAAAAATTAGTCCAACAGCATTAGACTCTGCTTTAAAAAGAGAGTAGAAGTAAGTATCGTGAACCACTTAACTCAATTTTCCAAATTTACTCCAATAAAAACCATCAAATTCAACTTGAAAAACCATCTAAGTTGTTTTATTTGATTTGAAAAAGTTTATGTATTTTTTTCAAAAAAACTTCAATGTCAATATTTTGACAAAAACAGCCAAATGACAATAAATGTTTAATTTAAGCAACAACGCAATTAGGTACTTTTTGTACTTACACCCTCTGCCATTTGCGTCTAGGTTCAACTTCTATTTCAGATAAATAAAATTCAAAAAAAGACTAATAAATCATCTATTAATTACATATCAGTTTTTTAATTAAGCTTTAAATCTGATATCGTTTTGATTTTACTTAATTGTTGAATTGCGAAAACACAGTAAAATTTTGATTGGATTAAACACGGAAAAAACAAAAAGTCGCACTCATCAAAAAATCATTAATTTCTTTTTTAAAATAGTTTTTTGCAAAATAGTAATAAAATTTTTATAATTGAAAAAAGGCAATAATAATTTTATCCCACATAGACGGCTTTTTACTTGTTTTTAGAAAAAGAGTCCAGCAGCTTCTACTAATATATTTCATATACTGTATAACAGCAATAGATTTGGAGATATTTTATATATTAAAACTGTCATTAAATTAGCTGACAATTGTAATATCCTACTGTTTCGCTTTCGACTATTTACGGAATAATATCCTACTATCGTAGAGCAAAATTGTTTAAATTAGAAAACTTTCAAAACTATAAAACCAAAACTCTTTTAAATGGAAATGTTTTTTGAAAAATAGCTAGATACATCATAGACCTGTTGAAGTGTTTAGTCAAAACAACGATTAAAGATTACATTATGCTCAAGTGTTTAGTCGTATATTAATTGATGGTGCAAAATTAAATGGTAATGTTTTTAATATCAAGCGAAATTTAATGAATGTAAAATTTACATTGTCTGAAACCTTCTATTTTGACGTACAATGAAGTCGAGGTCAAATTTTTCTTGCCTGACAGATCAGACGACGCCTTTTACAGCACGTTATTCTGCTTGACTATTTGTTTAGAATTTTCCCCGAAGTACGCCATTTTGATTTTTTTTTTGGTGTTCAAGAATTTAAAGTAGCTTAGATGATCATAAAGGTTTTACTGAAATTTTACTAAATCAGCTCCGTTTCAAATCATTTTTTAAAATAAATAGTAACTACAGAAAAACAATTACAAAAATTCACTGTAGTTTCACAAGGTAATAAAGACTGAAAATGCACTTTAATGTATTGACATGTTTTCGCACAAATTGTTGTACTCTTTTATAACCAATAAATTTTCAAAATCGTTTGTAAAACCTTCATTATCCAAAAATTTTGTAAATAAGATTTTTTTAGTATTATCTTAACTCAACAGTTCACAGTTTTTCTAACCGGAATTGGTGAAATCAACTTTTAAAAACTAAAGATACTATTATATATACAAAGACACAATATACAGTACAATCCTATAGAAAGCAATACTGTACGCATAATTGCACACATTTTTTTCAGTTAAAAAGGTAAAAAAAATAAAACCGAAACAATTTAACAAATTATTGGACTGGCTAGGGCTCGCTTTTGCGGCGACCCTGCCATGTAAAATGTTGTGTTGCGCAGGAGAAATGTTTTGAAAATAAGGCTCCGCAAACTGGTGACAATACACTAGGGCAGAGATTCTTAAACTGGAGGGCGCGAGCATGACAGTGACATATTGATGAAAAGCAGCTCCGAACTACAGTCAGTCAAATCTCGTTACCACCTCGTTACTAATCCAATAGATTAGAATCTGTGACCTAGTTTTAAAAAACAATTTTGTCTAAGCTTTAATTCGTTACTGTTTTAATTTCCGCTGTCTTATTTACATCGATACATCGTTATATGCTTTTCCTTCCTTTCTCCGTGGGAGATGTCAACCTATTTTAACTTTAACACGTCGTTTTTGTACTTTTTCATTTATTCGCTATTTTCTCTCCCACGCCGTTATAGAGTATTTTCCAAACTTTTTGAAGGTTCGCGAGATTCATTGTTAACGTTGTTATGGAGTGGACAGTACCTAGTTGTTTTCAGTTAAAATTCTTTGCTAGGATTTATTAGTAGTTTTCTTAGTGTTGTGACTTTTGTTTGCTTTTTTTAGAGAACTGATGATGCTTTCTTAAAGCAAAATATATTTTCTATTTCTTGTTTTATTTTGAGGTTGATTGATTTTAAGTTTTTCAAACTCGTTAATCCCCATAATTTACAAATTTTAGACTTTTGAAAATAAGTGGTATTTAATTTAGCTGCGGTGATAAAAATGAGTGCAAAAAAGAGGAAGTACAATGAAGAATATCTGCAGTATGGTTTTACTGATGCAGCAGTGAATGGTCAAGTTGTACCACAGTGCGTTATATGTTTCGAAAAGTTGAGCAATGATGTTTTGAGGCCAAATTGCTTGAAGCGCCATCTTCAAACAAAACATCCTCTTCATCAAACGAAACCCTTGGCTTTCTTTCAAAGCAAGAAGGATTCTTTTAAAAAAATAAAAATCGCCTGTGCAGAGAGTTTTGCCAATTATCAACTGCAGAAGTGGTAGAAGCATCTTTTGAAATTGCTCAAATGATAGCTCAAGCGAAAAAACCTCATAGTATTGGCGAAACTTTGATAAAACCATGCATGTTGAAAGCAAGTAGCCTTGTTTTGGGGGAAAGCAACAGCAAGAAGTTAGCAAAGATTTCGCTTTCAGATTCCACTATTAAGACACGAATCGATGAGCTTGCAAATGATATTGAATGTCAAGTTCTTCAAAAGATACAAGCATCACCTTATTTTTCCATTCAATGCGACGAAACGACTGACGTAGCTGAATTGTCACAGTTGATGGTCTTTGTTCGTTTTGTTGGATCTGCTACAATTGAGGAAGAAATACTATTCTGCAAATCGCTTGAAACGACCACTAAGGCAGAAGATGTGTTCAGAGTTGTTGATGCATACTTTCACAAAAACGACATGAAATGGGAGAAACTTGTTGGCGTCTGCATTGATGGTGCACCAGCGATGCTTGGGTGTCGGAGTGGATTTATTACCAGGGTAAAGCAAAAGAATCCGGACGCAGTTGGAACTCACTGCGTAATCCATCGAGAGGCTTTGGCCTCTAAGACTTTACCTGCTGCAATGAAGAACAAGCTTGCCATAATTATACGAATTGTAAACCTTATCAAATCAAGTGCTGTCAATTCCAGGTTATTTTCCCAGCTATGTAAACAAATGGATTCCAATCATGAAAATCTGTTGTTTCATACAAATGTTCGATGGCTATCAAAAAATAATATGTTGGCTCGCGTTATGGTTTGAAAGATGAAGTAAGTATATTTCTTGAATCTCAGGGGAAATAAGATCTCCTATTACCATTCCAATAACAAGAGTTTCAAGTGGCAATGGCATACCTCGTTGACATTTTCGAAGCTCTCAATTGTCTCAATCTACTGTTGCAAGGAAAGAATACCAACCGTATGAAAGATTACGATGAGATACGGACATTCATAGCAAAGCTGGGGTTGTGGCATTGCCGAGTTCAACGGGGAAATGCAGCCTCATTTCCTACTTTGGACATAGCACTTGAGAACAGCAAACCCAAACTGGAAGGTAAACTTAAGGTAGAAGTGGAATCCCACCTCCAAATTTTGAAAGAAGAATATGACTGCTATTTTCCTGACTTGGGTAATGTTGAACTAACAGAGTGGAAGATGACGAGAAATCCCTTTCGAATCAAAGAAGATATTTTTTCGGAAGAACTGCAGGAAGAGTTTTTGGAGATGAAGTGCAACTCCACTGCTAAAGATGACTTTGAAGCAATGTCTCTTAACGATTTCTGGGCTAAATATTTGCGTATATATAAGAATGTGGGCAGTGTGGCTATACGTACCCTTCTTCCATTTTCATCGACATATTTATGTGAAAGTGGATTTTCAGCACTTGTGAGTATGAAGACAAAATTTCGTAACAAACTGGAATGCGAAGCAGATCTTCGATATGTGTTGCCTTCAACAAAGCCTTGAATTAAACGATTAGTTTTCCAAAAACAGTTGCATCCTTCACACTAAGCAGGATAATGGCAAATAAATTATTGTTCTATTTTTCGTGAATTTGATTTTTGAGGCTAGGTGAGGCGTGAGCATGAATGACAAACGTCAAGGGGGGCGCGACTGAAAAAGTTTAAGAACCACTGCACTAGGGTGTATTTAAAGAGCATTTAACAGAAAGTATTTGGTTGGTGTAGAGTTTTTTAAATTTTGAATTAATTTGGGAAAAAATTAGAATATTTTTGCATTAGCCCTAAATTAAATCAATTTTTTTCATTAAAAATTATAGATATTAAGATTTAAGATATTGCATAGAAGTAAAAACAAAAAACAACTGCTTTGTCATATTTTATTTCAATAACCGTTTTCAATATATTATAAAATTTTAAAAGCAAAATATAGCCTAGTAAACTTACTATAATTCAATGTTTTGCGATCAAGAAAAAGCAACTTTTTTGTCATCTGAAACATGCTTGCTACATTATTCCTTTGAAATAGTACTTCAAGGTTAAATTTTCATTGAGTTTTTCAAAAATCTTTTTTACATAAAAAGCAGCCCAAGATTATGATGACCAAACAAATTTATTTAAAAATAAATCTTGGATAGATAGAAATCAGAAAATCTTTGCAAGCATGCAAAAACTAAATAAAAATAATATAAAAATATGAAAAAAATTTAAATTTTTAACTTCATACTAGCAGACCTTCAATGATTTAGTATAGTCCTTACAAAATTTTATTCTAGAGAGTGACTGAAACTTAATGCACCAGTTTACAAATAACCAAAAAATTATTGTAAATCAGATTTTGCATAGCCATTTACTTAAAAGATTATACTCTATAAACTTCTACGCATACACGAGCTTTGCAACTTAGTTGTAGTAAAATTTTTAGCATTAAAGTAAAGAATTTTGCTACAATGGAAGTATGAAAGCATGTCATAGATTTTTTAAATAATTTTACTGCAAATAAAAAAAGTTTTAAGATATTGCTCAAAAAGCATTATTCAATTAACAAAAAAACAGTGATTTTTTAAAATAAGAAATGATACTGTTGTAAATATAAAATTTGTCAATAAATATTTTTAAAATAGTAATAATTTAGCGCTCCTTTTGTTAAAAAAAAATAGCAAATATTTTCAAATATTTTTGTTTTTAAAACCTTATTTGCTATTTTCTGATTGATCTTGGTTATTTTCATTTCATGTAAAAAGTAGTTGCATGTTTAGCATTATAATTAAATTATAAAAATTGTTTTACATGCTATTTATATGGATTTCTACTTTATATTTAAAAGCAAAAAAAAGCGATAAAATAATAGTCCAATAAAAAAAATATAAATAGAAAAATTTTAAAGTAGCAACATTTTAAACTTTAACAATTGGTTTTAAAGCAACACGTTTCTCCAAATGTTATGTGTTTACTAGGTTGCTTGTCATGACTATATGACAGCAAAATAATTTTGAAAAAATTTTCGAAAAATTAAACAAAATTATTCTTATTTTTAAAAGACACCAATTTTAATGTGACAGAAAATTTGTTTTCATGTTTAAAACCTTTTGTTCATCAACTAATTACTGTAAAACAACCCAGCGAGTGTTTAGTCAAACGCCACTTAGTAAGCTAAATCAAATCAAATTGGGCTTGAATTTGGCTCTACAAGGCTTGAAAAGTTTGCTAGTACCTTATCCTTCTTCATATATGTTTTTTCCTTCCAAGCTTACAATGTTTCTGTGAAAAATGATTCAGTTTTCTAAACAGAATAAAGATAAAGAACTGGTGCAGGTTAAACATGCATCATCTGGACCAACTCATAATAGTAAAGTCTTTTTTGACTACAGCATTAAAAACAGAAAATGAAAAATGTAACAATGAATCAGCTATCTATCAAGATTCAGCAATAAACCTGGACAAAGTATATAAACGTTAAAACAAGCCCGAAAACCAGAAAAAGTTTTTTGAATTAAGTATGTAAGCTACTTTGTTCGTATTTTATAAGATTTTATACTTACGAGCGTATTCAAATAATTCACGAAATTTGTAATTTATTTAGAACTTTGGTGACACAAACTGAAAGTGTTTATACTCACTAAAAACATATTTTCGCAATACAAAATTTTCTCAGGGAAACACTGCTCATGTTATTAGTTTTCTTTTTGTGTCTTTAAAAATGAATTTACGTCACTTTTCTCAACTTGATGATTGTAATAAACCTCCCTAAATGTCAGTCATTTCTCATTAAATTTCAACCGGACCCGGTAGTTAGTATCTTCAAAAGCATTTCGAGATAATAGCACGACGATTCTATTAACTTAACATCTCGGTAGTGTAGCACTTCATTATCGGACCCGATAGTATAGTACGTGCTCGTACTTCATTGTATAGTTTCAGAAATTATATTTAAATTATGTTTAATTTATCTCTTTTGTCCTAAATATATAATTTTGTTGGTGTTTATAAAATATGAAACTTCTCTTGTAAATGCAATTATCAACCTCAACCAAATATGTTTTACATAATTTAAGAGGATAATTTGTAGAATAAATCACAGTAAACTTATCCAGATAACACATTACTCATTCGTTTCACTGTTACCATCAAGAGAAAAAACTATTTTTAAAGCTTTAACCACACCAAGTATCTCTAACGTGAAAACGCAAATTTCGGCAAAGCATTTTTGCATCTTAGCAAATTCCCCAATTTAATAAGTTTTACGTAAATGTGTTCTTGACAAAGAATAACAGTACGTAAATATTGGTTATAAAACCTTTTGTACGGTACATTTTGGCGTAGACATTTTATCACAATTGATTGATTAATTAATTTATTTACTATGAATTATTTGGAAATTATTAATGATTTAAACCTGTACATTGAAGAACAATGGCCAAGATGATTTATTTATATCATCTTAAATTAGCAAAGATGCTTATTATAGTTAAATTCTATTTTTGATATGCATTTTCTTTTTTTATCTACTTGTTCTGCAGCAGTGTAATAATAAGAGGGAGACCAAAGAGAAGATTTTTAGATGTAGTGAAAGAAGATATGAAGGAAGTTGGTGCAAAGGAGACGGATGTTAAAGACAGAAAGGTTTGGAGAATGATGATGCGCTGTGGCCACCCCTGACTGAAGGGAAAGGCCGAAAGGAGAAGAAGAAGGTAAATTGTTTCAAACTAAATACAAAATCAAGAAGTTGTATTTTTTGTTTTCTGTTTAAATTTTGCTTTTGTCACCAAATTAAGTATAATACTTAGTAATTTAGTTATCTTTAGCTCTTTGAAGAGGAATCTTTTCAGTAAAAAGTTAACCACAGGGCTCTCAAAGTGTTCCTATGGCCAGCCAAGGGCGCCACTGGATATTTCCGGAGGGCCACAAACAGAAGCCTTTTTTTAGTCTTTATAAGTCCTTTGGGACAAAAACAAAAAAATCAGAGGTAATTTTAAAGTGATAACTTTTTTTTGGTCTTTACTTAAATTTTGGGACAATGTTCTAAGCAGGGCGCATAATTGTTTTTGAAAACAGGCCATGGACGTGAAAACTCTGAAAAGTTTGAGAAGCACTGGCTTTGCATATTTGAAGATAAAGGCCGAAAGAAGAAGACTGACTTTACAGGATGATGGATCAAAGTAATAGATTGTCATAATAATAGATTTGTCGGCAGTGTAGTCGAGTGGTTAAAGCGTCGTGCTCATGATCATCATGATCTCTGTTCAAAACCTACTCGCGCCATTCTGATGTGTCCTTGGGAAAGACACTTTAGGGCACTTTCCCCTGCTTGGTGGTGTTGGCAAGCACTTCTAAATTTCAATCATATCTCTATTAAATTACAAGCGGACAGCAATATCTTGCATCTCTGGAAGCAGGTCGGGGTAATTGCCTACCCTATGTATTAGTGCCTTTGTCGTTTTCCTGCGAGTCAGAAGGATAAATATAGAGATAAAATAAAAAAATAGATTTCTAATTTTTGAAGATAAAACTCTCTGCAGAAATGCGGTAGTCATGATTCTTTTTTTTAAACAATCTTTGAAGTTATAAGAAAAACAAAAAAATTTCGAGTACTTTCAAATATTTGTCGTTCATTAAAAAATAAAACTTGTAAAAAAACAGCAAACGACACATTTAAACAAATAAACCAAAAACTTCCAATATATTAAAATATAGTAATGATTGTGACAATTGGACAAACGTAATATGTCGCACAGCTTTAGATAGTAATTTTAAAAAGGCAGATAACTTAATATTTGACTAATTAATAATTTTTTAAAAATCACTTCTTGTTTCTATTTTAATGTAGCTTCTTTACAAAAACTGCTTTATTTTTGATGTTTTTCTGAGTTCAAAAAAATTTTGTTAAAATGTGCGAGCGGTAGCCTTTTTTATCCATCAATTTCGATTTAAACCTTTATTATTTTTAGATCCAATCAAATCGAATCATTTTACACTTTTAAATCAAAAGTTTTAAAATTGTAAAATGATTCGATTTGATTCGTTCATTTTATCAGTACCCACTTTTGAACGAAACATCTTACCAAACAGTTAAAAATTGCATCAATATGCAATTCAACAGTTTATATTTATGCAATAACCGTTAAATGATAAATCACTTGAGCTTGCTAAAAACTAAAGATGCTTTTTATTCTCATTACAATCTTAATCAACTGATCAAGTTTGTAAACCAACGTGTTCTTGATTTTGATAAAATTCATTAAGCCGAGACCTTTCCATCTATCCGTACTTAGGTTTAAAACGTGTCGCAAACTTTTGACAGACGGGTCATTATTGGAAATTGTTCTTCTTTGCATTTAAAACTGGACATTATTTTTGAATGTCTGTGCTAATACACTCTTCATTTAATGTCATGCCAGCATTTTAAGATTATGATATTGTGTCGCAGTGTTATTCGAACGCTTTGTCAAACAAAAATAAAATTGCTGGCAAATTATTGCTCAGATATAATGACTTTCTTGGTTACTGCCTGAAGTCAAAAGCATAGTTTTCGGGTAATTTTTGTGAAGAAGGCACGTGCTTATTCAAGTGATCTTGTACGCTGTGTTTTGTAAAGATAAAATTAATCCTACTCTTTTGGCTTGCAAAAGTTTTTAATCAAAATTTCCATCTTATCAGGACCAAAATTATTTTCCTCACTTTTTTCTCCTTGCTCTTTATTTTCTAAGATCAATAGATAGTACCCAAAATAGATATCTGCTTGCACAAATTTAATATACGTACAAACAAACTGCGTCATTTTTCAAACGGATGTAAAATTTTAAATATCTGTTTCAATTTTTTGCAGATCCCATAGTTTCCTATTCAGAAATTTATTCTAAACACCCGTGCTTCTTCACAAGATTTATTTGTTCTTGATAATTTTTGGGTCTACAGTTCAGACTATAACCTACTTCATGATCAACACAATCAAAACAACTAAAGGGTTTTTACCTTGCATCTGAACCATACCGATAATCAAATAACTAGCCTGTGGCGCCTATCTCAACACTACCAGCAACAAGGCCATCGACAGGCCAACGCAGTCTAATTCAAAAAAATGTAGGTTTCCACTATAGTCTAACGCAGGCACTTCACTGAAAAAGTTTTCTTTTATTTGATTATAAATACATAGCTTTTTATAACAACTTGTTTGTGCTATGCAATAAATGCTTGTAATCTTGTTTAGTCAACAAACCCAATGCTTGTTTGCGTTAACTATACGTAAACCAATGCCCTTAAATTTTCTGTCATTAGAAATATAAAAAAACATCAATATCATTTTCTTGGGAAATATATCCTAATGTGATGTCTTTTTTAGTACGCTTGCCTCAGACGTTGGCTGATCTATGCTGAACGCCGATTAAAGAAATCCCATTTCGCTACAGAACTATTTCTTTAAAAATGTTGATTTTTAAATGCTCATGTGTTCGTATTTGTGAAGTTGCACCAGTTTATACTGGACACAAGAATCCGGAAAAATCCTTGTACTGCACACTAAGTTCTTTTAACTGAACGATGCTGGTTATTGCAAACTCAGAACTCATGGTTTTGAATTAGTTTTTGATTAAACAATTACCAACAGAAAACCTACATTTATCTTTTTATAGCTGACCAGATATAAAAATAAAGTTTTTGCCTCATTACGACATTTTATTAATAAGAAAATTTTATAATTTTACAAATTTTTGTAATTATGAAAGACGTCACACCCATATTATTGTGATTGATGATTCCACACTTAAGAAATTTTTCTCATGGATACTTTCAAAATCTACTCAAATTATTTGCTTTTTTCATTCAGTCATTATATGGAATCAATCGTTTTACCAATAGTTAATGTTTTTGTTGTACTTGTTTTGGTGAGCTTGGTTATAAGCAAAAGCGTAGAGAAAGTAATCTAGTAGAAGAGTTTTATATTTAAAGCAAGTGAGTTTTTGCTTAGTATTCACATCAACATAAGTTTTAAAAAACTTGTTAAATGTAGCAATTCATTAGGAAACTGCGATTATTCCGAAAAAAAGATGCGCCGAATCATGTCATTTTTAAAAAATAGCAAGGTTCGGCGCGTCTAAGAACTCTATGCTTAAAATTTGTCTGCTAACTTCTTTTTCTCAGTGGTACGGAAATTCTATTTTTTTAAAGAGTTCCGAACAAATTTTAACTGTTTTTTTATATTGCATTTTTATTGTAATTTTAGTTTTACACACAAAAAAAATCACTTAGTTTTGTGTTGAAATAATATACAGAGAGATATGAAACAATAACTGAGTAGAGTTGAACAACGTTTCCCAAAAGAATTTAAAAATTAAATTTACGTTTTTAGTAGAATGCAATGAAAGTTTTTACCAAATAATTTCAATCCTTCTTACTTTTTTGTTTTGTGTCTGTGTTGATCACCTAAATTTTTCTTTCATTTATTTTTCTCGGCTCATATCACAAACTTTTATTCAGAAAAACCTATTTTGCTTTTTATAACTTTTATTTATTTCCATTTGATTATATTGTTTAACAAGTCGCAAGGGTTGCTCCTAGTTGCTCCACTTTGTTGTTTCTTTCTTTTTTGATTCTCATTAATCCTAGTTTAAATTCTTAAAAAGTAAAACAATGCAATTTTATTGTGCCCAGCTAAAGTAAAAAAAAACTTAATTTCATTTTATCTCTATAATTGAAGTTCGATTTAAAAATTAAAAGATGAACGTTTAAATATAAATGAATACAACTTTTTGTTTTTCCAATTTTATTTTCCATTCGCTTAATATAAGATTAAATGAATTGATTTATTTTTTTATCTTGTAGTTTTCCCAATAAAGTATTGACCAAGATTAAGAAACTATAAATTTTTAAGTTGTTGTTTGTATAATGGTAACTATTTTTATACCACCTTTTTATAAATAGAGATTTGATCTTTTTTTAATAATAAAACTTTTTTTGGAAATAATGTTAGATCAAACTAATTTTTAATCTTTATTATTCTCAATATAAAATCATATTAAAAAAAGGATTTTAAGAAAAATTCTACGGTTTAGACGGAATCAATGTAAAAGCCGAAAAGTTATGAACAATTCTTTATAAAAGTTGATATTAATTTCCAAAAATATACAAATCAGCTTTAAAAGATAAAAAATTTTACTTTAAAATCTCACTTTTTTCAGTAATTGTCATTTTTAACGTAAAAATTATAATCTGACTTTATACGGTTTGTTGAAATTTTTTTAAATAGTTAAAAAATCATCAACGAAAAAGTAATTGTGTTATTAAAAATTCGGACAGCAAGACGTAAAGAAAAGACGTGTTTTGTTTTTAAATAATAAAAACTGGTTTTTACCTTGCTCTATAAGCCTAAATATTCACTCTATACTTTTTCACAAATCTTTTCTGAGCTACGTTTGCTTTACTGTCACTCTACGATTATCGTTTCTTGACTTTTAAAATCATTCTTTTATGGCGTTATCAATTTGAACTTGTTGACTTATCTTTACCACGTTTTCTTATGACGTAACTTTTGTTAAAAGGCTGCAGAGGCAAAAGTTAATCTGTTTTTAAGATGTGCTTAAACTGAAATTCAAACCAAAACCAAAAAACTATAACTTCGGTTTTTCACAACATGTCACAAAAATAAGTTATATTTTGTTTTGGTTGGAATTTACCACGATGTTATATATTTTAGTTAAAGCACATCTTAAAAACAGCTCACCGTCCATAACTGACGGCCCGATACAGCTTTCCTGAGATTTCCTGCAAATTTTATTCCCATAATACAACTATTTGTTCAGTAGTTACATTTACACTGTTCGTTGTTTGTTCTTTCAATTTTATGATGTTTTTAGGAATCGAGTGAATGATTTTATTGCGGTTTTTAATCTTTGAATTATCTTTTTTTGTTGATCTTATATAAATTATCAATTAAAATTCACTTAATATGGTGAATGATTTTTATGTTTTTGATAAAAATGTCTTGATTTGATTACCCTACGTCATATGATAGTGCTGCATGAAGCTCACTTACTTCGAACAACACAAACGAATAACATAAGAGTTATCACTTGATCTCAATAATCGAATGAGATTAATAGGTTTTTTTATTTATTACAATTAATATTCAAGCAATCATAATAAATTTTGGCATATTCCTTTATCAATCGCTTGAAGTGTTTTTTTTCTGTATGAATAGCTATTAAATCTAATTAAAAAAAGTCTTTTATTTTCATTAATAATTTCATTTTTAGGAAAAACTTTTGTACTCCTTTTCGTTATTGTTTTTTATTCCCAAAACTTTAATTATTTAATTTTTTTTAAATGCATTGTGGTTGTGCACTGTGGTTCCTAAAACGTGATTATGATGATGCATTGTGGTTCCTAAAACGTGATTAATGATTTTTTCTTTACGAACAGACCTGCAATCTGTCACTTAGAACATAAGATGCCTAATTTCAGTTTTCTCAAAAATCAATATTATGTTCTGAAAATTCTTTAAATTTCCATTTGAATTTTTTTTCATTATATTGATTAGTTTTTTGTATTTTCAAATTTGCTTGCGTTCACAAATAAAAGTACCGCATTTTTTTAACTCTAAAAAATAACTATAAAAGTTTAATATAAATCTTCCAGAATCTATTAGTAATCAAGGATTAGAAAAGTAAAACTTATACAAATGTTTTTCGAAAATTCTTAATCGCTCAATAAACTCGGTCAACTTCGTTTTAACAGTTTTTGCAACATCAACACGTCTATTTTCTTTAATATTTCGAACAATATGTCAGAGGTGAATCACGTAGTTTAACTAAATTGTACAACACAGGTTGAACGAAATCAGGCTGAACATGTGGAAAAAACATCAATCGAGCAACATCGCGTTCCGTTTCAATATCTTTCCGATTAAAAAGAATTTTAGTTTGCTTTATCAAATCAACCAAAAATTCTAGCCTAAATCCACTGGTTAAACACGAATTAATATAAAACTTAGACTTTAACTTAAAATGAAGAGTCATTTCATCAAGATAACCGTAGTAACATTGTATGGAATCAATTTTAATTTAAGGTCTCGATGCAGAAAAACTGTGACTTAATTTTAATTTCCTTTAAACGAAAATTCAGTTGCAAGAACAATATCGTTTACAAAATGGCCATCGATGACCATACGTAATTATTAATATTTGCAAGTAAAAAGCTCAAAAAAATTTATATCAGTTTCCTATTTCTCACGGCATTTCATCATCCAGAGTTTCAATATAATCCAATGGAATGGTGTCTGAAAATAAAGTGATTAGTGTCGACGATTTTACAAAAACGTATCAAAACAAAAATATTATAAAATAAAATTCTTGCTTTCAGCTGCTACTTGTGTTTATTGTTATCATTATCATGTTTGAAGTTAATTGTAAGATCGATTGACAAAGCAAATGTGCTATTCAAATGCAATGATGCCAAGAATAGGTGCGGGAAAACGTTTGGAATGCTTCAACTTTATAAGTTTAAGCATTTAACCCTTTAAGTAACCTTAAATAATTTTTTTAAAAAAATTGGCTTTTTTTGTTTCTATTCTACTATTGGTGCACATACAACGAAATTAAATTTTTTGTTTGATGTTGTTTTTAGAAGAAAGGATTTACCCAAGGTGGTTAGTGCTGCTCACCACTACCACTCTATGACCTGAAACTGGCTTTCAAAAGCAAAATTTTGATTTTAAGAGGTGGTCAGTCTGGCTAACCACTGCCACTCAAAGGGTATAATAAAAGGCCTAAAGGATTTTTTTTTTGAAGGCGATTGCGTTGTAGCAACTTAAGGAAAATGCAAAAACATTCCTCTTCAGTTTTAAGCAATGTCGTATTATTTTAAATAAATTATATTTCATTATTTAGTTTTTTTACAGAAACCTTCATTTTTAGAAAGTTATAAACATTTTCTCAAAAAATTGTTCTTGATGTTATAAGCTTTAACGTAAAGCAGTGATAAAACAATTACTCCGACGTGCTTTTGGAGAAACATGGAAATATGGCTGTCCGACTGTTTAAGTTTTTTTACTAGCTTTTCATTTTTTAAGTTGCCGAAGTGTAAAGGTCTCATATCATCATCATATTAAAGACTCTTATGATCAGCCTTTACGTGGCAAGTCCCAGTAACTGGCAATGACCAAGCAATTGATGATGAATCCGAGTATTTCTGGGGTGGTAAAAGGATAGACCTTCGGCTCCGGAAACGAAAGGGACTCGATAAGTCCGCAAATGTTAGTTACCGGCCTCTCGTACCCATAATACTACGTTTAAATGTTGTAGGCCTAAGCAAAAATAATATCTCAGTGATCAGCTAATTGCCCACCACACATAAAGCTCTTGTTCTTCTCTTGCAAGAGACCCATTGCACAAATGCAGACCAGTTAGTAATACCGCATTTTACAATGACTGATTGGGTCTCAAGCAGGAAGCATGGCCTAGCTACATTTGTCCACAAGAAACTTAACTGGACCCTTGTGGATCAATCATTAGAACGATCCACAATTGAATAGTTTTGTGATGACATTGATGATTGCAAAATTGTCAATGTCTACCAAGCACCAACTTTTCAACTCACATTAACAGCCATTCCAGAGTTTTCATATCCCTGTCTTTATGAAGGTGATTTTAATTGCCAGCGACTAGAGTTATTATTACACGCGCCCAAATGGAAACGCCTAGCTGACTGGGTAGCCAAGGAAAATCCTTCCCTCTTGTATAACCCGAAGATGTCCCTAGCTTCTGCTCTGATTGCTGGAACACTGGAACCAATCCCGACCTGAATTTTGCGAGTGAAGATTTAAACATCTCCCAACTGGACAGAAGTATGTTAAAAAAGTTTCCTGAATCCCAACATTCTTCTTCTTCTTCTCCTTTCGGCCTTTCCCGTTAGTCAGGGGTGGCCACAGCGTATCATCATTCTCCACATCTTTCTGTCTTCAATGTCCATCTCCTTCACACCAACTTCCTTCATATCTTTTTTTACCACATCTAAAAATCTTCTCTTTGGTCTCCCTCTTTTCCTCTTTCCCGGTAACTCCATTTCCATCATCTTTCTTCCTACATACTCTTGGTTTCTCCTCATGACATGTCCATACCACCTCAGCCTGCCCTCCCACACCTTCATTCCTAACCGTTCTACCCTAACAGTACTCCTGATGTGCTCGTTTTTAATCTTGTCTTTTCTCGTCACTCCCATAGCAAACTTCAACATTTTCATCTCTGCGACTTCCATCTATTCCACTTGTTTCTTTGTGACTGCTACTGTCTCAAGTCCATACACCATTGTTGGTCTTACCACTGAACTGTACACTTTTCCTTTTACTCTAGCTGGTAACCTCTTGTCACAGATTACTCCTGATACTTCTCTCCATCTGTTCCATCCTGCCTGTACTCTCTTCTTTACCTCCCTCTCACAACCACCACTTTCTTGTACCGTTGATCCCAAATACTTAAATTCCTTTACTCTTGGCACTGTTGTATCCTCCATCTTTACTGTTTTGTCATCATTTCCTCCATTTATGCACAGATATTTGGTCTTTAACCTACTTACTTTCATCCCTCTTCTTTCCAATGCATACTTCCAGGATTCTAATCTCTGCTCCACTTCTTCCCTGGTCTCTTCACAAATCACAATATCATCAGCAAACAGCATGGTCCATGGTGGTTCTCTCCTTACTTCATCCGTTAGCCTGTCAATTATCACTGCAAACAGGAATGGACTTAACGCTGATCCCTAGTGTAGTCCAACCTTAACCTTGAAACTTTCTGTAGTTCCTACTGCACACCTCACCACTGTTTCGCTTCCCTCATATATATCCTGTACTAGTCGCACATATTTTTTCACTATTCCAGATTTTCTCATGCAGTACCATAGCTCTTCTCGTGGAACCCTGTCGTAAGCCTTCTCTAGGTCCACGAATACACGATGTAGCTCTCTTTGACCTTCCCTGTATTTTTCCATTAACATTCTTAGAGCAAACATGGCATCGGTGGTTCCCTTTCCTGGCATAAATCCATATTGCTGTTTGCTGATCTCCACTCTATCCCTTAACCTGGTTTCAATAATTCTTTCCAATACTTTCATTGTGCGGCTCATTAGCTTTATTCCTCTGTAGTTTCCACAGCATTGTGCGTCCCCTTTGTTTTTATAGATTGGGATAAGCACACTCCTTCTCCATTCTTCTGGCATCTGTTCACCCATTAATAGTCTGTTGAATAGTCTGGTCAAAAACTTTATCCCCATCTCCCCCATGCACTTCCAAACTTCTACTGGCAACTCATCTGGCCCAGCTGCTTTACCTTTTTTCATCCTTCTTAGTGCGTTCTTTACTTCTTCTCTACTGACACAATTTACCTCTTCGTTAACCACTTCTGCTTCCTCTGTCCTAGGTTCTCTGTTATTTTCCTCGTTCATCAGTTTCTCAAAGTACTCCTTCCATCTCTTTAACACTGCCTCTGAATTTATCATAACATTACCATTTTTATCCTTTATAACTTTCACATGCTGTACATCTTTCCCTGCTCTGTCTCTCTGCCTAGCCAATCTGTACAGCTCCTTTTCACCTTCTTTTGTTTCCAATCTAGCATACAAATCATCATACACACGTCCCTTTGCCATTGCAACTGCCTTTTTTGCCTTATTCTTCTTTTCTTTGTATATCTGTTTAGTATTTTCATCTCTTATTTTGTCCCATGCTTTCTTTGCCTCTTTCTTTTCTTTTATGCTCTTTTGAACTTCCTCATTCCACCACCATGTCTCCTTGTCTCCTTTTCGTTTCCCAAATGTCACTCCCAGTACAGTTTCAGCTGTTTTTCTTAGCATTTCTGTCGTTTTGTCCCACTCATCAGGTAACCCATTCTCGCCTCCCAAAATCCTGGTCACCTCTTGTCTAAACGCTTCTTGATAGCTTGTCTCTTTCAGTTTCCACCATCGTATCTTTGGCTTTACTTTCTCTGCTTTTTTCTTTTTCACCATAAGAGCCATTTTGCATATCACCATACGGTGCTGCTTTGCGACACACTCATTCAATATTACCTTACAATCGCACATTTCCTTCAGGTTTCTCCTTCTGCACATCACATAATCTACTTGGGTACTTTTTCCTCCACTCTTATACGTCACCCTGTGTTCATCTTTCTTCTTGAAATAAGTATTGACAATCGAAAAATCCATCCTTTTCCCAAAATCCACAACCATTGATCCTTCCTTATTTCTTGTTTCAGCTCCATACCTCCACATTATTTCCTCATCCCCTATGTTTCCTTCGCCCACATGTCCATTAAGGTCTGCAAATTATTCTCTCTTCTGTTGATATACTTTCAATCAATCCATCCAGGTCTTCCCAAAAATCATTTTTTTCCTCCATGCTGTTGTTAACCTGTGGAGCATATGCGCTTACTATATTTAGGATGGACCCATTTACCTCCAGCTTTATGGCCATCAGTCTGTCCGACACCCTCTTTACCTCCAGGACACTTTCAGCCAGCTTCTCCCTCAGCACTATCCCTATCCCATTTTTTCTTCCATCAGCTCCGTAGTAAAATATTTTACATCCATCTCCAATGTTCCTTGCTTTACTCCCTTTCCACTTAGTTTCTTGTAGGCACAATATGTATACATTCCTTCGCTCCATCATATCTTCCAGCTCTCTTCTTCTTCCAGTCATCGTACCAATATTTAAGGTACCCACCCTTATGAGTGAGCATCTTCCTTTCTATGCTTCTCGCTGCTTCTTTACTCGCCTTCCTCCTCTCTTTCTGCTCTTATTTTCACTTTGTTTAGCAGTAGCATAATTTCCGCAGGTGCCCTGCTGTGCGACACCTGAGGCGGTCGTTGGTAACCCGGGCCGCGACCGATCCGATATGGATTGACAATGATTACGCATTTGTATAAATCTGGAAAAAAAGTTTTACGCCGGATGCCCTTCCTGCCGCAACCCTCCCCATTTATCCGGGCTTGGGACCGGCATCAAGAGACACAGAAATGTGCCTCTGATGGCTGTGTTCCTGAATCCCAACATTAGCTATTGTTAATTACGGCCTCAAAAAATGTGGCCCCAGTCCCAAGTGAGCAATTTAAGCGTTGGAATTTCCGCAAGGTTAACTAGAAACCATACGAATTTATTACAAACCAGCTATCTCAGGAATTAACATCTCCTGACTCTAGCTGTATTGATAAGGTATACTAGGACTTCTGTAATACCATCTTTGAAGCAGCAATCCCACGCGGTCGCAAAACTAACTATAGACCATGTTGGGTTCTGGTGCAAACACCTCCATCAGGTTTTTCTGCAGGCTCCGCAGGGTGAATCTACTAGTTCAGCTGCTTCCGCTCTGCTGTCCCATCTTGATGAAAAACAAAAATATCACTCGTCCAAGGCTGTGCGTAACATCGACTTCACGCACTCCAGTCGGCTGGCATAGAATGTAATTAATTATTTGACCGGAAGAACCAGATGCACACATCACCTTTGCCCCATTACCGCAAACTCAATTGGTTCGCAGTTGGTTAAAAATGGAGTATATAAAACAACGGACCGTGAGTCAACCAAACTCGTCATTAAAGAAGTGTCCTGGCTCGGGAGGATTCCAACACCGCCTGACGAATGTATCTATGGAGATTTTTTCCAGAAGAATTTGCCAATGCCCTACAGCTATTAAAGTCTATAAAATCTCCGAGCCTAACTCTCTACAGTCTACACCCAGAGCTAATACTCCATGCCGGCTCTACTTTGAGGTCCTGGTTAAACTAATTCCTGTCTTCCTGCATGCACCAACTCAATAATAATAATAATAATTTTATTTATTTGCCAAACGCACAAACATAAATTTTATAATACACACACACGGTAATGTAAAAAAAATCGAAATATGTGTGAAGGCAGGGGGCACCGAAAAATATACGTTATCAAGTCAAGTTCCCCCACATCCAGTACAGTCAAAAACAAAATTTACATATATACTAATTAAGTATTTTTTATACTGATACAAATCTTTTTGATGTAAAACCGATGCAGTAAAAAAAAAAAATTATTGAAAAATAGCGACAAAGAAAAAGAACAAATCAGAAAAGGGCGAGAATGAAAAGAGTAAAATTTAATACTGATCAATTAGGTGCTGTTTATACGAGTACGTTTTTTTGAAAGAAATCCAATGTCTGTCTTTTATTGTGTCGTCAATCGAATACCAAAGTTTGACTCCACGGAAAGTAAGGAGCTGCTGTCCAATTGTTTTAGATACAAGTGGAAGAAAATAAGTTGATTTTTTTGTTTGTTTAGTGTTGTGAGAGTGTACAGTATTTCTTTTATTTTTTTAAATAGCTGAACAAAAACAGCAGGTAATCTGTCAGAGTATAGCTGATACATAAATTTTCCTAATTCAAGATGATATATATCTGAGATTTTCAAAATATTTAATTGCTTATACATCGTGTTGATTGGTGTGTAGATAGAGCTGAATGTTGCAATTCTAACAATGCGATTTAGACGAACTTCTATTTTTTTTTTAACTGTTTTGTAGCAGTACCCCAAGTTAATATGCCATATTGAATTCGTGAATAAACTAAGTTATAATAGAGCGGGCAAAGAGTTTTTCTCGGAACATAATTGCGCAATCTGCAGAACAGACCAGAGTATCTAGCAAGTTGATTAGATAAATTATCAATGTGATTTGCCCAGCACAACCTGTCATCAAAAATTACACCTAAATATTTAATGGAATTTTCTCTTTGTAAGCGGGTTTTGTTCATATAAACTCATCTTTACAGGTTTTGTGTAATTGGTTATTGTAGATGATGTAGTTAGTTTTAGAATAATTTAGAGACAATTTATTCATTCGAAGCCAAAAATCAACTTTATTTAATTCATTATTAACTTTATATTTTAACGAGTTTAAGTCCCTATCCGATAGCATTAGAGCAGTATCATCTGCATAAAGTGTAGTATCAAATTCTAAGGCAAGAGGTAAGTCATTGATATAAAGAAAAAACAATAGAGGTCCAAGACAGGATCCTTGAGTTACCCCCGTTGTTGTTTTTAATTTATTCGAGTAATGACCTTGGATGTTTGTGTATTGGTAACGATTGCTCAGATAACTTTCTATAAGATGAAGAGCTGTGCCTCTAATACCAAAATAATGATGCAATTTCCATAACAGAATCGTATGATTAACCGTATCAAACGCTTTTGATAGGTCTAAAAATATGCAGCAAGTATATAAACCATTATCAATGTTTTTGATTATTTTATCATGTATTGTGCTTATAGCAAATTGTGTTGAGGAGTTAGGTCGAAAGCCAAATTGATTTTTACTGAGAAGTTGATTTTTATCAAGATATGAAAGCAGTCTAGAAAATACCATTTTTTCAAAAATTTTGTCAAATTGAGATAATAATGAAATGGGTCTATAGTTAGTAGGCATATTTTGATCATCTTTTTTATAAATGGGAATAACCTCAGCTATTTTCAAGCAGTTTGGAAATACACCTGTTTCGAATAATAATCAACTTGCCATATTTAATAAATTTAATTTCGACATCAGTGTACCTTTGAGCTTTCTTAGTTTTTAGTCCATCAATTATTGAACATACTTCAGCGTTTGTGGATGAAAATAAAAATATTGAGTTGAAATTACAACTATTGGGTTTGGTCATTTTTATATGTGAAGGAGGTGCAGGAATATCTTGTGCCATTTTGTACCCAACACTTGCAAAGTGCTCATTTAAAACGCAGGCAATTTCTTCAGGTTTCGTTGTTACATTACCTTTATCATTTAAAAGATTTGTTGGAAAAATACATTTAAAATTTTTAAGTTTGCATATTTTATTGATTATTTGATACAATTTTTCAGAGTTATGCTTTTCTTCAGTTACAATTTTATTATAGTAGTTTCGTTTTGCAACTTCAATTGCTCTGTTTAGAACATTGTGATATTTCTTATATTTGTCGAATTGATAATTGCTAGGGTGCATAAGAAATTGTTTATACATTTTATTTTTGAGTTTAATCGATTTTAGCAATCCTTGGGTAAGCCACGGTTTACTTTTTAATTTTTTTCTTTTCTAGTTGCTCTTCGTCGTGGTGCATGAAAATTTACAATATCAGTAAATAATTTTACAAACTCTTCAAACTGATCATGCGGCGAACGAGATTCTGTAACATGCAAATCACCTAATTGTTTATACAAATCTTGGCAAAACAATTCTTCTAAAAATTTTTTCATATCACGAATGTAAACTTCCTCTGATTTCTTTTTTATATATTTAATATCTTATATGAAAATAAAAGTAGGAAGGTGATCCGATATGTCACACAATGCTATACAACTAAATAGCGAGCGATTAAAATCATTTGTATATACATTTATGTGGCCGAGAAGCGATTTTGTAGTTGCTGAAATTCGTGTTGGTTTATTGATGCAACACTTGACTGAGTAACCTAGAAGATTGTCGGCATAGGTCTTTATAATTTGATTACAATGAAATTGTAACAAGTCTACATTAAAGTCACCCACTAAGTAAAATTCCATTTTTTTATTACTCATATTTAAAAAATTTTTTTCGATTGCTTTTGTAAAGAGTTCAATTTGGTTAACATTGTATCCTGGATGACGATAGACAACTCCAACTACAATTGATTTTTTATTTGTTTCAACTTCTATCCAAATGTTTTCAGCAAAATTGAGGTTTAAATCTAATTCATCAATTATCTTATAGTTAATAGAACTTTTTATGTACAAACCGACACCGCCAGCCTGAGAATCGCTATCAGAGTGTATGAAGTTATAATCATTTATACCAATGTGTTAGTATCAATGTTTTTTTGAAGACTTCTGGTATTAAAGTGCATTAATAAAAGGTCATTATAATTATTTGAAGCGTGGTTATTAATAGATTCTATATCATGGTAGTTGCAATCCAAAAATAATAATTCATTAAAACCTTCATTTTCTAATTCTGTTATATCAGTGCTCTTCAAACTTTTTTCATCGCGACCCACTTTGCACGGCCAAATTTTTTCGCGACCCCTAGGGACTAAAATAAAAAGATATTTTTATTGATTTATAAAAATATCTTTTTATTTTAGTCATGTTTCTGCAAATAAAATTATGCATCCAATAGATTGGAAAGATCAAGATATCAATATAAAACATTTTTCTAATATTCAATTTGCAAATTTTTTAAAATTTTTTACACAATTTAGCTTTTGAATTTTTTTGATTGCATGACCGGGGCAAAGCAGTTATGCTATCAAAAAAATTACCAACTTGATTGGTTTGTAGTTCTTTTATAGTTCCAAACCATTGCAATAAAATTCCAATTTTATCAGGCCTAAGCACACTTAAGATAGATATATAATTACTACACTTTTCTGCAAGTTAAAAAACAGTTAGCTAGTTAATTACTAACCAACTCAAAATCATCATTAACCAGTTAACTTCACTCTAAAGTTAATTACATCAACCTTTACCGAATTTTATTGCAGTATAATAAAACCATGATAAGTCTACAGACAACTTTACTACTAGTACTAGCTAGGATACTAGTATGACCGTTTTGCCCCAACAGTTAATGACCGCTTTGCCCCATCACAGCATGTTTTAATTAAATGCTAATTGAAAAATATACTAAGCCTCAACAAATAAAAGGTAGTGCGATAGTAAACCACTGTACCTAAATCTTAGAAGCAAAAAAAATTTCTTAATATTTTATTTGCAAAACATAGCAAAGGCACTATTTACGTAGCAAGTTTATTTCATCATTAAGTGCATAAAAAATATAAGCTTAAATTGCTTCAAATTAAGAAAAGCTGTGTTGCCAATTTTTTTTGTTAAACAGTTTTGTACCTGATTCTAGCTGTTTAGTAAAAAAAATTTTTTTGTGAGTTTTTATTTTGCGAGAACATGAAGGTGTCTGCTTTGCTCCGCATGACCGCTTTACCCTGCTTTTCCCTAATAAAAATAACTATAAATAATGAACTGAGAGTTGTCGATTTCTAATAGGGTATTGCTGTATAATTTTGGCGCGAAAGAAATTGCAACCATGCATCGAGAAGCAATGAACTCCGTGTTGCCATCTGCGATGGATATACTAAAATTACAGCATTAGGTTATTTATTTTCAATTTCACAAGTAAATACCCATACCACGGCAAACAATTAAAAACAAAATCTCTTTGCAAATGCTATGTCATCAGCACAATAATATATAGTCACTCCTTCTGGCCATAAATTGAATGGAAACTAAACAAAAACTAAGTACAGTACTATATGCTCAATCACTCAACATCAGGCAGACAATCAGCCACTTGCGTTTGAAACTCGTTTGTTATCAGCATCAAACAGAACTTAGCAGCTACCGCAACTCAAATGCGTTAGCAACTAATGCAACCTAAGTTTGATCAAACAAATTTTATAATTTATGACATTTATTTTTTTGCATTTACTGTATTAATAATGTTGCTTGCAGAAATAATTGTAAATTATAATAGAGCTATTAATAAAAATCGCGTAAAACGGATTTTCTCATCTGTTTAAAATGTTTTTTTGTCAAAACTTTAATAATGTTCGCGGATATCACATGATCATTTTGTTTACTACATCTACATTGCGTTGTGTGCTTTAGACAAGCTCTGCAAATTGCGCAGTAGTTTGCAAGGTTGATTGCATCAGTTTGCAATTCTTTTGCATCAAAACAAAATTTACATCGAGGTAATTTTGAGCATGCATACGTTGAAGAAGCCATTATAGTTTAAGAAACGGTGCGAAAGTTATATTCAACAGAAAAAACAACAAACAAACATGCATTAATCAGAAACAAACAAATCATTATTATTGTTACAACAAGGACTGTTTAAGGTATCGCAGTTAAACAAGAGCGGTTTATAATTTAGCTTTGCAAAGTCAATGTCAACGTTGTATTTAAAAAGATCATCAGGGCAACTCACGTTTAACCACGGACCAGTTCCTTCATCTTTTTCATGTTCTTGAATCGAACCTGCTTTTTTGGCGGACTTCTTCATTTTTATATTTCCATTGATTGTGTAACATAAAACGAAATTATTATTATTTTCTTTTTTTACATATTGTAATAACTTGGATCGTAAGAGGGTCCGATCTTCAGAGATAAATACGTTCTGAAATTCAGCACTGTTTTTAAGTTTGGATTTAGCAAATAGAATCTCATTTCTTTTTTTAAACGAAACAAATCGAGTAATTACTGGTCTAGGCTTTCTTTCTATGTTTTTTGTTTTTTTGCCTAATCGATGAGCACGTTGAATGTCCGTACCTTGTAGATCAATTCGAAGAATTTTGGAATTCGTAGTACTACATCTTCACCGTCATCATTGTTATTATTAGTTTCCGGAACACCATAAATTCTTAAGTTTTCTCTCCGACCATATTGTTCTAACGCATCCAATTTAAATAAAGCTAAATTTGTTGCTTTTTTTAAACGCGCATTTTCAATTTCAAGATTTTATTAACTTTTAAATTACTAACTTTCAAATCTTCTTTCAGCGTTTTCACTTCTTGTACTAAAGTTTTTATTAAGTCGTTAATTTCATGTAGTTGTTTTCTGTCTTCTTAATTAAAAGCACTGTTGGCATTTTCTTCACTGCAAGATTTTACATTTTTGCTATTTTGCTTGTTACGCCTCATTTTTTAGAGAAAAAAACACACGTCCTTTCTACACGCTGACTATCGCGAGAATGACTATCGCGAAAATCAAGCTTCCAAACCTTCGGAGAAGAGCATTAGCGGTTGTTATTCCAAAGCAAAATAAGCCATTCGAGGGCTAAAAAAGCTTTAGATTTATCTCTTTGCTTTGTGTCACCCTCAAGATCTTGTAGAGACTTATCTGTGCCCGTCGAACCAATTATAAAACAACTGCTACCTAGAGAGCAATCTGGGTTTCGGCGCGGAAGGTCGACCGTAGATTAAGTCACTCTTCTAACTCAAGAAATTGAGTATAGCTTTTTCGTCAAAAATAAAGCCGGCGCTGTGTTTTTCGATCTCACAGCAGCCTACGACACTGTATAGCACCTGGCCTGATTTGCAAGCTACTTCGTCTTTTTCCAGTCAGGCACATGGTTTCATTAATTATGAAACTTATGTATAATCGAAGTTTTACCCTCACCACCGGTGCCAAAAACAAGCCAGATAAAGACGCCCTAAGAATGGCGTCCCATAGGGATCAGTCTTGGCTTCCCTCTTGTTTATTATTTATACATGTCATAGACTTTGTTTGGGAATCCTAAAAGACAAGTTGAACAAGGTAACCCGAATACCTGCGCTGAAACAAAGCTGTGTCTAATTTTATTTTATTCCGGCTCAAGAAGTAGTTTGCTGTGAGCCTGAAGCTTTTATACTGTTGGCTTGAACCAAGCTCGGATTGATTCGTCGAAGACTCTTCTCCACAAATAAACAGAAACCACTGTCTCTAACTAAAACGAATGTATTTAAAAATTCACAACTTTCAATCGACGAAAATTCTATTCGACGCTTTGCCACTACAAAGCAAAACCAGCGCTACAACTTAATTCGTCCAATACAAATAATTCTACCTCCGAAGAACCAATCTCCAAACACTGGCGCAAAAACAATTACAACACTTGCCAATCCAGGCAATAGAATCAAAGGGTTCTTCGCCCACGCTATGCGCCCAAATTAACGCTCTCTGAAATTACTTTACTCGAGTCGTGTAATAAAGCCTTGCAATAAGTTTTATGAAGCGCTTTTGTTGTAAGCATTGACGCTTTTCTTGACAATCTAATCAACGCGTGACTGTCAAGTTTTTAGTTCAGAGATTTCGCAGCTACGTACAGACAATTGCTGAGTTTTGAGTTGTGATAAAATAATAGTTTTCCGTTGAAGTTTAATTTAATCTATTTGTTTATGTTGTGTTTTATTTCGATGCCCGTAACTTTTTAGTTAATTAAACGCAAACATATTTGATATGTAAATATGGTTACATTTTAATTAACTAAAAATAATAAAAATTATTTAAGATGGATAAGTGTTTAAGGCCCGTATTCACCAACCTCGCTCAATTTGATCACGATCAACGATCAAACCTCGCTCAAATGAGCCGCTCAATTGAGCGAGGTTTGATCGCCGCTCAAAATCGGTATTCACCAACCCCGATCAAAGCTCGCTCAAATGAGCCGAGTTTGATCCGAGCTCAAACTGCTGGAACTGCTGAAGATGCTGTTTTTGAAGGCTGTGCTTAACCAAGCGTATATTTTCCCTTGATAAGAATAATTTTTTTCAAGGTAATGTTTCGTCAATTGTTTGTTTCTCTCGTTTATTTCTAAAAATGTGCTTTATTTTACAATTATTAGACCGTGACACACGTGGCTATAAAACCGGCGATGCATAATGTCTTTCTCTTTTCATTAGCACTCGTGACAGAAGGAATTAGGCCCGTATTCACCAACCTCGCTCAAACTCGGTGATTTGAACTTTTTTAATAACTAAGCTGCGTTGTCCAATTGACGTGAACGTTCCATCGAGGTTTGGTTTGAGATATATATTGAACGTTATTTCTGTAATTCTAAAACAAAGACACAAAATTAAAAAACACAACAATAAAGAATTTAAAATTACCAACTTACGGAAATTTTCCAACGCACCAAAATTTGATTAGAACAAATGAATAAATAAATAATGACTATTAACGATTCTGCAACATCAAGAAAAAGATTATCTCCATCGATTCAACCACTAGTATAGATTCAACTACTATCATCTGACTTCAAAATATGCTTTTTTAACTTACAGGGCGTATCTCAGCGAGTCTATGATGGCAATTAGTAAACAGTTTGTCTTCGGGTTGTCGACACAAGAAAAATTGCACGTTTTAATTAAGCCGGTTGAGAAAAACAACCCGAGAAGACGCGCTCTTGATAGAAACACGCAGACGAAACGCGCGTTCGAATCTATGCTAAATTATTTAAAATTTGAATCAAATCACTCGGCTCAAATTGAATCGCGGCTCAAACTCAGATCAAATCATTTTTCGTATTCACCAACCTCGCTCAAACTCGGCTCAAATTGAATCGCGGCTCAAACTCGGATCAAATCATTTTTCGTATTCACCAAGTCGGATCAATCGAAACGTCGGCTCAAACTCGGCTCAAATGACGCGTTTTGAGCCGAGATTTTGAACCAACTCAAGAGGTGGTTCAAACCTCGCTCAACTTTTGCTCGAAGCATAAAAATTGTTTTTGGTAAGTTGTTTTTGATCAGAGACGTTTTTGATTTTGAAAAACCCGGAAAAAAGTAGGCTATTATTATATATGGAAAGATTTTTTTAATTTAATTTAAACTTGTTTGATAGAAGGTAGTCTAATTTGTAATGAAAATAATGATAATTATAATTTTTTTAAACTATGCTTATTATTATCAGCTGAAAAATTTATATTTAAACCTTGATGCATAAAACTTGTAATATGGATATAGTTGAGCTGCTTGATCGGTTAGAAGAACCAAGGGTAACCAGAGCCTTACGTGATAGAATTAATCCATTCCAAGAATTTACCGATGAAGAATTTAAAAATCGATATAGATTATATAAAGAAACAGCTCTTTCATTAGTTAATTTAATTGCGGATGAACTACAACTTAGCACAACAAAGAATAAATTTGTGCCTCCCTTCTTACACAGGCAATTTTCAAATTACTGATGGGGACTTAATTGGTGTATCACAACCAACAGTGTGTCGTATAATTCATAGAGTATCCCGTGAAATCGCCAAAAATAAAAAAACATTTTATTAAATTTCCTTTGGGGGAAGAGGCACAACTGATCGAACAAACTTTTCGATTTTCAAATGGAATGCCTGGTGTTGTAGGTTGTATTGACTGCTCACATATACCATTAATTTCACCCGGTGGTGAAGATGCAGAATTATATAGAAATAGGAAAGGCTACTTTTCCTTGAATGTTCAAGCAGTAGGCTATGTGATACGAAATTAATGTTTACGAATATTGTTTGCCGATGGCCTGGTTCTACACATGACAGTCGTATTTTTGACAATAGTGCTTTGTGCTCCCAGTTCAGAAATGGTTTAATTGACAGTATCTTACTGGGAGATGGGGGCTATCCTTGTCGCCACAATCTAATGACCCCTGTTATAAATCCTACAACAAGCAAGGAGAGGCGCTATAATAGAGCGCATACTGCAACTCGTGGAACGGTAGAAAGAATGTTTGGATTATGGTAAAGCAGATTTCGATGCATATCCATTCCTTTAAGAACATCACTAAAGAACACATTAGTAATAGTAGTTGCTACAGCATGTCTCCATAACTTTGCCCAAAACAAAGGTGACTTTATTGAATTTGAGTCATCTGTAACAGAGATAAATGAAGAAATTGCCGTTAGCAGAAATAATTCAGTAGCTGGTAATGTTGCAAGAAAGCAAATAATTGATAATTTTTTAAAACTTGCTTTTAATTGTAGTTATGTTATTAATGCTGAACCTTTTTTGCATCTGTTCTTTTAACTCAATAAAATTCAATGTTTATCATGCACTAGTGTAACGATTAACTGTTTTTGCAAGATACAAAAACATCTTACATAATTTGGTAAATTGTTTATAGGAAACCACTAATCGCTTATTTTCAATTATATTTTTATATTTACTTACTAAATTTCATAACAATTGTTTTTCAACTTCCGAAAAATTTTTTGATCTATTCATACTTTAGCATAGAAAGAAAGCAAAAAAAAATCTTATCAATCACTAGTTAGAGAAGATTGCAACGCAAATTTACTGATTCCTTCTATCACGAGTGCTGATGAAAGGAGAAAGACATATTATGCATCGCCGGTTTTATAGCCACTTGTGTCACGGTCTAATAATTGTAAAATAAAGCACATTTTTAGAAATAAACGAGAGAAACAAACAATTGACGAAACATTACCTTGAAAAAAATTATTCTTATCAAGGGAAAATATACGCTTGGTTAAGCACAGCCTTCAAAAACAGCATCTTCAGCAGTTTCAGCAGTTTAAACTCGGATCAAACTCGGCTCAATTGAGCGAGCTTCGATCGGGGTTGGTGAATACCGATTTTGAGCGGCGATCAAACCTCGCTCAATTGAGCGGCTCATTTGAGCGGGGTTTGATCGTTGATCGCGGATCAAATTGAGCGAGGTTGGTGAATACGGGCCTTAGTAAATTTGCGTTGCAATTTTCTCTAGTGATTGATAAGATTCTTAATTGCTTTCTTTCCAGGTTTGCTATAGTATGAATAGATCAAAGAATTTTTCGGAAGTTGAAAAACAGCTGTTATTAAATTTGGTAGATAAATATAAAGATACAATTGAAAATAAGCGATTAGTGGTTTCCTATAAATAATTTACCAAATTATGTTGCATGTTTGTGTATCTTGCAAATGATATATAGGCCTACTTAGAAATTTTTTATAAACTTGATAGTTAACAGTTAATCGTTACCCCAGTGCATGATAAACATTGGATTTTATTGAGTTAAAAGAACAGATGCACAAAAAGGTTCAGCATTAATAACATAACTACAATTAAAAGCAAGTTTGAAAAAATTGTCAATTATTTGCTTTCTTGCAACATTACCAGCTACTGAATTATTTCTGCTAACGGCAATTTCTTCATTTATCTCTGTTACAGATGACTCAAATTCAATAAAGTCACCTTTGTTTTGGGCAAAGTTATGGAGACATGCTGTAGCAACTACTATTACTAATGTGTTCTTTAGTGATGTTCTTAAAGGAATGGATATGCATCGAAATCTGCTTTACCATAATCCAAACATTCTTTCTACCGTTCCACGAGTTGCAGTATGCGCTCTATTATAGCGCCTCTCCTTCTCCTCTTCCTTCTATCAAACAAGTTTAAATTAAATTAAAAAAATCTTTCCATATATAATAATAGCCTACTTTTTTCCGGGTTTTTCAAAATCAAAAACGTCTCTGATCAAAAACAACTTACCAAAAACAATTTTTATGCTTCGAGCAAAAGTTGAGCGAGATTTGAACCACCTCTTGAGTTGGTTCAAAATCTCGGCTCAAAACGCGTCATTTGAGCCGAGTTTGAGCCGACGTTTCGATTGATCCGACTTGGTGAATACGAAAAATGATTTGATCCGAGTTTGAGCCGCGATTCAATTTGAGCCGAGTTTGAGCGAGGTTGGTGAATACGAAAAATGATTTGATCTGAGTTTGAGCCGCGATTCAATTTGAGCCGAGTTTGAGCGAGGTTGGTGAATACAGGCCTAAAACCTGATAGATTTGAAACCGATCTAACATCGCCTGATTCAAAGAGAAAGTGGCAACATTGGATTAGAACTTTTAAGGGCTATATTAACTCTATCGAGGAAGTTAGTGATGGGAACAGGCTGAATATTCTTGTCAATCATGTTGATACCTGGGTGTACGAATACATTAGTGGAGGTGAAACGTTTGAGGCAGCAATAACAATATTGCATAATATTTACATAAACCCGATAAACGAAATTTTTGCCAGATATCGACTAACAACATGTAAACAACAGCCAGACCAAACTCTGGATGAGTATATTCAGATTTTAAAAAGACTAAGCAAAGACTGCAACATCACTGCTGTGAATCCTGAACAACATCGACAAGAAAGAATACAGGATTAATGTCTATAATCACATTCGCCAAAGATTGTTGGAAAGCAAAAACATGAATTTGCAGCATATTCTAGATCAGTGGTTTTCAACCTTTTTGGTGGAGCGGAATCCCAATAAAACATTCCAGAGACTTGAGGAACCCCTGTGCAATAATTTTGATTTCTTATGCAAAAAACATCATTTGATAAATAAAATGAGATTAAAATACTCATGTTTAGATTTATTTACAAAAAAAATACCAATTGTAAAAAATTACATTTATTCTCGTAAAAAATTCAATGTGAAAGTTGAGCCTGATATTTCTTGCACAACTCTTTAAGATTGGGTCGTTTTTGACAGACACACTCGAAGTTCATCTTCCACAGACAGCAATTGTGCTCGCCTCTTGTGCTTAATTGTTGTCAGAGCTGAAAATCCAAACTCACACAAGTAGGAGGTTGAAAACGTCACAAGAAGTCGAAGCGCTTTTTGGGCAATTGCAGGATATTACTTTTCAACCAACTTCCAGAATGCATCCAAGCTAAGCTCAGAATGTTTCAACTTTAATGTTCTATCACTTGAAACACTGGCAAGTTCTTCTTCTTTTGTTAATGTGAATTGTTTTTCAGATAACTCAAATTTCAAAAATGGGCTTCTAACCCAGTCATACTGGTCAACAGATATCGATGGAAAATATTTGTCAAGATTTATTAACAAAGTGTCCTAGTGGTTTAATATTAGTTGTGCAATTTTCGGACAATTGCTTGGAGTACTTGGAAACATTTCCAAATTTCCTGCAGCTATGCGTTTCTTCCGTATTGTCACTTTCTTCTGAAAAGCATTTATTTTGTCAATAGAAGACAAGATATTTTCGTTCCTGCCCTGCATGCCACTGTTCAAAAGGCTCAGTTCATGAAATATATCGGTAAGGAATCTTTCAGGTTTTCTTGCAAACAGAAGGTCAATAGCTCTTCTCTTAATTCGTAAAAACGAGACAATACTTTTCCCCTTGACAACCATCGTATTTCTGTGTACTGGATTAAAGTGGAATGTTCTGCTTCCATACTCGCACAAAGTTTCGTAAACAGTCGACGTTTAAGTGGCCTCATCTTGATGCAATTAATTATTTTCACCACCATATCCAATGTAGATTTTAGTTCAGTTCCAAGAGTTTTAGCAACTAGTGCTTCTCTATGAATAAAGCAATGAGTATGGACAATATTCGGATTCTGCTTTTGTGCGATTGGGACAAAGCCTTTGAGACATCCTGTCATTGCAGTGGCATCATCAGTACAAATACCAACACAGTTTTTCCAGTTCAATTCACAATATTCCAAATATAAATTCAAAACATCAAATACATCTTTTCCTTTTGTTGTTTCTGGCAATTCTTTGCAGCACAGGAAGTCTTCTACAATAGCTTTATCATCAATAAAACGAGCAAATACAAGGAGATGTGCTTTACCAGTGATGTCTGTACTCTCTTCAACTTGAAGTGCAAACAACTCATGTTTCAATATTTTTGACTTGATATTGCACTCAATGTTTTCTGACATGTCTTGAATGCGCCTACTTATTGTGTTGTTAGAAAGTGGAATTTTATTTAACTCTGATACAGCATCTTCTCCAAATATTATCCTCACTATTTGCTGGTATGCAAGTAAAATTACTGTTTCAGCGATGGTATGAGATTTCATATTACTTACAACTATCTCCGCTACAGCAGAACTTGCTTCTTGTGTTTTGTCACTTAACTTAACCTTTTTGGCAAACATAGAAACTTGCCTTTTATTAAATGCTAATTCTCTCTTAAAATATTGTTTAGTTTTACCTGACAACTCTGGATGTTTAGTTGCTAAGTGCCGTTTCAGTTTGGCTGGTGCCATAGCACTATTAGCTAGCTTCTCTCCACAAACAATACAGAAAGGTAAAGGGCAGTCTGGGTTTCCAGTCCAAGTAAATCCCAGAGCTGTGTAGGTTTCACAATATTGTCGAACATTTTTACTTGAAGATCTATTCCACCATTTCTTGGTAATTTCGATGTGGTAGCATTACTGCTACTGGCTGCAACTTTAACAGACTGTCTTAAACCCTGCGTCTCTTCATCTGTATCTAATTTATGTTTTTTCAGAAATCTATCCATACTTATAAGGCTATAAGCAGAATTGTATAAACTATAAATATATACAAAAGCAAACTTAATACTGGCAAAACAAAATGATCTATAAAATGTTGCAAGTTTAATAATAGTGGCAAACCTAATAGGTATTTGATTACAATGATGTTCGATCTATTAAGTCTCTGTTGCATTCATTTAAGTCTCTGTTAATTTGTAATAGTTTTTTAGTAGTATATTTAATAGTATTATATTTTTAATATTACAGACCAGTGGTTCACCAACCTTTCTATACCAACCAACCGGTAAAATTTTTAAAAAATTTTCACGGACCGGTAACAAAAGATCATATAGAGCAGCGTTTCTCAAACCATGGGTCGTGACCCAAATGTGAGTCGCCAAGACTACGCGGATGGGTCGCGAAAGCTTGTAAATTACCGCAAGTAAAAGAGAAAAATTTGCGCACACGAGATTTCAAAAATGAAGACCCTTTTTAAAGCGAACCTTACGATTTTAAGACGAAAATCAAGAAATCAGAGTCAGATCCAAGATGATGACTTCTTTTTTTAGAGATCACTATGTTTTTGAGCCGAAAATCAAGAAATCGAAATAAGTTTGCTCAACAATTGAATTTGAACAATTTGAACAAATTTCTGCCCACACACATGCAGCTAAAAATTAGACGACATTGTTGGCTTACATAACAATTTCGTTTTGTTTCAATATGCGCTCACTCAAATTTATTTGGGCCTCAGTCGTATTAGTAGATCGTTGTTTTTAGCGATTTTGGGTCGCAGAAAAAAAGGTTTGAGAAACGCTGATATAGTGGATAGGACTGATTTTTGAAATTTGTTTTTTAAACTAAAACTGTCGTTGCGTAACATAATGCAAAACTTTGGCCTAGGCTATCTTATTTTTATTCTTTTTGTTAAATACACCATAATACCTTGTTCTTTCATTGGATCCATATTAATCTTTCTGCATTTTAACAAGACTAGCTATAACAGCACCTCAAAAATGAAAAATAGCATTGTTTTAAACTTTTTGAAACTAGACGCATTTTATAATAGAACAATTGTAAACGGTACAAAACTTAGGTTATCGAAAGGTTAACTTTTATAATTAAAAACAATTTTGCGTTATCAAGAAAGGCGAGATACGCCAGTTATTGCTGTGAATCGGTCAAGCGTGAAATAAGTTTTACAGAAAGTAACAACTTTGCAATGCTTACGATTTCATATTAAATTAACCTGGCAGAAAGGAAAATACCTTGCCGACCCATAAAAAATTACGCATATCGTTGCTGGTCCGCGGACCGGCGGTTGAGAACCATTGTTACAGTCGACTTCGGATGAAACACACAGCATACGAGTATGTCGTAATGCGAATTGATTATCAATTATGCTACATCACAATGTAAACTAACTAATATTGTAACGATACTGTAATGAAAAGAGAATTATAGTACAGTACAGTACAGTAGCCTACTGTACTGTAATTCCCTGTTCATTACCAGTTAGTTCGCATTGTGATGTAGCATGATTGACAATTTTCAATTGGCATTATAACGTGCTGTGTGTTTTAGCCGAAGTTGTCTGTGCTGTTAAAAATATAATAATATTAAAAACTAACACAGATTTAATTGAATGCAACAGAAACTTACATGATTGCAATGGGACTTAATAGATCAAAAATCACTAAATATTTAAACAATATGCGTACAATACAATAATAAAATAGACTCTCGGATTTGAATGTGCACTTGCGAAACCGCTGGACTGTTCTGGCGAAACCCTAGTTGAAAACCACTGTTCTAGATAAAGCAAGATCATTAGATGCGGCTCAGAAAAATTCTGAAGAATTTTCTATTGCTCAAGCAGGTTTTAAACCTGACGACAATGCAGCTGTAATTCATCGCCCTCCTGTCGAAACGATTGACCAAGGAAATCTTGCTTCCAGTGAGAAAAATCTGAACTCAGAACTAAATGCAACAAACAAAGTTGAAAAGTGCTATTTTTGCGGGAAGAAGCGCCATCCCCGTAAAGATTGCCCTGCGATAAATTCTGTTTGCTATAAATGTAAAAAAATAGGCAATTTTGCCCGCGTCTGTCACTCTTAACCGAATTTTTCGTCGCAGCCTTCAACAACACGGTGCAATTTGAAAGAAAAATTAAATATATCTTCATTGAAGCAAGATAGCGGAAACAAAACCAATTTTGTGATACAACTTAATGGCCAACCTGTCGACGCCTTACTGGATACGGGTGCTACTAATAGTCATATCAGTGAAGAAATTGTGAAAAGATTGGAGCTTCCTATAACTAAAACTTTCACGTGCATTAATCTTGCTGTTAAAGGATGCTCTTCCCAAACAATAGGGGCTTGCAAAGCTACGAGTTGCAACAACGAAAATATAAGAACTTTTCATTCACTGTACTAAAAGACTTGTTGATCGACGTTGTGTTGGGTCAAGACTTCATGAATCAACATAAAGCAATTAGTATTCATTTTGGCGGTACTGAACTACCGTTGCATTTGAATGTGTTAAAAGCTCGAAAAGTAACTAATCCGCCGCTGTTGTTTCAGTATTTGACAAAAGATTGCCGACCCATTGCTACAAAGTCACGACGTCATTCTAATGCCGATTGCCGTTTCATATCAACTGAAATAAGACGTCTTCTAGCTGAAGGAATTATTGAGCCAAGCACATCTCCATGGCGAGTGCAGGTTGTAGTCACTTCTAACGAGAATCACAAGAAAAGAATGTGTATGTACTACAGCGAAACAATTAACAAATTTACACTTTTAGATGGGTATCCTCTCCCTCGAATGCAAGATGTGATTAACAAAGTATCTCAATACCGTGTTTTTTCAACATTAGACTTAAAGAATGCATATCATCAAGTTGAACTTCCGAAAGAAGCCAGAATTTATACCTCCTTTGAAGCCGATAGACAATTGTTTCAATTCACACGTCTTCCTTTTGGATTGAAAAATGCTGTTCCTTGTATAATCGACAGAATCATAAAAGAAAACAATTGCGAAGGGACGTATCCGTACTTAGATAATATCACTGTTGGGGGGAAAACTCAAGAAGAACACGACAAAAACCTGCAAAGATTTCTGAATGTGGTGGAAAAATACAATCTTACTCTCCACAAAAGTAAATGTATTTTTTTCTTCTACTTGTATTAATTTGTTGGGATACCAAATGACGAGCGGAACACTCAAATTGGATCCAGAGCGTATTAAACCAATACTGGAAATCCCAGTTCCTGATGAGTTAAAATCTCTACGACGAGTCGTCGGAATGTTTTCCTATTACGCGCAATGGATACCGAAATACTCTGATAAGACAAAACCTCTGGTAAGCGCCAAAAAATTTCCTTTAACAGACGAGGCTGTAAAAGCGTTTGAAGATTTGCGGAAAACTTTGACAGAAATTACTCTAGGTGTAATTGATGAAAGCAAGCCGTTTACTATCGAAACTGACGCTTCTGAAACTGCTATATCTGCTTCTTTAAACCAAAAAAACAAACCAGTGGCATTATTTTCAAGAACTCTGAACGTAAATAAACTCCGTCATTCAAGCATCGAGAAAGAAGCCACAGCCATTGTCGAGGCCATTAGAAAATGGAGCCATTTTCTTCAAGGTTGCCGTTTTCATCTTATAACAGATCAAAAATCTGTATCCTTTATGTTCATTTTATTTTTTTTTTCATTTATTTATTTCATTTTTACTCACAATCAACTTGAAATTAATCATAGTGCATGTAGAAATAAAGATTGTGAATAAGGAAGCAGCGACTAAACGAAGTACGTTATTACATGCATAACGTCAGTTGTGCATGGTCGCTGTACCTTTGAACAAAGCGATGTGATGTTAATAAGAAAAGGAAAGCGAAAAGAAGATAATTAATACACACATCCGAGCCATAGTCAGAGAATGTTGTGTAATCATGGGTGGGAGAAACAACAAACTCAAAGGCCAAAAGGGTCTGGACCAAAAGGGTCAGGCAGGCAAAGAAACCCACCAAAAGAAATCCTGCCACGGGTCAAAAGGACCATTTCAAAAGCATATGGCTGGACAAAAAAAAAAAAAAAAAAATTTATATGCATAAGATAGAACATACAAATAGTGAACAAGAATAGGTGCAAAATAATTAAATTATGTGAATTTTCATCGAACTGGATGGGCCGAAATGATCTGGATGTTGCCTTTGAAGTCGCATCGGGCTTTTATCACCTTCAATTTCTTTGTACAATTTGGTGGAGTTACCTGTAACATAAAAAACCAGCAGCAGAAGTTTTAAAATTTATGAAGTCTATTACCATTAAAAATTACGTTGCAATAAGATGCTTTTGAAATTTTGTACGAAATTTACTATATGATTTTATCTGTTTTATGCTTGTTGGGACTTTATTCCAAGCAAGAGGACCTCTGTATCTTAAAGATTGTTTAGTTACATTTAATCTACAAAATGAAGGATAGAATTTGGACTGGCTTCTTGTACATTTAGTGAATTTGTCGCTTATCAGGTTATTTTGAAAAAAATGATCAAAGCATGGTGGTAACATGCCTTTTATATATTTGTACATAAAACAAGTTATTTCTAATTCGGTTATTTGATCAATTGTCATTACGTTGTTGTTTCGCAAGATGTCAGTAACGTTAGCTCTATGATGTAATCCAAATGTTAATCGTATGAATTTATTAGCGATTCGTTGGATTTTTGAGGCTGTGGTTTTATTACCAATATGCCAAGTTATAATACAATATCTTATATGACTGATTATCAGGGAGTTATACAATATAAGCAAAGTTTTTTTGTCAAAGTGTTTTGAAATTTTTTTGATAGTACCATAACTTACGCAGATTTTTCGTAGAACAAAGTTCATATGCAATTTCCAACTTAAATGTTCATGAAATAGTATTCCCAAAAATTTCGTTTTTGGTTGCTGAGAGATAAATTTATTTCTAATTGAAATTTATTTCTAATTGAAATTAACACATATATACTGGTAGATGGTCAGAAAGTGGATTTAAAATGACTCCGGATTTTATTTGCTGTTGGTGTAAATTTGTCCAGATGTGGTCTAATACTGTTGCACTTGAATCTGTGATGCGAGTTGGTTTGTTAATAACTGGGAAGTAATGACCTTCAAGCATCATTTCAATAAAATTGCATACATGTTCATTATCTTGATTTGATAAATCATAATTAAAGTCTCCAGTGATAAAACATTTGTTTAGTGATTCATTACTATTATGGATACAATTGTAAAGATTATTCAAAAAGTTTTCATTTAAATGATTGTCATTAGAAGGAGATCTATAAATGTTACCAAAGAATAAATTTTCATTATGTAATTGAATTTTTATAAAAATTGATTCAAAAATTTTTTCATTCATTATTGTCAATTCATCAATTAGGTTAAATTTATGGCAATTTTTAATATACAAACCAACTCCACCACCCTTGGCAACTTTTCTGCTGTTAGAGATAAAATTATAATTTTCAAGATTACAGTATGGGCCAGATGAATTATTCTGAATCCATGTTTCAGTCACAGCAATTATGTCTGGTTTGGGGTTTAGATTATGAACAAAGCTTTCTAATTTACTAAAATTTAAAGGATTGGATAGTGACCTAATATTAACACAAATAATAAGAAAACTATTACAAATTTGATTAAAGATCAATGATTTTGTAGATTGAATTTCCAAGTATTGCTCTTGAAAGTGATGACTATTTGGGCCAATTAAGTTATCATGTTCTTTATTTTCAGAATTACTGTCATCAACAAAGATTGAATTTAATTTTTCAGCATTAACATATTTTTCAGGTTGACTAACAATTTTTTCTTTACCAGAATTATGTGAAATAAGGGAATTTTTATGTCCATAACAACTACATTTACAGTAAAAATTATTTGAGGCTATTGCTTGGTTCTTAAGTATTTTAGCACATTTTTTATGAAAGTGAGCTAAACATGTTTGGCATTGAATAGGCACAAAGTCTTTTCTAATTATTTTTTGGCAAAATTGACATACAAGTTTTTTCAAAGTCATAATACTTAAGATTTATGTTGCACAAATGAGTAATTATATATATATAAAACAAAAAAAAAATTAAACTAAATACTTAATAATAAGTAATAAAATAAACAAAAAGTAAAAAAAATACAAATAAATAAAACACAAATTTTTAATTGATTTTAGATGTATAAAAAGAATAGTTATATAAAGATAAGCTAAGGTTAATATAAAGAAAATTATGATGTGTCGTGGTAAGGTTAAATCAAGTACTGTATTAATTTGTTTATTAAAATTACTAGTTAATTAAGAAGAAAATCTTATCTTACTAATATCGGATAGTTTATTGATAGCTTGTTTCTTACCTTTGAATGAACAGTATACAATACCTTTCATGCTCCAGACATTGCCAAAACCAAATACCTTTCTGGCTTCCTCCACAATCTTTAGTCTTTTTTTGGTTAATGACTCAGTAATTGATAGTTTGGGTCCATTCGATGTTTTCAAGTTCTTCTTATGCGAGTATACCATATTCCTTATTGACCTGCGAACAAATTTAATAATAATTGGTTTTTTGTTGGTTTTAGAAGGAAGAGGGTGACAAATATCAATATCAGAGTCACTAATACTAGTAGGCAAATCTAATTTGGTATTTAATATATTTAGCACATACTTCTCAACATCCATGCTACTTATCCTGTGATCTATATTGTTCCCATGCAATATGAGACAATTAGATCTTCCATATTGCTCTAAGTCATCTAGATATTGTTCCTGTTTCTCCACCATTTCTGCCAACTGTCCAACTTCAACTTTAATAGAATCAATAATAGTTGATAATTTTATAAGTTCTTGATGCTGTTCCATTTTTTCCTTTTCACCTGCAAAACAATTACAAGAAGCAGTATCTTGGTCTTTTTTTAAATAATCTTTTTCATACTTATCCTGTCTTTCCTTGACCTTGTTCAACAGTTCCATTACTTCATCAAGTTTCTGGTTCGCCATTGTTTAAATATTTATCAAAATAATTTACCAATAATAACAAAAACCTTTAACCACTTATAAACAATACTTACGCCGTCATGTACCTTATTCAATAGAATGTTCGATCACAGAAGACAGAGTAAAAGAAAATTTTAAGATGGCGTCTCGAATTGGTACGTTGCAAGCATGGCAAATACCGCGCTTTATGATATTCATGCTTCTTTATGCCATCCTGGTGTAACTCGTTTCCACCATTATATTAAGACAAAAAATCTTCCGTTCAGTCTCCAGGAGGTACGAGACACTATTGCTCGTTGTCGTATTTGTTCAGAAGTAAAACCAAGATATCTCAAGCCAAACTCAGTACCGTTAATTAAAGCTACTCAACCGTTTGAGCGCCTGAGCATTGATTTTAAAGGTTTCCTTCCATCGGCTTATAGAAATTATTATTTACTGACAGTCATGGACGAGTACTCCCGATTTCCGTTCGCCTTTTTTTGTCGAAACATGGAGACAAGAACAGTCATTCGATGTCTTAACGAAATATTTACAACATTTGGGTTGCCGTCTTATATTCATTCAGATCGGGGTAAGTGCTTTACATCTCAAGAGTTTATTAGTTACTTAAATAAACGTGGAGTGTCAACTAGTTACACCTCCGTATACAACCCACAAGGCAATGGGCAGTGCGAACGTTATAATGCTATTATATGGACGGCTGTAAAACTATCTTTAAAGACAAGAAACTTACCCATCGAACAGTGGCAAGTTGTGTTGCCTGACACATTGCACTCTATCCGATCGTTACTTTGTACCGCCACTAACACAACCCTTCACGATCAATTTTTCAATTTTAGTCGTCGCTCTTGTCTGGGTTTGTCAACCCAACTTGGTTAAGTCTACCAGGTAACGTTTTGCTAAAGAGACATGTTAGAAAAAGTAAACACTAACCGTTAGTCGATGAAGTAGAACTTATACATGCCACCCCAAATTATGCTAGAGTTCGATTACCCAACGGTCATGAAAAAACTGTCGCATTGCGTGATATTGCACCCTTGTCAAAAAAACAGTATTATGTAAATGACAACTTCCAAAGCGAACGTCTGACAAGCAACGAAACTGAAATTCAAGGCCAACCAGAAGAAAACCCACCATCTACGCCTTCCCTTGAAGATCAACAGAATAATGATAACTTACGAACTGAGAGAGAAAATTCTCGAAATGAACCTGAATTACGCAGATCTACTCGCGATAGGCGGCCACCGGATCGCCTAACTTACTACTAATTCTTGTTTTGAGTCGTTGTTGTATTCTGTAAATTTTGTGTATTCTTCCTTTTAGTCATTTTACGTAGCAGCACATGTTGTATTTAGACTTATGTATAGCTCTTATTTTAAGGGAGGGAAAATGTAATAAAGTTTTATGAAGCGCTTTTATTGTAAGCATTGACGCTTTTTTGACAATCTAATCAACGCGTGACTGTCAAGTTTTTAGTTCAGAGATTTCGCAGCTACGTACAGACAATTGCTGAGTTTTGAGTTGTGATAAAATAATAGTTTTCGGTTGAAGTTTAATTTAATCTATTTGTTTATGTTGTGTTTTATTTCGATGCCCGTAACTTTTTAGTTAATTAAACGCAAACATATGTAATATGTAAATATCGTTACAATTAGTCGTCTCTCAAATAGACAAATGTCACATGACGACGAATCGACTAGACCAGGAATGCGCAAACTACGGCCCGCAAAGGTTTTAAGCAAATACTTTAATAAATTTATTAATTGTTTTTTGTCTTGCGATGCATAAATTTATTTATAAAATCGGTTTATAAATATAGAAAACAACAAAACGAAGTTTGTTTATACGAATCTAAAGCCCACTTTTTCGTCTGCTCGAAATCGCATCATAAAAGACAACAAATTACAAAATTTTCTTTATTAGTTTCTACAGCTTTATTTGTATATATAGTGCTGCTTTTAGTTACAGTCTTTAGTTCGATTATTGTATTGTGATGTAAAGTAGTACTGTTGTACATTTTATTGCGCCTTAAATTGTTTTTTTTTCTATTTGTAATTATATATACCTGATGAGATCAAATGAGATCGAAACAGGCGATTGTAGTATATTATTACAATGCTGAATTAAATTTCGTAATTTGTTGTCTTTTATGATGCGATTTCGGGCTGACGAAAAAGTAGGGTTTAGATCCGTATAAACAAACTTCGTTTTGTTGTTAGTAGTATAGGAGGAAAGTCTTCTTGCAATTGCGCCGGATCTGTGGCGGATCTGTGGCGGGATCTGTGGCGGATTTTGTGGCAGGTCTGTGGCGGATCTGTGGCGGATTTTGTGGCAGGTCTGTGGCGGATCTGTGCCGGAGCTGTACCGGATCTGGCGGGGTATCCTAACCCTAACTCTAACCCTAACCCTAGCTCCCACGAGTTCGATTCCCAGACAGAGCGACGAAGTCGCGTTGAAACCTAACTTATGTCGAGCAACGAAGTTGCGAGTTTGATTCTCACCCAAAGTGACGAAGTCGCGTTGAAACATAGCTTATGCCGAGCAACGAAGTTGCGAGTTTAATTCTCACCCAGAGCGACGCAGTCGCGTTTAACTACAAATTCGTTTTATGCTGAGCGACGAAGTTGCGAGTTTGATTCTCAGCCAGAGTGATGCAGTCGCGTTTAACTACAAATTCGTTTTATGCTGAACAATGAAGTTGCGAGTTAGATTCTCACTTATGCTGAGCAACAAAGTTGCGAGTTTGATAACTTATGCTGAGCAACGAAGTTGCGAGTTTGATTCTTGTGCTGAAAAATGTCAGTAATCTTGTCAAAGTTGTTATTTCAATGACAAAACCAAACCACGCTGTCTTATATACATCACTTCGTGTGACGTCATGGATTGCATCATGCTTGTAACCGTTCTCTAGGAGACTTTTTAATTGCTGACGTGTCTTTGCAGTAGAAGGACAGCTGCTCAAATCTCGTTACCGACAGCTGAAAGATTGCTGACGTGTCTTTGCAGTAAAAGAACAGTTGAAAGTTTAGAACAACAACTTTGACAAGATTACTGACATTTTTCAGCACAAGAACCAAACTCGCAACTTCGTTGCTCAGCATAAGTTATCAAACTCGCAACTTTGTTGCTCAGCATAAGTGAGAATCTAACTTGCAACTTCATTGTTCAGCATAAAAACGAATTTGTAGTTAAACGCGACTGCATCACTCTGGCTGAGAATCAAACTCGCAACTTCGTTGCTCGGCATAAGTTATGTTTCAACGCGACTTCGTCGCTTTGGGTGAGAATCAAACTCGCAACTTCGTTGCTCGACATAAGTTAGGTTTCAACACGACTTCGTCGCTCTGTCTGGGAATCGAACTCGTGGGAGCTAGGGTTAGGGTTAGAGTTAGGGTTAGGATACCCCGCCAGATCCGGTACAGCTCCGGCACAGCTCCGCCACAGACCTGCCACAAAATCCGCCACAGATCCGCCACAAAATCCGCCACAGATCCGGCGCAATTGCCAAAAAGACTTTCCTCCTATACTACTGTTGTTTTCTATATTTGTGAGATGTGGAATACGAGATCCCTTTTTGTACATATTCATAATAGACATACACGACAAACTGAGAAAACGTTAGATCGATGAGCTCACAACTCGTCAATTTACTTTTTGCTTAAAATCGGTTTATTCATAAAACTTTCAATTTAATATAGAAAATAAAAATTAAAAATTTAAAACCAACTGTATCATAACGAAAAGTCGATTTCAACCAATAAAAGTCATCATCAGTTTCTTATTCAAATAGAGTCAATTCAAATAGATTATTCAAATAGATTCTATTTGAATAAAAAACTGATGATGACTTTAATTGGTCGAAATCGACTTTTCGTAATGATCAGTTGGTTTTAAATTTTTAACTTTTATTTTCTACTGTATATTAAATTGAAAGTTAACCAATTTTATGATTAAATTTATGCATCGCAATTTGATTAGTTAAATAAAATCGTCTATGTAACTCTACTGGAAAAAGGGTAATACGTAGATTTCTGATAAAAGACTTTAATATTGTTTTTTGTCTCCAACCAAATTTTTGGTTGTTGTGCGGCCCGCGAACAATTCAACTTCCAAATGCCGGCCGCGAGCTAAAAAGTTTGCCCACCCCTGGACTAGACAACGCTGGACTCAACTCGAATCCTCTGGGGAAAACGCTACGATCGAATGCGTCAGAATCAAAACGTTTTTTTCCATAGTATACGAGAACATTCGATAACAAGTTCATAGCCTACTCGGTCATGCGCTAAAGGAAAATATCCTAACAAAGCGCATTGCGTTATTACTGTCTGACAAAAGAAAGAAAAAAGAAGATGCGTTCGAACAATTGTAAGCAATTTTTACGTCATAACAAAACTTTAAATTGCTTTAGGACGGAAAACAAACTATATCGCCATGACTTAAAATTATTACGAATGAAGTGTGACAACACATATGACCTGCCAGTGACAGCCGGCAGAAAACTTGCTTATGCTACTGACCTGGCCATCTTGCACTATGCTAGCAACTGGAAGGCGTTAGATGGGACTCTTATTCAGGACATGGCAATCCTATTTTTCTACTTTTACAAATGGAAGCTAAGCTCAGTGCAACAAAGACTGTGTCGGCGGCCTTTCATCTTCATAACAAGGAGGCACAACGTGAGCTTAACATCATTGTCATCGGACAGACCTACCGTTTTGTGCTGAACCCATTTATCTTAGCATAAAGCTGGATAGGGCACTTACGTTTCGCCGACACTTAGAGTCATTTCGCAAGAAGTTAGCGTCTTGCGTTGGGTTTCTAAAATGATTGGCTGAATTAAGCTGGGGTCCGGATGCCACAGTATTGCGCACAGCCACCCTTGCCTTGGTCGATTCCATTGCTGAGTACTGTGCACCTGTTTGGTGTCGCAGTGCTCAAACTAGCCTTATTGACAAGCCCATTAACGATGCCTTGCGCGTAGTGACCGGATGCTTGCGTCCCACACAGCAAAAATAACCTTTTTATCTTAGCAGACATCCAACCAACTAAACTTCGCCGCTAAAAGGTCGTACTGTCTCTAGCTCGCCGCGTCAGAAACCAGAAAGACTCCTACATCCGGGGTGACGAACCTGTTGATTGTTGCGGGCCGCTTTGTCAGTTCCAGCTGAGTAAGGGGGCCGCACAAGTTTTTAGTCATGCTATTAAATCTTTTTACTACAATTTCAAAAGAAAAAAGCGCCCTTATTTAGTTACATGAAAAGTAATAAGACATAAGATAAAATAAACCAGTTTTAATAAAAACTTTAGCAAGTGAAATTTTCGGTTTAAATTTTAATTTTTATTAGAAATAAAAGCGGTTTAAAAAGCAAAGAACCCAGTCAAAAAGAATTTGTAACAAAAAAGTATACACCATTTAGAAATGAAAAGAAAATTAATCAACAATAGTAATGAACAACAAATAAAAATAATAAAACCCAATTTGTCACCTAAAACCGCCATACAACGAAGACTCTGATTTCGGTATGCTTAAAAACTTCTTAAATAAAAGCAAAAAATCAAAACTACAAAAATATACAAAGAATCGTCGAAAAATTAATGCGAACCTTAATTGTTATCAGCCCTTGTTACTACAGCTTAAGTTATTTAACGCGTTATTAAAACATGAAATAATAAAAAGTAGCAAAATAACATGTAATAAAAAATTAACCAAGCTTACCAATATAAACCTAAGACTTGGGAAAAATCAGAATTTTTCCGGTAGCGACAAGACGTATTTGGAAAAAACATGTTTTTTTATGCACCGAAAACTAAGGTTTACGAACAATTGTTCGAAAACAGTAGCTTGATTTGACAATTGTTTAAAAAATAACGATATATGCAATCGTCTAAAAATATTTATTTTATAAAGGCTCGTTTTTCTTTTATTTAATGAATACCTGACCCTAATCTTAACCCTAACCCAAATTGTATTGCTCGTAAAATGTTGGTTCTTGTTTTCGAATAACTATCCGGACACAGAAAACAAATTATCCCTGCAAGAAAAAAATTAAGATTCAAGGTGAAAACCTTTTTTTTAGAGATCACTATGTTTTGGGACGAAAATCAATAGATAGGAGACAATTTCAAAATGATGAATTTTTTTGGTCTTTACCAAAATTTGGGACAAAATTTCTTCTTATATCCGTGAAATACTAAAAAATTATAATTTGAGCAAGCGTCAATAAAATTCGGACAAAACTGTATTGCCTTACTAACATTTTTTCGGCTGGTACGGCTGCATTTTTAGGAGTTTGAGTTGAAGCTCAGGGGGGTACAAAAGGAGGTGTAAGATTGAAGGGATAGAAACGGCATCAAACTCCAGCTGCTTGCATTTGATATTCTGAAATCTAGGTGGTTGATTTTGCCAAACTGATTCGCGGCCCGTACGAAATTCTCTCGCGGGTCGCATGCTCGTCACCTCTGGTTTGCATCGTCTACATTGTGCATTCTGAGAATCTCTTGATCAAAGATTTTTAAAAACTTCAGACAGTTAGTATTTTTTTGGCTTGCTAAAACCATCTAGTGGTAATCACTTAAACTTCTAAATTTAAACAAAATGTTTGAAAATTAGATAAACTGACTCATAAAATTGTTTATCATTTACATTTATTAAAAAAAAGTAACAAAATACGGGTTTATGAAATAGCATGAAATAAAGTAAAAGACTAATCAAACTTTTGGAAATAAACTGTTTGTTTTTTGAAAAAAAAGCAAAACACCAATGAAAACAATTTATATTTTTTCTTTTGGCTTTGTTTTTTAGAAACTTGCTCTGCTGTAGTACAATCACACTTTTTTGAATTTCTGGCATTTAATGCAGTCAATGATGAACACTTTTAAAATGAGAAACAAAAAAGCAAAAACAAAATGCATAAAATCAACCGAATACAAATATTAAAAAAAAATTTATGAAAACTTACAAAAAATCAACAATAATCTGAGTGACAAATTTTTTAAAAACATTTATTTATGCCTTCAAACAAGCAGCTAAAAATTTTAAATATATAAAAAAACTTAATTATAGAAATCACCGCCCAAAGCTGTTTATGAGCTGAAAACAAACGGTTTAAAAACGAGTTTTTTAAAGATACCTTTGGTATGTAACTCATTCTATAACAGAGGTACAAATGTATATAAAAAGGCATCGATTGTAACCTTTGAAACGCTCAACTTGATGCTGTGCACAATGTGGATGATCACTGCGACGGAATCCCAAATCTTTTCGCAAGTCAATAGATTAATTGGTTAAACCCAAGATTTTTCACGTTTTCTGATCTTAGCGATAGTTTTAGTCTATGTTATTAAACTTAAAACTAAACACAAGCTGCTCTTTTTATAGTTCAGCACAGATTGTACAGTAGACTCTATTATATTGAGATTAGATTGATGCCGCTTTGTCACAAAAGTAAATAAGCTTTGACCAAGTTCAAGCAGAAAAGCAAAAGTAAAAAAGACACTCAACGTGTCCCTTGAATTTGGCCGAAAGTTAAGCGAAAAACTGATTAATAAAACAAAAACAAAATTTTACGTTTCTCAGCGATTCGTAAGCAAATGCTGCATCATGGACGATGATTGTGTCGTCATGTTTCCGCCAATCAACACCCGACCGCGTCGTAACAAATGCGGATTCTCTTGCGAATAAAGTCTGAGAAGCAAATTAATCCAGTCTTCGTACTCTCGCACGTTTGTGTATACTCCAGGATATGAGGGCTGACCGCAGCCATAGCCCCAGGAAACGATTCCTGCAACGTACCACGACTCATCATCAAATTGGCAAGCTAAAGGTCCTCCGCTGTCACCTTATAAAAAACAAAGTTAACATATATTAAATGTTAAAGATATTAGATAAAATTTGTGGCAACATTTTTTATGTTTCTTTTTTAAACAATTCAAATTAAAAATAAATAAATCTTTAAAGTTTTTTTAAGTTTTGAATAGGATAAAACCGCTGGATCATCGTTTCTCGACCTGGTGTCCGCGACCCCAAGAGGATTTCCAAACATTTGTATGCGAGACACAACAATACTTTATTATGTACAATACTTTTCAAGTCTAAAAATATAGTAAACAGAGCGATAAGAAGGTCATAGGTAATATGAAAATTCTAAAAGGGGGCCACAAAAGATAAGAAACACTGCGCTAGACAATTTTGATACAAGAAATATCTTTAACCAATTTCTACTACCCAATTCAGGGGCGGATTATCTGTACCACTATCATCTGTACCACTATCATCTGTACAGCTCAATCTTTTATTTTTTGTATATTTGACCCTGGCTTATCTGTTGTCTGGTATACTACTTGCATACCACCAAGACAAAAAACTTTAAAAATTCTGATAGATCTTACAATGTACCCATTTGAATAATGTGTGCATTGTAAGACGATATCATAATACATTTTTTATATTTTATACGCTGTCAAAAATTACTTGAGAAGATTTGCTCTAACTACAGATGAGTTTGAGTCATTATCGTATAAGTGTCTTCCTAAAAGGTAATCTATGTACATTTGCACACACTGATTATACGTACTTTGCAACTGTCTCTCTCACCGTTGACATAGTCACCGGCGCATATATGTTGTTGCTGGTTGATTTGGCCTCTATACGTGCGATTGCACAAGGTGCTGTTCACAATGAGCAAAGGAACTTCTCTTAGTTGGACGGAAAAAATGTTGCTTTCTTCACCTGCAAATAATTCTTAATCGTTATTGTCAATCGCTAAACTTACAGCAACCATCAAGAGATTAACATTTGCACCTTTTGATCAAACTGTTGCAGATGTCAAGGGCAGTTGAAAGTTTTTCATTTGTTTTTTATTCTATTTAATGGTATGACTGTAATTTAAAGCTGCCATCTAAAACGATAAGCAGAGAAAAAGCAATAAAGTATCTTTCCCAAGTAAAAAACGGGATGACGAGAGTAGATGTTGAATAAAAATCGTTTTGTCACCTTCGCCATTAACAGGGCGATCTAATCTACATGACCACACTGCTGACTTAATGTTACAAATAAACCTTCTCTTTAACAAAAGTCTCTTTATCAAACAGTATTCTCTTCAACAAAAAGCATGTACTCTAATTCTTTAGTTCAGCAGGCTAAATATGCATATTAAGGTCTGTTCAGAGACAAAGCGGACACGGAAAAAGTAAGCGTATTGTGGAAAACGCAAAAAAATAAAACGGAAAGCGTAAAAAATCGACAAAGCGCAAAATTTTTTGTGTTTAAGGGAAAAACATTGAAGTTGGAATATTTTAACTTTTTCGCTTGGTTCAGACTGAATCGATCTCGAAAACAGCAAGAAAAAGCGGAACTTTTTGCTACTTTTTTAAAAAATCTACTTTCTGTTTGCTTTTTCCTCGATCGCTTTCAATCTGAAACAACCGGTAATAATTTTTTCCTTTAGAGTTACCACTTTTTGAAGAGACGAATATTCTATTACAGTAGACATAGTGTTTCAAATTCCAATGAAACAAAGGGATTTTTTTAACTCAAGATAAAGTCATTTACAGTTTCTTGCAAGTAATACAAATCAAACATTGAACTTACTTGTAACACCCCATCCCGCAGCGAAGCACCTATGCCATCCAGGATTGGTCACTCTTCCTCTTGGGAGACAAATCGGGCGAACATATTTGTTAAATGTGAATGGAGAATGGGACCGAACAAGAGCGATATCATTCACTGCTGAGGTCTTTCGGTCAGCAAAGTCTTTAAAAATAACCAATCATCAAAATGCCTTCAATTTCTTATAGATTGTTTGTTTTTAAATGATTGTCATTTAAAAATATAAAAACTATGTGTTGAAACGCACGTACACAATTGGCAAGCTAAACCAGCTGTTAAAAAGTGCGGCCAATACTGATATTAGAACGGAATTCTAAAGTCATGGTTAGAATTTCGTAAGTCGTGGTATTAGATAATGTTAATATTATTCTTTTAAAAAAATTGGTGGAAAGTTAAGTGCTCTAAAAAAGGTTTTACTGAAAGGTGTTACTGAAACGTCAAATATCTTTTAAACAAAAAGTAATTTTTTCTTTTTATAGAAAATATGACTATGAAAAGTAAACAAACAGAAAACAGAATAAGTTTTTGCAGCCCATACACTTTTATATTTTTTTCTCTTTTTTTTCTAATAAGAAGTCTAAATAAAAGAAATTTTTCGAATTCAAAAGCAATTAAATTAATCATATTAGTGTTGACATTGCAAAACCTTACATTTACAGTACTTGAGATAGATTATTACAAAGATAATAAAATTTGGAGAAGAAAAACAGTTTATTTCTAATTTTGGTTTAAGGTTAATATTTTTTATATATGTTCAAATGAAAATATGTAAAATATGAGAAAAGTATAAGTGTAAAGTAAAAATCAAAATAATTTGTAAAATGTATTTGTAAAGTTAAATATTCCTAGTCGTACAGTATTTATTAAAAAAAAGCTTTAAAATTCCATAAAATAATCGAAATTCACTTTACACTTTACTTACATTTGTTAATAACGTTTGTTGTTCATAATTGCAACAAATATTTTAAATTATAAAATTTAAAATCACTTTTAATTCGTATTTTTCCTGCAGGATATTTTTTTAAACTTTAGGCTTTCGTTTAATTCATTAATATAATAATAAATAAAAAATGTATTGTGTAGTTTTAAATATAATTTAAAGTAAATATGTTAGTTTATTTTTACAAATTTCGTTTATCAAATTTCATTTCATTTCCCTTGAAAAGAAGACCCAACAATTAGCTTATATGTCTTTTTAAAAAAATAATACGTAATATGCAATCAGAATATTTCTTTACTTACTAGAATGATGAAACATATGCTTGATTCTTCTCGTTTGCCACCTTGAAGCTTCAGAAGAGTTTATATTCCTATTTTTCATTCCAGCTGTAATCCTCCAGTGACTTAAAGGTCTCGCAGGAAAATTATTCGGACGACTAAAGTAATTTTTAAAAAAATGCTTCTGTTTTACACGTTAATTTTCGTAGTCAGAGTACTTTTTCAGTCTATTACACGCTTTAAGCACTCAAAACAATTGATCTAAGTTTAAGAATAAATTACAAGTTGAAAAAATTTGATTACCCAGCTTAAAATAATTTTGATTTAAAAACATCGCTTGAACAACAAAACAAGAGCAAAAAATAGAAATAAATTTCGAAAACGGTCAGAAAATTGAGTCTTTAGTTTCGAAAACAAACTGTTTATACTGTAAAACATTAAATTGTTTACATAAACACAGCAAATTTAGTGCATTAATTTTCCCTTTAAAAATTAATTTTTTTGTGCATATATGAATATAGCATACATATCCTTGAGTATGAATTAAATGGTGTGAATTTCTACCAGTTTTAATCTTAACCATTTGAAATTTTTTTATAACATTAAGGAATTATAAAGTCCTGCATCAACAAACTCAAAAGAACTTTTTACCTAACTAGCAAGGTAAAAATTTCTTTATGAATAACCAAGTGTCTTGTAATAAATCTTACTGTTTGAAATCCAAACAATGAGCTGCAGTCAGGACCCATTGTCTGTTAATCAGAACTCCCCCGCATGAATGGGGTTTTGTTCCAGGAAAATTTTTAAAATTACGCTGCTTTCCCGCGTACAAACTGATCTGTTCATATAAAAAAATATCAAATTACACTTTAAAAAAACAAAAACAAATATGACAACGCTTTTTCCAAAAGAGTTTAAAAACCAAAACAAATAATATATCCATATTTTCCAAAATAATCTTCATTCGTTCGAATAAAGCAAGTTTTAAGTAAATAAATTTAAACTAACTTGGCACGATAAATCATAAATTAAGTTGCATAAAACCTGTATGAATTTGCTGTTGTGATAACATTTTTGGTAGCTTCTATTCTTATAACCAATCGAAAAACATTTTGGAGAAACATATTTGCAATTTTTATCAACAATTTTTTTTTTGTCTAAGTAGAAATATTTCAAAACATTTATGGGTGAGTGTGCCATATAAATATGGGTGAAAACAAAAGTCATTCGGATATTTAAAAATATATGAATTAAAATTATTTCGTAGCAGAAGAAAAAACAACTTAACTTTGAGCAATCCTCAATTCCCAATCAAAGCATTTAACCAAACGTTTTTCAAGACTAATCATTATTTCGTTTCGGGCTCAAAGTTCAAGTGAAACTGATTAAAATTGCGTCAAAGTCGACTCAAATGAATACCGATATAATTTAGTAACAATAACGTTATTAAAGTAATTATTAAGTATTCGACCTCAAATGACTTGAATGACAATCAGTTTGTTGTTTTTTTACACAACGTTTTTGATTCGATTGTGTGTTTAATCCAATAAAAATCGAATTTTTTTGGTTTGTCGAAGAAAAAACATTAAGCGTTACAACACAGAAAATATCGTTTTCGCAAAAATGCAATGATTTGAAAAGTCGATCTAAACTTAAATTCTCAACGCTTAGATTTATCGCATCATTACTGGTCACTTACCATCCACGGCCAAGAGCTTCGAGCAGTCAATCGTCCCCCGACAATACGAAAGTCAGGGATTGCTCCCGATCTTCCGCCTTCTGTTACATAAAACGTGTTATTCGTAATCACAATGCATTGTGGATAAAATGATATGCGCTTTTCGAAACGTTCTACAGTAGGGGTGTCCAACCTTTTCCTCATCGCGGGCCAAATTTTCGTCTGTAAGTTTATCACGGGCCGCAGTCGCTAAAACAATCAAAGTGACGTTGTCATGCGAGTTTGTACGAAAATTACCGTCTCCAAAAGAGGTGGTCTCTAAAAAAAAAAAGAAAGGTCTTCGCTTTGAATCAACAAAGTTTTTACAATTTTTGTCCCCAAAACTAGTGCTTTTCGAAAGCTTTTGCAGAACACTTCGCCATCTCTCGCGCAACACAGATTAGAGGTTTAAATGCACTGCAATAATTTAACTCGATGCAGCGTCTGATTAAAAACTCCTTCGCGGGCAGCACCAAAAGGGTTCAAGGGCCACATGCGGCCCGCGAGCCGTGGGTTGGACACCCCTGCTCTACAGCAACGCGCTTATCAAAACCTTAATTAAATGCTTAATTTCGAACTTGAGCGTTTACTGAAAAGTTAAGCATATTGTGTTTTCGCTTTGAGCTTAAGATATTTAAACAATTTTTAAACTGAAGTTTAATAAATCATTTAAAATTCTTCTTTTGTTTTTGTCGTTAGTATTTTCCTGATTCAAATTTAAATATTTAAGCATGAATTTGTAAAATATTTTTTTATGAAAACGAATATAAAGTTAGGGTTAGGGCCATCATAACTCGGCCATGCAATGATTGCAGCCAGTAATAATTCAATTTCTCAAAGCAAGTCGATTTCATTTCAACATCGACGTCTTTCATCGCGGTTAACAAGGAATCTAAATACTGTAATTAAATTTATTTTTTTCTTCGTTTTTTAAACGTCTAACGTTCTACTATTACAGATGAAAAAAAGTTTTTATAAGATAATTTTGATGTAGCGTAACTTAGCGACTTACGTATAGTTGGTGGAAATTTTGAAGCCGTCATCTGACTGGCGAAGACCAATACAAATTTGTATCAATATCAATATCATTTTCAAATAACGATTTAAAATTTTCGTGTCACTGTGAAAAGTTTTAATCAATCTTGACACTTATTCCCTACAAGTTCAACTTTGCCCTTTAAAGTAAAATAAACACATTTAATGAAAAATTTCACGTAAAATTCACAAACTAGATAAAATGAATACTCTCTGTATTTTTTAAAAATAAATATAGTTTATTATATTAAAAAAAATAATCTGTTGTGATTATATTATATTACCGAGCACTGCGTTTGTTTTAACATACTTTTTTAAAAAACTTTAATGTGTAGAATGCACAATTTTACGTCTTGTAAACCGAAGTTTTTTTAAAAAAATAACTAAAAAACATTCAAACTTTGTACCTACTCCATGTCGGAACGCTTCAGATAAAACTTAAAACAAGAAAAGCTTTTATTTGTCAGTACGGCCATCTCGAGCCTTTTTTAATATTTCCTTGGGATCTACTGTGATTTTAATTTCACTTTTATAGCAAATTTAATAAAAAAGATCTTTAAAAAGTTGGAGATATTTTTACTTTTTCTAATGTGCAGTTTATATTAGAATTTTGTTATTGAACAAACCGTTTCAATATATATCAATAAAATTTTTCTGATCGCAAAGCTAATCAAATCTTTATTTATTGTCGTGTCAACCAAAAACGTTTGTAATTTAATTCAATACTATTGAAACACAGTAGCTAAAGAAAATATTAAGATAATATCTTTTAGAACTATTTCAGCATTAAAAAAAAACTTTGTGAATTTAATGCACAAAAAGAATTAAAAAGTTCTCATAATTCATCTTTGTGTTATTTGTATGCTTTCTACTTGCAAATGCAATCAATCCTCGAAATGTAACTCCTTATAGTCTGAACGAACAATTTTTTTTCTTCTAAGATTACGTCATTTTGTGGAGAAAGCGAATCAAGAAGCAGTATTTGACAGACTTGTCATAAGTGTCCAAACGAAATGAATGATTTCTTTTGAAATACTTATTGATAATAAGTTTGATCATGCAATAAAACATTAAGTAAACATCAAGATTATAAATTGAAAATCTTTAAAAAATAAATTTAAGCGTACAAAAAGATAAAAATTGAAATTTAAAATATTTAATTTATCGAAATAAAACTTTTAGCATTATTTCGATTACAAATTTGACATTTTAAAATAGTAAATTTTCGCACTATCATTTGTTAAAAAACAATAAAAATAGATAGGCTTATATAAGATTAATAGTGTTTGTACAAAACTATATGTCTTTAAATTTGCTGTAGACTTAATTTACCTAACAAATACCTCTTTTACCAAGTTTTTATTAAATGAGAAAATTTCAAAATAGTTACATTAGTTTTGCATAAAAAATTCTCACGCTTATTTTAAAAGTTTTACATTTTTCGTGGCCAAATACAACCCTATTAGTTACTTATTTTTACCTACAAGCGGCAAATTTTTATCAATTATTTTGGTATCAGAAAGGCAAAACTTTTATTCGATTTTCCACGGCATCAGAACTGCAATTGCTTTTGATTGGGGGCCACATTGTTTTAGAATCTTTTTGAAAATTATTTGAGTCGATTCTTAATTTTTTTGGATAAATCGTTTTGAAAACAGCAGTTTCTTTATCCTGGCAAAATGTTTCTACCTCGCTCATTCAAACTTTAAACTAGCACTTCCACTTGGTATTTTCTTAAACAAATAGTTAGATAATAAACAAATAGTTAAATTTAAAAAATAGATGGTTTGGGAAATATATTCTTTCAATTACGAGTTTTTTTAAACAAAGAGTACCGAGTATGGTACCACAAAGGTTAAATTTTGTTCAAGCTATTTGTTTAGCCCTACGCGACGTAGCACTTCAAAGTTCGAAAAAACAAAAATTAATATCTAACTTTGACATAATTGATTCTCACAGTCATTTTTACCGTTATACAAAAATCTTTCCTTCCTATCGGTTCTGCCCCACATTCAGACTTGACCGTATTTACATATCCTCTTTTTTAATACCCAATATATCCAACACCTCTTACTACATTATACCTTTTTCAGACCATAATAAAGCTCCCATTATTACCCTAAAAATACTCAGTGCAACAACTTTTCAGTCATCTCACTGGAAGCTAAATGATTCTATTATTTCTTTTCTATACAGCAATCTCTTCATTGAATCTTTTGTTAAAATCCTCTCTTCCTCTCCCAACCCCATTCGATAACCCTTGAAATGGTGTTATCTTTTCAAAACCAAAATCCAACATTGCATTATTTTTTATTCAAAATCTCAACAATCAAAAACACGTAGACTCCAAAACACTCTAAACGAAAGACTACATTAAGCACAACTTCTGCAACAACATGAACAAATTGCAAATATTACACTCCAACTTCAACAAATTAAACAAAACAAACAAAAAGGCTCTCAAATCAGATCTCGAATATCCCCTTTTTTTAGTATTGACAATCCTTCTCCTTTAGCTATTATTAAAGAAATCTAACTCAATCTAAATCTCTTTTACCCCTTCACTCTAATATCCCGTCAACCATTACTTCAAACCAAACAAATGCAGTTGATTTCTCATCCCTTTTGTCTTTCTATTTGTGGAATCCCGCCATTATCTTTTCTGATCCAACTGTATTTCTAAATAAAATACTCTCACCTCCTGAGGACAAAATTATCCAGGCTCTTCCTGTTCCTCCTTTAATTACCTATGAAGAAATTCGCTGTGCTATTAAAACACTCACCACTAGGTCTAGACGGTTTCACAGCACATTTTAACTCTTCCTTCCCTTCACTAATTCCCCTTCTATGCCAATTCCTTCCTCCCCAAACAAATCACTTCTACTCAATCCCTTGCTCTCATCAAACTGATTCCTAAAACACCAAACCCAAACACAGTAAATGATTGGAGACCTATTGCCCTTCTTAACAAAAACTATAAAATCCTCTCCTCTATAATCTCCTCTCGACTTAAATCTATTCTTAACTCCATTATTTCCCCTGAACAGCAATGTGGCCTCCCAAACAGGCAGATTTTCAATAACCACCGAAATATCCTTTCCGTTATTCACTACACAAATGACTTCTTTCAACCCCTAGCTATTCTTCAAATTGGCTTTTGATTCTATATCTCATGAATTTTTCCTCTAAATTGGGAATTCCAGTTTCTCTTTTGAACTGGATTTTCTTTCTAATCTCTCTGCCAAACTTAATCTGAACGGCTCCCTTTCAGATTCTATTCCTGTTAAGTGTGGAATCCTACAAAGATGTGCACTTAGCAAGCTCTTATTCATAATTGGTATTGAACCCCTTGTTTGAAAAATTCTCTCCTCATCTAAAATCCAAGGAATCTCCCTTGGCACCACTATACTTAAAGTCTGTCACTATGTAGATAACTTGACTCTTTTTATCTCATCCCCCGATTCTTTCTCTTCAATTCCTGAGATTATAGATGAGTTCTCTCTTTACTCAGGCCTTAAAATTAATCACTCCAAAACTTCAATCATTTCTAAATCCCCAGCTCTATTATCATCCTTTCGATCTTCTTTTTCCCAAGGTAGAATTCTATCCTCTACTAAAATCCTTGGGATAACTTTCTCTTTTCTCTTTGAAGTTCTTTCAAAAAACTGGAGGATCTCATTCGCTCTCTTCCCTATTCTACTGTTGCCAATCTTAACCCCAAAGACTCTCTTTTATCTAAAGTTATCTCCCTTAACCAACACCTTCTTCCAAAAATTCTCTTTCTATTGAAAATCATCCTTCCATCTCCCAAACAACTCAAGACTTTAACTTCTTTGCTATTTCAATGTTTATGAAACCACTCCCCTTTTGAACCCATTAAAAGATCCACCCTATACCTACCTAAACACAACGGTCGCATTGCCCTTCCTTCTATTAAATAAAAACTTCTACAGTTTTTCTATAAAAAATAATTCATTTTCTTCAAACCTCCAAACCCCATCATCACTTTTGGATGATCTATGCTACATACAATTTAGGAACAAAAATTTTTCCTCATAAACCAAGAATATGTCTATATTCTCAACTCCACCGCTCCAATCCCAACCCCCTATGGAAAAAACCCTTAATCTCATATCATATTTCATATCTTTTTCTACCGGTTTTTTAAAATCCAATAACCTTATCCTGTTTTGAATATATCATGTACCGTGTATAGTTAATAGCATGTTGTGTATTTTATAATAAAAGATTTAAAAAAGAAAAAAATTAGTGAGACTGTCTGCTGTTATTGACGTTTTCAAGTATTTATTTTGTTTTAAAAGATTTGCAGTCCATACCAAGCAATACGATAAACATGACAGCCAAGTTAGAATTTGTATTGCTTTCTTTTAACTTTTATAAATGACCTGTTAAAAACTAACAAGAACGCAGTTGGAATAAAACAAATGAAATAAATTGTTTTATTGGAAATTTACTTAAAAATATATAATAATTTCCATTGCATTTCTGATACTCTATTTTCACATATGTATAAGAGCAAAAAGAATCCGAAATCGTGGGTTTTTCCAAATATAAATTGAAAATCGTTTCTGAAATTAACTACTTTCTCGCACTGACGTTTGCTTGGGTCGGCCGCAAGCAAAAAAGCAAACAAACAATTAAAATGATCAACAAGCATCGCTAACATATATGAAATTACTACGTAAAATATCTGGAAACTTGCCTACCAGTTATTGACAGCAACTATTTATTTCTTAAGAAATCGTTCGTAATAATAATGTTGTTCGGAATAAAATTTTTGATTGAAATTTTCGTGTTACAATTAAAGTAATTGGATATTAAACAAACTTAAAAAACAAAGCACTCTTGTTTTTTTTAAGCAACTGCTTTTTCAACTGTCGTTTTTAAACCTAAATGCCAAACTTAAATAAATGGACGCATGATGCTTTTTACTTAACACATATGGCTAAGCCTGCCATATTCAAATCACCAAAGTATATTTTTAAGTTTTCTGTTTTGGTTTAACAAAATTTTTAAAAATAAAATGTCAATAGAGATTTTTGAAATATGTACAACATTTATCATTTTAACGTTATTGTTAACTTAAAATAAAGGTTATGTTATGTGCAATCAAGCATAATACAAATGTTAAAGAAAATAAACTTGTTTAGTTTCGAATATTTTCTACTGTTTAGTTTATCTTTAAAACCTATATGAAATATCTGAAATTTTTTTTATAATTTTTCAAGATAAACATTAATGAAAAGTAAAGGCATTAAAAAATAGAATTGCGCTTGTTTTTTATGAGAATGAACAAAAGACCTAAGAGAGGGATGTCCAACCTTCGGTCCGCTTAATGTTTTTATGCGGCCCAGTGCTTATTCAAATTTTTTAGTTTTATTTTCATAACTACATCGAATTTGATGTCACTACTGTCATTGTAACATATAGGGAAACAAAATGAATACGTCAGTTGATTGCTAAGTCAAGTGACGTCCAATAAACTGATCTATAAAAACTTTTGGGGACAGAGTTTATTATAAAGACGCTTGTCCCAAGCATCATTTTCAGTATTCACATTGTTTTGCAACTAAATTAAACTTCTTATGGTAAAAAAGAAAATCGTGTAGATTTATTAGGTGTGCGGAAAGAGGATCAGACATTTTTAGAGATTCTAGGTTTAATCTAGGAATGTAACATATGATTAGGGTCCAGGCTGCACCGTTAGCCAAGGAGAATGTCACTCTTAGTCGGCGAAGATCAGATGACTGAATGCTTGAAAGTATTGTTAGGTTGTCAATTGGAGTGGAACGCAGGTATCCAGTGACAATGCGCAAAGCAGGACACTGTCTGTGAAGCGAGTGTAAGCGCTACATCACCAAACTGGTGCGCAATACTCAGCTGTTAAGTAGACTCTGATGGGCCAAGTAGACTCTGTATCTCTGATAGGGCAGCTGTTCACAGTGTTTTGGCGCCAAGACCTAATCCTGAGCCCGAAAGTTGCTTCAGCAGTGTAACGTGCTAATATAGTTTTTTTGCTCAATGCCACTAGATCGTGAGGGAGTGTGAGCAATTTGTCAACAAAACAAGTGAGGTTGGACAAAAGTCTAATGCTGTTGTAAACATTTAGCTCATGTTTGGCCTCTTCTTTATTTAAATAAAAGGCTGCCGTCATTGTCTTAGTGTGACTAAGCCCCTCAAAGACCTTTCTGTTTGCAGAGGAGTGCAACAATGCCAGATCGTCTGCATAGGTAAACTTTTAGAGAAATGTGGAGGACAGATGTAGACGTAAATATAAAGAGGTTGAAAAGGAGGGGAGCCCACACCGATCCTCTAGGAACGCCATTTTTCAGACGGCGAATCTTGTTTTTCTTGCCATCACCGTAGTAAGAGCGAAACTTCGGTTTTGGACAAGCTTCATGATCATTCTAATTATGTGCTTATCTGGAAGAAGTCTCAGTCAGCAAGATGCTATACAGAGTTATATGCCGCCGTCAGATCGACAAATCGACAAAAAATTCTCGATATTTTCTGTCTATAAAATGACTTGATTCACTGTTAACTTTTCGCGTTGAAACTAAGCCTGGTCTTTAGGAAGCAATGCATCAATAATTGGTTTGACGCAGGCGCAGATAAGCCTCTCGAAGATCTTGTAGGAGACACAGAGCAAATATATTGGTCGATAGCTTTTTGGGTTCTCTTCTGGCTTCATCAACAGTGTGATTGCGACTACAAGCGCTCTTCTCCAGATCTTGGGAATTTTGAGTCAGCCCAAGCAGGAAGAAAGAAACTCACGTAACTGGGACTTCAAAACAGCTCCAGGGTGGACATTTTTAACATTAATTACGTAATTATTTTAATAGTTTCACATTTCACTTAGATTCCTGATTAGTTAATTATTTTTAATTTTATGATTTAATAGGCGTCATTTCGTCATGGCATCTAATACTAAAAAGACAAAATTTCATGGACATTTAATTTTGCGGCCTGCTGAATGTACTTAAATTTATAATTTGGCCTATTATGAAAAAATGTTGGATATCTCTGTCTTAAGATTTTGTTCAAATTCACAAAAATAGATTTGGTTCAATAGCATTAACAAAATGGATTGCAACTTCAAATTTTGCGTGAAGTAACCTCCCCAAACGCAAAATATAATAAATTAAATAGAAACCAATTATCATTTGACAGTAAACGGTTTGTCAAACAATATTTTGTCAAATCTTTTGTTGATTTTGACCACCGGACCGGTTTAAAATTCCGAGGTGATAATTTAGAATCAACTAACAATGACAAAGCACATCTTTTTTTACGTTTCGACTTGAAAACACTTGAAAGCATTAATATTATTTTTAATTACAGTTCTTCTTTAATAGAAAATTCCGTTGTTGATTTGCCCGACGACAAATGCATGTAATCAACTTATTCCAAGACTTTCAAGGACTATTTATTATTTTTACATAAAAAACATTTACAAAGCAAAGCAAATTCATTAAAATATACAATTCGGTCACCATCGCATCATGTTTTCTAAAGGGCAAATAGTAAAAATAGCAACATGCAAGAAGTAATGACAAAACATATTTGTTTTCGGAGTATAGTTTAGACTAGATTGTTGATTTTATAAGCACCTGCTCAAACATAGAAATTATAGAAAACTGCTTTAACCCTTATTTATCTAGGATGTTTTTTTCTGTTGACTACCTAAGAGCGGGTTCTCGGAGGACCCCAAGTTTATATGTCCAATACTCTTAACAGACAGTGGTTGCGCAGTTGAATTTTTGATACTTTTAAAAAAATTTATTCTAGTTTTGTCAAATGTCTTTACTTTTAATATACAGGGTGTCCCACAGCAAACCTCCAACATAGAATTAACATTACTTAATTGAAGTTTGATAATTTTGGCTAGATATGAACAGTTTGGATTGTTAGATATCTGTGTATGCTATTATTAGATTAGTATTATTATCACCGAGCTTGGGAGCATTTTCATGCAGAATGGGGCGCCAGCACATTATTACCGACCCGTCATAAATTACTTAAGCAGCAATTTTCCTAACCGCTGGATTGGACGTCGAGGTAACCTTTGGACTGACTTTCAAGATCACCAGATTTAACACCTTGTGAGTTTTTTCTTTGGGGACACGTAAAAGAGATGGTATACAGGAGTCATCCTCAAACCTTGGATGACTTGGAAGACAGTATTCGCACTGTTTCTCATGGCATAGACGAGCGCTTGTGTAGAAAAGTATGTTTCGAAGCAGTTGAAAATAGAATTCGACTCTGTGTACAAGAAAATGGTGATCAAATTGAAAATAAATTGTAAATTTAATTAATACATGTTTTTATTATAAAAAGATGAGTATAGGGAATTACTCCTAACTCTGCCACTGCTTTAATGAATATAACCAAAATCACTTTTGGTCTGCAATATATTCAATTGATCGAGAAAATGCACACACAGGGGTAATTTGACCTCTTACCATCGAGGCAAATGACAAATTACTGTGCAAAAGTACAAAGACTCATTCGATTTCGACCAATATCACATTGGTACTTCGCTGTTTACGACCGCATTGCGCTAATTTTCAACAGCCAGGACAATTACTGGTGAAAATTGACTTGGTAAAGTGCAAACAATAATCAAGCTAGCTAATTTGAAAAAAAAAAAAATCGAATGAGTCTTTGTACTTTTGCACAGTAATGTGTCATTTGCCTCGATGGTAAGAGGTCAAATTACCCCCGTGTGTGCATTTTCTCGATCAATTGAATATATTGCAGACCAAAAGTGATTTTGGTTATATTCATTAAAGCAGTGGCAGAGTTAGGAGATGAGTCTTTGTACTTTTGCACGAAATCGAATGAGTCTTTGTACTTTTGCCCAGTAATGTGTCATTTGCCTCGATGGTAAGAGGTCAAATTAACCCTTATTCAAATTAATATATTGCAGGCCAAAAGTGATTTTGGTTATATTCATTAAAACAGTGGCAGAGTTAGGAGTGATTCCCTATACTCATCTTTTTATAGTAAATTTCTTGCTTGCCATAAAACTGAAGATCTTTAAAATTCACATACAGTGTCACTTTGAAACTGTATATAAAGGGCAATGAAGGTGTTATACTTGATAACCTGTCAATAATCCAATTTTATGGCTTTCTTAGTCATTTCTTAACAGTTTATTTCTTTTTGAAGTTTTCTAGTCATTATTTAATAGTTAGTCTCTTTCGATGTTTTCCAGAAGCTCCCCGTATTATCATTTTAGTCAAATAGGTTCCATTTTCAAGAATCTTTTCAAATAACATCAAAATATTTTAGCACAAATTTGTTGATATTTCGATGTAGGCTACATAGGCGACGTCATTCAGTTACTTCGCTGACGTCCGAAATTCTTCTAATTAATTCTGGCTTTTGATCTTGATAGTTAGAATTCCAAATTTCCAAAAGAGTTGCAAAGGAGTTCTCTTAGTGCTTTAAAATTCTTGTCAATTTCTTTGACATTTTATTACTTTTGATTTTATATTATTTGGATTTTTTATTTAATTTTAGCCCTTGACTTTGATGTTAGAATTCCAATTTACAAAAGACTTCTCTCGGTGCTTTAATCATCTTTTTTGAATTTTGACATTCTGTAAAAATCAAATTGTCACTTCTGTCATTTTGCCTTTCGAATTTTCAACATTTGCAAAAATCAAACCGTCACTGACGAGACTTCAATAGTCGAAACAGCTGTCTGGCGGAGGATTTTGCTACCCAATAGTATCTTCTGTTCTTAATTAGGCTATATGCACTAAGCTAAGCTATACGTTTAAAAAAAAATTTTTTGCTATTGTTTTATGACAAGATTACCTTTTCTTTTTTCTTTTTACAAATTGAGGCCCCCAAACTCTGCTTTTAATCTTCTAATATTTGTGTCTAGATAAACAATTTTTTTTTTCAAATTATTGTTTGCACTTTACCAAGTCAATTTTCACCAGTAATTGTCCTGGCTGTTGAAAATTAGCGCAATGCGGTCGTAAACAGCGAAGTATCAATGTGATATTGGTCGAAATCGAATGAGTCTTTGTACTTTTGCACAGTAATTTGTCATTTGCCTCGATGGTAAGAGGTCAAATTACCCCTGTGTGTGCATTTTCTCAATCAATTGAATATATTGCAGGCCAAAAGTGATTTTGGTTATATTCATTAAAGCAGTGGCAGAGTTAGGAGTGATTCCCTATACTCATCTTTTTATAGTAAATTTTTTGCTTGCCATAAAACATGTTTTTATGTTTTGTATAAATTACTGAATGTATTCTAATAAAGCGATAATGGCCGTTTGATCACTTAACATACATATTATGATATGAGATAATGATTGATATCGTTTGGGGGTTCGCTGTGGGACACCCTGAATTTGCTATTAGTCTCTTCTTATTTTGCACAAAGTTAAAGGTTCTCAATTTTTCGTTGATTACTTTGCTTTGCGATATAATCGGATTAGTCACGGTCTGCTGTAAAAACAAATAACTACTACGTGACGCAGTAATCTTGACAAACACAGCAAGACGTTCAAAACGTTTTTGACTTACTTCATAGGGTGTACAAAAATCATGAGGTAAGTCAAAAAAATAGCCTGTTAAACTAAAACTACCCATCAGATTTGCTCAAATAAAATACCAAAATATTCAGGAATAAATTTTATGAAAAGTCGTAAATTTTTAGGTTTTTATCGTCCGAACTTTACGAGTTATAACGTTTTTATATAAGGGGGGGCCTTTGAGGACCCCCTTAGGTAAATTAGGGTTAAAATAAGAACAAATATTTTAGAACAGATAATTAACTATTAGATAGAACAAGGCGGTCCAAACTCAAGTCCGCGGGCCACGAGTGGGCCGCAACCGCATTATCTGTGGCCCCCAGGAGAATTACAAGTATTGTACATCAGACATGGCGAACGATACCCCTTGAAATGCGATGACACATTTGTTGTTCCGTAATTTCTAGCGCAATGACGACTCAATCGTCTTGTTTTCCAAATTTTTTTGTTCTACACCAAAAGTTCTCAACCAGGGTGAAAACTAAAAAAGTCATCACCAACCAATTGCGACCCGTAAGCTTGATAATATTTTAAAAAGTTGCCCGCAAGAGCAATGAGTTTGATCCACCCCGAGATAGGAGATGATCTACATTTTTTGAAAACAAAGAGGGAATTTTTGTTTTCAATAGAAAAAGTTTTGTTTAAGCTCATTTTTATTTGGCTTAAATTAATGTCTTATTTCTATTAAGAATAATTTCATTAAAAATCTTTTTATATCAAATCTCAAAACTCATGGTTTTAACCGATTATTCAAGCAATTTTTTTTGACTCATGGCGGACAAAATACAATCTCTTAAAGATAAACAAACAATTTTAAAAAAATTCACTAATTTATTACTTCAATAAAACAAAATCAAAAAATTTATCATAAAAAACAAAATCCGAGATGAAATAAACCAAAGTGCAACAACAAACTCGATTAGTTTCAAGACACAAGAAAATAAACTTGACGTTATCAATTTTTTCTCTTTTTGTAAGTTTTTCTCGGAAATAGCTTTTATATTCTTACATAAATACAGGTATATAAAAGAAGTATAAGGAATTTTTCAAAGTTTTTGGTCGGTGTTCATCAAGAAAGTGCTCAATGACGTCGAGTCAGAGCCGTTAGATAATTAATTTTCAGACCACAAAATTTTTGAAATTAACATTAATTTTATTTTTATTTGCCCCAATAGATTGTTTCGCCTGCCTGGGCTCGTCAGGGGGCGGTTAGAAATCTGAAAAAACAAAATAAATAAATAAAAATACAGTTTACAAAGCGCTTGAATGCCGGCGAAAAGCGTAAAACAACAACAAAAGAAAAAAACTACGGTTGTAATATTGATCGATAAATGAATTTTATTGCCAAGAAAAAGTTTTTTTTTACGTAGCTTACTCTATTGTTTGAAAATAATGAGTAAATTTGAAAAGTTTGCATTAAAAATGCGTTAAAATTAAATTAAATGTCTGCACCGGGAAATACGACAAAAAGATGCTTAAGAAATGCGTTTAAAAATGACAATATCAGGGTACAAATTAAAATTAAAACAGTAAATTTTTTTACAGGGTATAATTTAAGTATATGTTTAATTCGATAAGTATGTAATGTAGGGATGGGTTATTTTATTTGCTAATCAAGAAAGTGGATAAAGGTGAGATGTAAAAATAAGGTAAACCGAGTGTGTAACTATATTTATTAACTGCTAGCGTAATTAAAACTTCGTAGTTTAAATTTACTTCGATGTTGGCATTTTGAGACCAACACCGAGCGTTTATTTAGTAATTTTTTTGAGTCAGCCTGAAATATTTGTAACTTTTCTGATAAACATAAGTTGCGTGTTTTTAAACCACATTGGTATTTACAATTTTCCATCTTATTTCTGGCGAATGCCCTGATTGTTTTAATTTCCAAACGGCTTTGGATACTTCAGTGGAGTTATCTTTTCTATTGTCTTTAAAGAATTGGTTATGGTTAATATATCGGAGTTTAAATGATGTTTCCCAGCTACCGTAATAAAATCTGTCAGTTTTACCAGTTTTTAGAGAGGCTTTGTAAACTATAGAGTTTCTGCAACATTTTCCGTTAAGTGGGCAATTTTTATCTGATTTTCAGTTGCATTGTTTGGCGTCTACTTTGTTGTCCGAGTTGTTCAGAAGTGAAGGGTTTTGCTTATTTATAATAGATTTGACATTTGGCGTGCAACTATAGCTCAGTTTTATGTTGTTTCTGTTAAAAATTTTGTGGTATTTGTTGCTGGGTGGAAAATGTTTATTGAGGAGGGTAAAAAATTCTTTGACAATGTTAGTGTTGACTTCTTCATTGAAAGGGGGGTTGAGCGAAATAATCTTTCTTGTTCTGTTTCTTGATCGGTTTTTTGAGGTTGAGTTGAATTGATCTGCTTTTTGGTTCTTCTTTTACATAGGTTAATTTTTTCCTGTATCCGCTTTTTTCAAGGGCTAATTGATATTCCGGAATTGTTTTATTAAATTCTTATAAGCTGTATGAATTTTTGGATAAGCATGATGATAGCATTGTGGTTAATTGTTTTTTATATTGGGAGGGTGATTCGATTTTGCATTGATATAAAGGAGTATGTCTCCGGGTTTGCGGTATGGCCAGTAATTACCTGTAATTAAATTTAGGGTGATATCTAAAAAATCAGTTTGTAAAAGATTACATTCTGTTTTTATTTTGAGATCATTGTTTTAAAAAATTGTCGATATGTTTTTCTTGATTCTTTCGATGATTGGTCCTGATTTACTGTTAATATTGCCAATCCATCGTCTCTGTATAGCCCCAGATGTTGATTTTTTATGTTTTTATTAAGTTCGTGTAATAGATATAATCCAACTAGTTCACATGTCTTTGCCCCATCGTATGAGCCCATTGTTACGTCAAAAAGGCTGCCGTTTTTCTTTGTCCACGTGCTGTCATCGCCAAATAGTACAGATTTTCTGCAGTGCATAATGAGGTTGATTGTGTCATCATCAATATTGAGGTATTTTTTTCAAAGTTAATAGATTTTTTAGTAAATTTTCGGTTATGGATGGGCAAAATTCAACAATGTCAAACTTTAGAAATTTGCAGTTGTATTTGTTTGGTATGTTTTTGAACCAAGATATTACTTCGGAAGTATTTCATTATTGATGAAGGTTTGTTTTAGAGCGAATTACCTTATTTATTTTGTCTAAACATTTTTACTGATCATTCCGATTTCCGATTTTGCGGTGTCGATAAGGCAGCATTTTGGGTTGTTAAAAAAATTCGGTTTGTGGTCTTTGAGGGTGATGAATGCTTTTCGAGTTGGAAAACGTTCAATGTGGTCGTCAAGTTTGAGTTTGCTGGCTATTGCTTTAGCTTCTTTGTTAATTTTTGCAATTGTAGAATCTTCTATTTTTTGGTAGGTTGCTGTAATGTTGTCCCGGATTAGTTTTTTGTAGTTGTCGATTTTCACGCCATGTCGATTTGTTGTTTTAGCAGCAGGGATGATTATGTTTTGTGAAAAATTTAACAAAGCTATGTCTTTTATAAATGTTTTTGAAAGTTGTTGGTAACTTTACGGCATCTTAAGTTGCGAATCAATTCATAAAGATTGTTTTCAAATCGGATTAGGTCATTGTTTGGTGGCGGTGGGTTTTTTCATTTCTAGATCCATAGGTATTAAGAGGCTTTTCATCCTCGTTTAATTGTTTCTTGTCAAAATAAAACGCTTTCCACCGCAATCGTTTAATAAAACTCTCAATTTTGTCCAACATAAATTTTAAATATAATTTTTTGGGTGGTATTGGGGTGTTTTTCATGGAATATCTAAAAAGGTTTATTTTTTCAAAGTTCATGACTGGGATCCGTTCTGATAACCAACAAATAAAGTTCTCAACAAGTTTTCATCAAGGAGCAAATTAGAAGTTTTAAAAAATTTTTTGTTCGGTGTTCATCAGGAAAGTGCTTAATGACGTGGAGTCAGAGCGGTTAGATAAAAAGGAGTATACCTATATACTTTTATAAATATACATACAACAGTGTTGAGCTACAACAATTAATTTCAAACATAGAAGTTACAGAGCGGAAAAGTTTAATCGAGACCTAACGCTTTGTTTTGTTATATCATGAAAATTTCAAAACTTTTAGAATTCAACTGCATAAAATTGAACAATTTTGGGTAAAAGATAACTCGATGTATCCAAATACCAAAAATAGTCAAAAACACAGTCTGTTAAAAACACTTAATTTTCTGGCACGACACGAATTGAATCGCCGGTTTTTTAGTTTCATTTGGATTTCTTGCCAAAGGTTTGTTGAGCAAGCAAAAAATTTTCGTGATATAGACTGAGACAAATAAAATTTGGATAAATACCTAATTTGACAAAAAGTGTGTTTAGCGAAACTTAAACTTTTTTGCTGTTTGCATCCAGCTGAGGAGAGGAAAAAAATTTAGCAAATAATTAACTTGATTTTCGGTTTTTGAAAAAGCTCGAAGCTCAACAGTTCAATCATTTTCTCTTCGTCAAAGTTGACAGGCAATTGAAAACCTTTTAATATGATAAAAAGATTTTTAGCATGATGGATGTTTCCAGAAACTTTTAATAGATTTTTTTCAATATAATAGAAACATATAATTTTTTTGAAAAGTTTCAAAAATGCTGAGCAAAAGTGAAATTAAATTTTAAACCCACGTATAGATGGATAGTTGGGCGATAGTATTTGTTTTAATGTTTGGAGCTCTATGCTAAAAGGCCCAATTAATCCCAATAATAGAATTTCACTTTCAAAAGATAAAACTGAAGTGTAAATTGCCAATAATTTAAAGTAAAATAAAAACGGCTTTATAGTTTAATTTACAAACACTTAAAAACATCTTATACTTTGATTTTAGAATCAAGAAGCAGTTGGCAAAAACTGTATAGGCTTATTATTATCATAAAAAAACGACAAAGGATTTAAAAAAAGGTAAAACGACATTGTGAGGATAAAAAAATTAAGATTATTTATAATTTGAAAAATGATTAATAGAATTTTTGCTTAATTAATTTTTAAAAAACAAAAATTTACAAAAAACCCTATTTTGCAAACTATATTTTTGGATAAAAAATCAATTAAATACCATATAATGGAGCCTCACGAACCGATGTAGACGATCTAGCATTGTTGTAGTCTTTTGGAAAGTGGAAGGATTTGGTGGAAACTTTAAGCCAAGACGTGACTACACTGTCAGCATATCTCTAGATTTAGAGGTTGAAGCTCAGTCACATTAAGACAATGACGGCAGCCTAAAATTTAAATAACTGAGAGGCCAAACGTGAGCTAAAAGTCTATAATAGCAATAGACTTTTATCGTTCTGTCCAACCGCTTCTCATCTTGGGGTAAAACTGGACGGATCGCTCGTGTTTTGTCACCATCTAGTGACATTGCGCAAAAAACTATCTTCGCATGTCACACTGCTGAGGCGACTTGTATGCTCAGGATGGGGTGCTAGTGCCAAAGCACTGCGAACAGCTGCCCTATATCTGGTCAATTTAACAGTTAAGAACTGCGCACCAGTCTGGTGTCGCAGCGCTCAAACTCGTCTCATAGACAGTGTCCTGAATGACGCCTTGCGCATTCTCACTGGATGCCTGTGTCCCACTTCAACAAACCACTTACTCATACTTTCAGGCATCCAGCAAGCTGAGCTTCGCCGACTAGGAATAACACTTTTTTTGCTTACCGTGGATCCCTGGACTTTAACATGTGCTTCATGGTCTTATAAGTGATTCTTCAGATGCTCACCAGGAGAGACTAAGATCCAGACACCCGTTTGTACCAGCTGCTGGGAATCTTTTAAACAACCTTGCCGGAATATATGTATCCGCGCTTCTCCGTGCACGAATTACAGATGAAACACGGAGTAGTGTGAGAATACAACCAGATTTCGTGCTTTTATAACCATGACCAGTACTAGGACTGTTAGATTGAGCTTGCCCTGAACAGCTTGGGTTAAGCTCAATCGGCTGTAGACTGGTATAACGGTAAACGGCGCTGAAGTTGCCGATTACCGCAAAGTGAAGTGTCGATCAACGCGCTTCCGGCTTCGACAAATTAAAAGGAAATAACAACCAAGGAAAATAATTTAATATAAAATAAGTTATAACTGAAACGTTGAAACTTGGAAATAAAAGCGAAAACGAAAGCGGAAACGGTAATCTGTAAATAAATAAAAACAAACTAAAAATTAAACACAAAAAGATAACGCATAGGTGTCTTACCGAGCAGTTCACTTCGGTGCTGACTCACGGGGAAAACGGGAATTATCTTAATCTCACGCTAAGTCTACTCAGACTTCAACCAGCTGCCCACAAACACTGCAGCTGGTCGCCTCACAAATTGAGAAGTGTGAACAAACGCAATAAAGCCAGCTCTAAAATCAACGCGCTGCAGACACAACTATGCTTCAAGGTGAGATTAATTAAAAATAAAGCGTAAAACAAAAAAGGCGCTGGCAGCGAGTGCTCGCGCAAATAATGATTAGAAACTCAAGAGAAATAAAATAAAACACGTGCGTTGGTAATTTTCTACAACTGGTGTTAGGCGATTCCATTTTTCCATGTCAAATGGGGTCTCGCTCCTTCACTAAATTGGGAGTGCGGCCCATTGGACAAACCGCAGGCCACGTCCTAATAGCGTGCCATACATCGGGCGCCACATGCAGCACGAGGTAAACTTAGGGTAAATTTATAGCTTATTTTTATAATAAATGCTAACTTACTTATGCGTAAGTAAGAATTTTTTTCTGGAAATTTAAAATGTATGCTAATGCCTAGTAAATAGTTGTCAAACAACAATCTTTAATCAAAGTGTTATTGCGTGAACCTTTTGGTAATATTCAATAGAACATTGTAAAAAACGACAAACACTTCTAAAATGCAAAGATTTATTACTGTATGTGCAAATTTTTGTATAAACTGTTTTGATTAGCCCAGTAAAAACCTGTATCCATGAACTTTATGCTTTAAACTTTTTTAAGTTTATGGACATGATTTTTATATAAAAACTTTACAAAACGAGCGACGTATCGCTAGGAATATGTTGGTTAATCAAGCAAACAGGCAAAGTTAAGTTGTTTAAAAAATACATTATACCTATGGTGCATTCCCTCACATTAATATGTGGCTTGATACCGCTAATATGCGGCTGGTTCTTCTTCAAAGCATCATTGCTCCTTGCAAAAAATCATGCTGCTTTTGTTTGAAACTTCAATGTTGAGGCTCAAACCTGGGCGAGCTTTTAAAAAATAAGGCCAACATTAAACTCTGCTTTAAAAAGAGAGTAGAAGTAAGTATCGTGAACCACTTAACTCTATTTGCCAAATTTACTCCAATAAAAACCATTAAATTCAACTTGAAAAACTAGCTAAATTTTATTTGATTTGAAAAAGTTTATGTATTTTTTTCAAAAAAACTTCAATGTCAATATTTTGCCAAAAACAGCCAATTGACAATAAATGTTTAATTTAAGCAACAACGCAATTAGGTACTTTTCTGTACTTACACCCTCTGCCATTTGCGTCTAGGTTCAACTTCTATTTCAGATAAATAAAATTCAAAAAAACACTAATAACTCATCTATTAATTACATATCAGTTTTTTTAATTAAGCTTTTCAAAATCTGATATTGTTTTAAATTTACTTAATTGTTGAATGGCGAAAAAACAGTAAAATTTTGATCTGATTAAACACGGAAAAAACAAAAAGTCGCACTCATCAAAAAACAATTAATTTCTTTTTTAAAATAGTTTTTTGCAAAATAGTAATAAAATTTTTATAATTGAAAAAAGGCAATATTAATTTTATCCCACATAGACGGCTTTTTATTTATTTTTAGAAAAAGAGTCCAGCAGCTTCTACTAATATATATTTCATATACTGTATAACAGCAATAGATTTGGAGTTGCAAATTTTAAATATTAAAACTGTCATTAAATTAGCTGACAATTGTTTCGCTTTCGACTATTTACGGAATAATATCCTGCTATCATAGAGCAAAATTGTTTGAATTAGAAAACTTTCAAAACTATAAAACCAAAACTTTTTTTAAATGGAAAAGTTATTGAAAAATAGCTAGATAAATCATAGACCTGTTGAAGTGTTTAGTCAGAACAACGATTAAAGATTATATTATGCTCAAGTGTTTAGTCGTATATTAATTGATGGTGCAAAATTAAATGGTAATGTTTTTAATATCGAGCGAAATTTAATGAATGTAAAATTTACATTGTCTGAAACCTTCTGTTTTGACGTACAATGAAGTCGAGGTCAAATTTTTCTTGCCTGACAGATCAGACGACGTCTTTTGCAGCACGTTATTCTGCTTGACTATTTGTTTGGAATTTTCCCCGAAGTACGCCATTTTGATTTTTTTTGGTGTTCAAGAATTTAAAGTAGCTTAGATGATCATAAAGGTTTTACTGAAATTTTACTAAATCAGCTCCGTTTCAAATCATTTTAAGATAATTAGTAACTACAGAAAAACAATTAAAAAAATTCATTGTAGTTTCACAAGGTAATAAAGACTGAAAATGCACTTTAATGTATTGACATGTTTTCGCACAAATTGTTGTACTCTTTTGTAACCAATAAATTTTCAAAATCATTTGTAAAACCTTCATTATCCAAAAATTTTGTAAATAAGATTTTTTAACATTATCTTAACTCAACAGTTCACAGTTTTTCTAACCGGAATTGGTGAAATCAACTTTTAAAGACTAAAGATACTATTTATATATACAAAGACACAATATACAGTACAATCCTATAGAAAGCAATACTGTACGCATAATTGTACACATTTTTTTCACTCAAAAAAGTAAAAAAATAAAACCGAAACAATTTAACAAACTGGCTAGGGCTCGCTTTTGCGGCGACTCTGCCATGTAAAATGTTGTGTTGCGCAGGAGAAATGTTTTGAAAATAAGGCTCCGCAAATTAGTGACAATACACTAGGGTGTATTTAAAGAGCACTTAACAGAAAGTATTTGGTTGGTGTAGAGTTTTTTTAAATTTGAATCAATTTGGGAAAAAATTAGAATATTTTTGCATTAGCCCTAAACTAAATCATTTTTTTTCATTAAAAATTATAGATATTAAGATTTAAGATATTGCACAGAAGTAAAAACAAAAAACAACTGCTTTGTCATATTTTATTTCAACAACCGTTTTCAATATATTATAAAATTTTAAAAGCAAAATATAGCCTAGTAAACTTACTATAATTCAATGTTTTGCGATCAAGAAAAAGTAATTTTTTTGTCATGTAAAACATGCTTGCTACATTATTCCTTTGAAATAGTACTTCAAGGTTAAATTTTCATTGAGTTTTTCAAAAATCTTTTTACATAAAAAGCAGCCCAAGATTATGATGACCAAACAAATTCATTTAAAAATGAATCTTGGATAGATAGAAATCAGAAAATCTTTGCAAGCATGCAAAAACTAAATAAAAATAATATAAAAATATGAAAAAAATTTAAATTTTTAACCTCATACTAGCAGACCTTCGATGATTTAGTATAGTCCTTACAAAATTTTATTCTACTTCATGACTGAAACTTAATGCACCAGTTTACAGATAACCAAAAAAAATATTGTAAATCAGATTTTTGCATAGCCATTTACTTAAAAGATTATACTCTATAAGCTTCTACGCATATACGAGCTTTGCAACTTAGTTGTAGTAAAATTTTTAACATTAAAGTAAAGAATTTTGCTACAATAGAAGTATGAAAGCATGTCATAGATTTTTTAAATAATTTTACTGCAAATAAAAAACAGTTTTAAGATATTGCTTAAAAAGCATTATTCAATTAACAAAAAAACAGTGATTTTTTAAAATAACAAATGATACTGTTGTAAATCCCAATAAATATTTTTAAATTAGTAATAATTTAGCGCTCCTTTTGTTAAAAAAAATAGCAAATATTTTCAAATATTTTTGTTTTTAAAACCTTATTTGATATTTTTTAATTGATCTTGGTTATTTTAATTTCATGTAAAAAGTAGTTGCATGTTTAACATTATTATTAAATTATAAAAATTGTTTTACATGCTATTTATATGGATTTCTACTTTGTATTTAAAAGCAAAAAAAAGCGATAAAATAATAGTCCAATAAAAAAATATAAATAGAAAAGTATTAAAGTAGCAATATTTTAAACTTTAACAATTGGTTTTAAAGCAACACGTTTCTCCAAATGTTGTGCGTTTACTAGGTTGCTTGTCATGAGTATATGACAGCAAAATAATTTTGAAAAACTTTTCAAAAAATTAAACAAAATTATTCTTATTTTTAAAAGACACCAATTTTAATGTGACAGAAAATTTGTTTTCATGTTTAAAACCTTTTGCTCAACAACTAATTACTGTAAAACAACCCAGCGAGTGTTTAGTCAAACGCCACTTAGTAAGCTAAATCAAATCAAATTGGGCTTGAATTTGGCTCTACAAGGCTTGAAAAGTTTTCTATTACCTTATCCTTCTTCATATATGTTTTTTCCTTCCAAGCTTACAATGTTTCTGTGAAAAATGATTCAGTTTTCTAAACAGAATAAAGACAAAGAACTGGTGCAGGTTAAACATGCATCATCTGGACCAACTCATAATAGTAAAGTCTGTTTTGACTACAGCATTAAAAACAGAAAATGAAAAATGTAACAACGAATCAGCTATCTATCAAGATTCAGCAATAAACCTGGACGAGGTATATAAACGTTTAAACAAGCCCGAAAACCAGAAAAAGTTATTTGAATTAAGTATGTAAGCTACTTTGTTCGTATTTTATAAGATTTTATACTTACGAGCGTATTCAAATAATTCACGAAATTTGTAATTCATTTAGAACTTTGGTGACACAAACTGAAAGTGTTCATACTCACTAAAAAGATATTTTTGCAATACAAAATTTTCTCAGGCAAACACTGCTCCTGTTATTAGTTTTTTTCTGTGTCTTTAAAGAGGACTTCACGTCACTTTTCTCTACTTGATGATTGTAATAAACTCCCTAAATGTCAGTCATTTCTCATTAAATTTCAACCGGACCCGGTAGTGTAGGACTTCATTATCGGACCTATTTCATTGTATAGTTTCAGAAATTATATTCGAAGTATGTTTAATTTATCTCTTTTGTCTTAAGTATTTAATTTTGTTGGTGTTTGTAAAATATGAAACTTGTCTTCTAAATACAATTATCAACCTCAACCAAATATATTGAACATAATTTAAGTGGGTGATTTGTGGAATAAATCACAGTAAACTTATCCAGATAACACATTACTCATTCGTTTCACTATTACCATCAAGAGAAAAAACTATTTTTAAAGCTTTAACCACACCAACTATCTCTAATGTGAAAACGCAAATTTCGGCAAAACATTTTTGCATCTTAGCAAATTCCCCAATTTAATAAGTTTTACGTAAATGTGTTTTGACAAAGAATAACAGTATGTAAATATTGGATATAAAACCTTTTATACGGTACATTTTGGTGTAGACATTTTATCACAATTGATTGATCAATTAATTTATTTATTATAAATTATTTGGAAATTATTAATGAGTTAAACCTGTATGCTGAAAAACAATGGCCAAGATGATTCATTTATATCATCTTAAATTAGCAAAGATGCTTATTATAGTTAAATTCTAATTATGATATGCATTTTCTTTTTTTATCTACTTGTTCTGCAGTAGTGTAATTACTTCATTTATTTTTCATTATTAAAACAAACCAATGTCTATACAATATCTTTGAAAAAATCAGAAGGACAAGAGAAAACAAAAGTTTTACAATTGTCGAGAAATTGTTTGATAATGAAAGCTGATGATATTGTGATTTGCAAAGAGACCAGGGGAGAAGTGGAGCGGAAATTAGAATCCTGGAGGTATGCATAGGAAAGAAGAGAGATGAAAGTAAGTAGGTCAAAGACTGAATATCTGTGCATAAATGGAGGAAATGACAATCAAACAGTGAAGATGGAAGATACAAAAGTGCCAAGAGTAAAGAAATTTAAGTATTTGGGATCAATGGTGCAAGAAAGTGGTGGTTGTAAGAGGGAGGTAAAGAAGAGAGTGCAAGCAGGATGGAACGGATGGAAAAAAATGTCAAGAGTAATCTGCGACAGGAGGTTACCAGCTAGAGTAAAAGGAAAAGTGTACAGTTCAGTGGTAAGACCAGCAATGGTGTATGGACTTGAGACGGTGGCAGTCACAAAGAAACAAGTGAAAGAAATGGAAGTTGCAGAGATGAAAATGTTGAGGTTTGCTATGGGAGTGACAAGAAAAGACAAGATTAGAAACAAGTACATCAAGAGTACCATTAAGGTAGAACGGTTAGGAATGAAGATGAGGGAGGGCAGGCTGAGGTGGTATGGTGAGGCAGACATGTCATGAGGAGAGACCAAGAGTATGTAGGAAGAAAGATGATGGAAATGGAGTTACCGGGAAAGAGGAGAAGAGGGAAACCAAAGAGAAGATTTTTAGATGTAGTGAAAGAAGATATGAAGGAAGTTGGTGTGAAGGAGACGGATGTTGAAGATAGAAAGGTTTGGAGAATGATAATACGCTGTGGCCACCCCTGACTGAAGGGAAAGGCCGAAAGGAGAAGAAGAAGGTAAATTGTTTCAAACTAAATACAAAATCGAGAAGTTGTATTTTTTTGTTTTTTGTTTAAATTTTGCTTTTGTCACCGAATTTAATATAATACTTAGTAATTTAGTTATAGTTAGCTCTTTGAAGAGGAATCTTTTCAGTAAAAAGTTAACTACAGGGACTCTCAAAGTGTTCCTATGGCCAGCCAAGGGCGCCACTGGGTATTTTCGGGGAGCCACGAGCAGAAGCCTTTTTTTAGTCTTTATAAGTCCTTTGGGACAAAAACAAAAAAATCAGAGGTAATTTTAAAGTGATAACTTTTTTTTGGTCTTTACTTGAATTTTGGGACAATGTTCTAAGCAGGGCGCACAATTGTTTCTGAAAACAGGCCATGGACGTGAAAACTCTGAAAAGTTTGAGAAGCACTGGCTTTGCACATTTGAAGATAAAGGCCGAAAGAAGAAGACTGACTTTACAGGATGATGGATCAAAGTAATAGATTGTCATAATAATAGATTTATCGGCTGTGTGGTCGAGTGGTTAAAGCGTCGTGGTCATGGTCATCATGATCTCTGTTCAAAACCTACTCGCGCCATTCTGAGGCGTCTTTGGGAAAGACACTTTAGGGCACTTTCCCCTGCTTGGTGGTGTTGGCAAGCACTTCTAAATTTCAATCATATCTCTATTAAATTACAAGCGGACAGTAATATCTTGCATCTCTGGAAGCAGGTCGGGTAATTGCCTACCCTATGTATTAGCGCCTCCGTCGCTTTCCTGCGAGTCAGAAGGATAAATATAGAGATTAAAATAAAAAAATAGATTTCTAATTTTTGAAGATAGAACTCTCTGCAGAAATGCGGTAGTCATGATTCTTTTTTTTAAACAATCTTTGAAGTTATAAGAAAAACAAAAAAATTCTGAGTACCTTCAAATATTTGTCGTTCATTAAAAAATAAAACTTGTAAAAAAACAGCGAACGACACATTTAAACAAATAAACCAAAAACTTCCAATATATTAAAATATAATAATGATTGTGACAATTGGACAAACGTAACATGTCGCACAGCTTTAGATAGTAATTTTAAAAAGGCAGATAACTTAATATTTGACTAATTAATAATTTTTTTAAAAATCACTTTTTGTTTTTATTTTAATCGTCGTCGTCGTCGTTTGAAGGGTATCCACTCCAGGTCAGACACAAACAGGACTGGGGCCGAGGGTTTATCCTTTTACTACCCCAGACTGCTGCACTGCCTGGATCAGACGCTGGCAGTGATGTCATTAAGCCAGCATCGAGTTTCGTCATCCAAAACCGTCAGACCTCGTGCTCCATGTGGTGCCCGATGTATAGGCCACGCTGTTAGTACATGGTCTGTGGTTTGCTCAGAGGTGCCACACACGCAATTCGGTGAAGGAGCGAGGCCCCATTTGTGCATGGACGAATGGAATTGCCCAACACCAGTCCGCAGGCGGTTGAGCTTAACCCAAGCTACTCGGGGTAAGCCCATCCCAACAGGCCTGGCATCGGTCTCCGGCACGAAAGCACGGAGCCTGGAAGCACCTTCACAGTACTCCGTTTTCCATTTGTGATTTGTCCATTCAGAAGCGCGGATGCCAAGTTTGGCAAGGTTGTCCAAGAGATGCCGCGCAGCTGGCACAAACGGGCAAGGGATCTCAGTCTAGCTTGGCGAGTATCGGAGGACCCACTTAAAACATTATGCAAAATATGATCGTGGTCCATAGATCCACGGTAAGCCAAGGAGAGTGTCGCTCCCATTCGGCGAAGCTCAGCTGGCTGGATGCCTGAGAGTACAGGTAGGTGGTCCGTTGGAGTGGGACGTAGGCATCCAGTAACCATGCGCAAGGCGTCGTTTAAGACACTGTCAATGAGGCGAGTGTGAGCACTGCGACACCAGACTGGCGCACAGTACTCAGCTGCTGAGTAGACTAGAGACAAGGTGGCTATGCGTAGTGTTTTAGCACCAGCACCCCATCCCGAGCCTACGAGTCGCCTCAGCAGTGTGACGCGCGGGGATAGTTTTTTGCGCAATGCCACTAAATGGTGACGAAACGTGAGCGATCTGTCTAGTTTTACCCCAAGATAAGTAGGGGTTGGACAGAACAGTAAAAGTCTACCGTTGTTGTAGACCTTTAGCTCACGTTTGGCCTCTCGGTTATTTAGTGAAAGGCTGCCGTCACTGTCTTAGTGTGACTGAGCTTCAACCTCCAAGTCTGGAGATACGCTGAGAGTGTAGACATGTCTTGGTTTAAGGTCTCCTCCAAGTCCTTCCAGTTTCCAAAAGAGTGCAACAATGCTAGATCATCAGCATAAGCAAACTTTCTGGAAATCAATTTATTTTAATGTAGCTTCTTTACAAAAACTGCTTTATTTTTGATGTTTTTCTGAGTTCAAAAAAATTTTGTTAAAATGTGCGAGCGGTAGCCTTTTTTATCCATCAATTTCGATTTAAACCTTTATTATTTTTAGATCCAATCAAATCGAACATCAGTTTTAAAAGTGTAAAATGATTCGATTTTTAAAACTTATGTTTTAAAAGTGTAAAATGATTCGATTTGATTCGTTCATTTTAATCAGTACCCACTTTTGAACGAAACATCTTACCAAACAGTTAAAAATTGCACCAATATGCAATTCAACAGTTTATATTTATGCAATAACCGTTAAATGATAAATCACTTGAGCTTGCTAAAAACTAAAGATGCTTTTTATTCTCATTACAATCTTAATCAACTGATCAAGTTTGTAAACCAACGTGTTCTTGATTTTGATGAAATTCATTAAGCCGAGACCTTTCCATCTATCCGTACGTAGGTTTAAAACGTGCCACAAACTTTTGACAGACGGGTCATTATTGGAAATTGTTCTTCTTTGCATTTAAAACTGGACATTATTTTTGAATGTCTGTGCTAATACACTCTTCATTTAATGTCATGCCAGCATTTTAAGATTATGATATTGTGTCGCAGTGTTATTTAATCAAAATTTCCATCTCATCAGGACCAAAATTATTTTCCTCACTTTTTTCTCCTTGCTCTTTATTTTCTAAGATCAATAGATAGTACCCAAAATAGATATCTGCTTGCACAAATTTAATATACGTACAAACAAACTGCGTCATTTTTCAAACAGATGTAAAATTTTAAATATCTGTTTCAATTTTTGCAGATCCCATAGTTTCCTATTCAGAAATTTATTCTAAACACCCGTGCTTCTTCACAAGAATTATTTGTTCTTGATAATTTTTGGGTCTACAGTTCAGACTATAACCTACTTCATGATCAACACAATCAAAACAACTAAAGGGTTTTTACCTCGCATCTGAACTATACCGATAATCAAATAACTAGCCTGTGGCGCCTATCTCAACACTACCAGCAACAAGGCCATCGACAGGCCAACGCAGTCTAATTCAAAAAAATGTAGGTTTCCACTATAGTCTAACGCAGGCACTTCACTGAAAAAGTTTTCTTTTATTTGATTATAAATACATAGCTTTTTATAACAACTTGTTTGTGCTATGCAATAAATGCTTGTAATCTTGTTTAGTCAACAAACCCAATGCTTGTTTGCGTTAACTATACGTAAACCAATGCCCTTAAATTTTCTGTCATTAGAAATATAAAAAAACATCAATGTCATTTTCTTGGGAAATATATCCTAATGTGATGTCTTTTTTAGTACGCTTGCCTCAGACGTTGGCTGATCTATGCTGAACGCCGATTAAAGAAATCCCATTTCGCTACAGAACTATTTCTTTAAAAATGTTGATTTTTAAATGCTCATGTGTTCGTATTTGTGAAGTTGCACCAGTTTATACTGGACACAAGAATCCGGAAAAATCCAATACTGCACACTAAGTTCTTTTAACTGAACGATGCTGGTTATTGCAAACTCAGATCTCATGGTTTTGAATTAGTTTTTGATTAAACAATTACCAACAGAAAACCTACATTTATCTTTTTATAGCTGACCAGATATAAAAATAAAGTTTTTGCCTCATTACGACATTTTATTAATAAGAAAATTTTATAATTTTACAAATTTTTGTAATTATGAAAGACGTCACACTCATATTATTGTGATTGATGATTCCAACATTTAAGAAATTTTTCTCATGGATACTTTCAAAATCTACTCAAATTATTTGCTTTTTTCATTCAGTCATTATATGGAATCAATCGTTTTACTAATAGTGAATGTTTTTTTGTGCTTGTTTTTGGTGAGCTTGGTTATAACCAAAAGCGTAGAGAAAGTAATCTAGCAGAAGAGTTTTATATTTAAAGCAAGTGAGTTTTTGCTTAGTATTCACATCAACATAAGTTTTAAAAAACTTGTTAAATGTAGCAATTCATTAGGAAACTGCAATTATTCCGAAAAAAAAGATGCGTCGAATCATGTCATTTTTAAAAAATAGCAAGGTTCGGCGCGTCTAAGAACTCTATGCTTAAAATTTGTCTGCTAACTTCTTTTTCTCAGTGGTATGAAATTCTATTTTTTTAAAGAGTTCCGAACAAATTTTAACTGTTTTTTTATATTGCATTTTTATTTTGATTTTAGTTTTACACACAAAAAAAATCACTTAGTTTTGTGTTGAAATAATATACAGAGAGATATGAAACAATAACTGAGTAGAGTTGAACAACGTTTCCCAAAAGAATTTAAAAATTAAATTTACGTTTTTAGTAGAATGCAATGAAAGTTTTTACCAAATAATTTCAATCCTTCTTACTTTTTTGTTTTGTGCCTGTGTTATGATCACCTAAATTTTTCTTTCATTTATTTTTCTCGGCTCATATCACAAACTTTATTCAGAAAAACCTATTTTGCTTTTTATAACTTTTATTTATTTCCATTTAATTATATTGTTTAACAAGTCGCAAGGGTTGCTCCTAGTTGCTCCACTTTGTTGTTTCTTTCTTTTTTGATTCTCATTAATCCTAGTTTAAATTCTTAAAAAGTAAAACAATGCAATTTTGTTGTGCCCAGCTAAAGTAAAAAAAAACTTAATTTAATTTCGTTTCATTTCTATAATTGAAGTTTGATTAAAAATTAAAAGATGAACGTTTAAATATAAATGAATACAACTTTTTGTTTTTCCAATTTTATTTTCCATTCGCTTAATATAAGATTAAATAAATTGATTTATTTTTTTATCTTGTAGTTTTCCCAATAAAGTATTGACCAAGATTAAGAAACTATAAATTTTTAAGTCGTTGTTTGTATAATGGTAACTATTTTTATACGACTTTTTTGTAAATAGAATACAGATTTGATCTTTTTTTTAATAGTAAAACTTTTTTTGGAAATGATGTTAGATCAAACTAATTTTTAATCTTTATTATTCTCAATATAAAATCATATTAAAAAAAGGATTTTAAGAAAAATTCTACGGTTTAGACGGAATCAATGTAAAAGCCGAAAAGTTATGAACAATTCTTTATAAAAGTTGATATTAATTTCCAAAAATATACAATCAGCTTTAAAAGATAAAAAATTTTACTTTAAAATCTCACTTTTTTCAGTAATTGTCATTTTTAACGTAAAAATTATGGTCTGGCTTTATACGGTTTGTTGAGATTTTTTTAAACAGTTAAAAAATCATCAACGTAAAAGTAATTGTGTTATTAAAAATTCGGACAGCAAGACGTAAAGAAAAGACGTGTTTTGTTTTTAAATAATAAAAACTGGTTTTTACCTTGCTCTATAAGCCTAAATGTTCACTCTGTACTTTTTCACAAATCTTTTCTGAGCTACGTTTGCTTTATTGTCACTCTACGATTGTCACTCTACGATTATCGTTCGATTTTAAAATCATTCTTTTATGGCGTTATCAATTTGAACTTGTTGACTTATCTTTACCACGTTTTCTTATGACGTAACTTTTGTTAAAAGGCTGCAGAGGCAGAGGTTGATCTGTTTTTAAGATGCGCTTAAACTGAAATTCATACTAAAACCAAAAAACTAACTTTGGTTTTTCACAACATGTCACAAAAATAAGTTATATTTTGGTTTTGGTTGAAATTTACCACGATATTATATATTTTAGTTTAAGCGCACCTTAAAAACAACTTACTATTCGCGACTGACGGCCCGATACAGCTTTCCTGCAGATTTCCTGCAAATTTTATTCCCATAATGAAACCATTTGTACAGTAGTTACATTTACATTGTTCGTTGTTTGTTCTTTCAATTTTTGATGTTTTTAGGAATCGAGTGAATGTTTTTATTGCGGTTTTTAATCTTTAAATTATCTTTTTTTGTTGATCTTATATGAATTACCAATTAAAATTCACTTAATATGGTGAATGATTTTCATGTTTTTGATAAAAATGTCTTGATTTGATTACCCTACGTCATACGATAGTGCTGCATGAAGCTCACTTACTTTGAACAACACAAACGTAATATAGATTTATCACTACATCTCAATAATCGAATGAGATTGATAGGTTTTTTTATTTATTACAATTAATATTCAAGCAATCATAATAAATTTTAGTATTTTGGCATATTCCTCAATTTTAACATTTATCGATTGTTTGAAGTGTTTTTTTTTCTGTATGAATAGCTATTAAATCTAATTAAGAAAAGTCTTTTATCTTCATTAATAATTTCATTTTTAGGAAAAACTTTCGTACTCCTTTTCGTTATTGCTTTTTATTCCCAAAACTTTAATTATTTAATTTTTTTTAAATGCATTGTGGTTGTGCAGTATTTCACAATCCAGTTTTCCTAAAACGTGATTAATGATTTTTTCTTTACGAACAGACCTGCAATCTGTCACTAAGAACATAAGATGCCTAATTTCAGTTTTCTCAAAAATCAATATTATGTTCTGAAAACTCTTTAAATTTCCATTTGGATTTTTTTTCATTATATTGATTAGTTTTTTGTATTTTCAAATTTGCTTGCATTCACAAATAGATGTACTGCATTTTTTTAACTCTAAAAAATAACTACAAGTTTAATCTAAATCTTCAAGAATCTATTAGTAATCAAGGATTAGAAAAGTAAAACTTATATAAATGTTTTTTGAAAACTCCTAACCGCTCAATAAACTCGGTCAACTTCGTTTTAACAGTTTTTGCAACATCAACACGTCTATTTTCTTTAATATTTCGAACAATATGTCAGAGGTGAATCATGTATTTAACTAAATTGTGCAACACAGGTTGAACGAAATCAGGCTGAACATGTGGAAAAAACATCAATTGAGAAACATGGCGTTCCGTTTCAATATCTTTCCGATTAAAAAGAATTTTAGTTTGCTTTATCAAATCAAACAAAAATTCTAGCCTAACCCCTCTGGTTAAACACGAATTAATAAAAAATTTAGACTTTAACTTAAAATGAAAAATCATTTCATCAAAATAATCACAATAAATTTTTATAGTATTTTTCTTGCTACCAGGTGTATTATTCATTATATTCTGCTGCTCTTCTGGTAATAAATTTTTATTACCAGAAGAGCAGCAAAATATAATAAATTTTTATAGGATCAATTTTATTCTAAAGTCTTGAAGCAGAAAAACTATGACTTAAGTTTAATTCTTTTGAACGAAAATTCAGTTGCAAGAACATTATCGTTTACAACATAGCCATCGATAACCATACGTAATTATTAATATTTGCAAGTAAAAAGCTCAAAAAAATTTATATCAGTTTCCTATTTCTCACGGCATTTCATCATCCAGAGTTTCAATATAATCCAATGGAATGGTGTCTGAAAATAAAGTGATTAGTGTCGACGATTTTACAAAAACGTATCAAAATAAAGATATTATAAAATAAAATTCTTGCTTTCAGCTGCTACTTGTGTTTATTGTTATCATTATCATGTTTGAAGTTAATTGTAAGATCGATTGACAAAGCAAATGTGCTATTCAAATGCAATGGTGCCAAGAATAGGTACGGGAAAACGTTTGGAATGCTTCAACTTTATAAGTTTAAGCATTTAAGTATGATTAAAAGTCAAAAGGATTTTTTTATCTTGAAGGCGATTGCGTTGTAGAAACTTAAGGAAAGTGCAAAAACATTCCTCTTCAGTTTTAAGCAATGTCGTATTATTTTAAATAAATTATATTTCATTACGTAGTTTTTTTCCAAAAACCTTGATTTTTAGAAAGTTATAAACATTTTCTCAAAAAATTGTTCTTGATGTTATAAGCTTTTACGTAAAGCAGTGGCAAAGCAATTACTCCGACGCGCTTTTGGAGAAACATGGAAATATTGCTGTCCGGCTGTTTAAGTTTTTTACTAGCTTTTTATTTTTTAAGTTGCCGAAGTGTAAAGGTCTCATAACATCATCATATTAAAGACTCTTATGATCAGTCTTTACGTGGCAAGTCCCAGTAACTGGCAATGACCAACCAATTGATGATAAATTCGAGTACTTCTGGGGTGATAAAAGGATAGACCTTCGGCTCCGGAAACGAAAGGAACTCGATAAGTCCACAAATGTTAGTTACCGGCCTTTCGTACCCATAATACTACTTTCCAGTGTTTTCATATCCCTGTCTTTATGCAGGTGATTTTAATTGCCAGCGACTAGAGTTATTATTACACGCGCCCAGATGGAAACGCCTAGCTGACTGGGTAGCCAAGAAAAATCCTTCCCTTTTGTATAACCCGAAGAAGTCCCTAGCTTCTGCTCTGATTGTTGGAACACTGGAACCAATCCCGACCTGAATTTTGCGAGTGAAGATTTAAACATCTCCCAACTGGACAGACGTATGTTAAAAAAGTTTCCTAAATCCCAACATTAGCTATTGTTAATTATGGCCTCAAAAAATGTGGCCCCAGTCCCAAGTGACCAATTTAAGCGTTGGAATTTCCGCAAGGTTAACTAGAAACCATACGAATTTATTACAAACCAGCTATCTCAGGAATTAACATCTCCTGACTCTAGCTGTATTGATAAGGTATACTAGGACTTCTGTGATACCATCTTTGCAACAGCAAAATGTTATTTCCACGCGGTCGCAAAACTAACTATAGACCATGTTGGGTTCTGGTGCAAACACCTCCATCAGGTTTTTCTGCAGGCTCCGCAGGGTGAATCTACTAGTTCAGCTGCTTCCGCTCTGCCGTCCCATCTTGATGAAAAACAAAAATATCACTCGTCCAAGGCTGTCAGTAACATCGACTTCACGCACTCCAGTCGGCTGGCATAGAATACAATTAACTATTTTACCGGAAGAACCAGATGCACACATCACCTTTGCCCCATTATCGCGAACTCAATTTGTTCGCAGTTGGTTAAAAATGGAGTATATAAAACAACGGACCGTGAGTCAACCAGACTCGTCATTAAAGAAGTGTCCTGGCTCGGGAGGATTCCAACACCGCCTGACGAATGTATCTGTGGAGATTTTTTTCCAGAAGAATTTGCCAATGCCCTACAGCTGTTAAAGTCTGGAAAATCTCCGGGCCTAACTCTCTATACCCAGAGCTAATACTCCATGCCGGCTCTACTTTGAGGTCCTGTTTAAACTAATTCCTGTCTTCCTGCATGCACCAACTCAAGCTTCCAAAACTTTGGAGAAGAGCATTAGCGGTTGTTATTCTAAAGCAAAATAAGCCATTCGAGGGCTAAAAAAGCTTTAGATTTATCTCTTTGCTTTGTGTCACCCTCAAGATCTTGTAGAGACTTATCTGTGCCCGTCGAACCAATTACAGACCAACTGCTACCTAGAGAGCAATCTGGGTTTCGGCGCGGAAGGTCGACCGTAGATTAAGTCACTCTTCTAACTCAAGAAATTGAGTATAGCTTTTTCGTCAAAAATAAAGCCGGCGCTGTGTTTTTCGATCTCACAGCAGCCTACGACATTGTATAGCACCTGGCCTGATTTGCAAGCTACTTCGTCTTTTTCCAGTCAGGCACATGGTTTCATTGATTATGAAACTTATGTATAATCGAAGTTTTACCCTCACCACTGGTGCCAAAAACAAGCCAGATAAAGACGCCCTAAGAATGGCGTCCCATAGGGATCAGTCTTGGCTTCCCTCTTGTTTATTATTTATACATGTCATAGACTTTGTTTGGGAATCCTAAAAGACAAGTTGAACAAGGTAACCCGAATACCTGCGCTGAAACAAAGCTGTGTCTAATTTTATTTTATTCCGGCTCAAGAAGTAGTTTGCTGTGAGCCTGAAGCTTTTATAGTGTTGACTTGAACCAAGCTCGGATTGATTCGTCGAAGACTCTTCTCCACAAATAAACAGAAACCACCGTCTCTAACTAAAACGAATGTATTTAAAAATTCACAACTCACAATCGACGAAAATTCTCTTCCACCCTTTGGTACTGCAAAGCAAAATTAGCGCTACAACTTAATTCGTCCAATACAAATAATTCTACCTCCGTAGAACCAATCTCCAAACACTGGCGCAAAAACAATTACAACACTTGCCAATCCAGGCAATAGAATCAAAGGGTTCTTCGCCCACGCTTTGCGCCCAAATTAACGCTCTCTGAAATTACTTTACTCGAGTCGTGTAATAAAGCCTTGCAATAAGTTTTATGAAGCGCTTTTGTTGTAAGCATTGACGCTTTTCTTGACAATCTAATCAACGCGTGACTGTTAAGTTTTTAGTTCAGAGATTTCGCAGCTACGTACAGACAATTGCTGAGTTTTGAGTTGTGATAAAATAATAGTTTTCCGTTGAAGTTTAATTTAATCTATTTGTTTATGTTGTGTTTTATTTCGATGTCCGTAACTTTTTAGTTAATTAAACGCAAACATATGTGATATGTAAATATCGTTACAAATCGTCTCACAAATCATCTCTCTCTCTCGATCCGATCGAGCGAGCGTATATATATATAGACAAATGTCACATGACGACGAATCGACTAGACCAGGGGTGGGCAAACCACGGCCCGCAAAGGTTTTAAGCAAATACTTTAATAAAGTTATTAATTGTTTTTTATTTAGCGATGCATAAATTTATTCATAAAATCGGTTTATAAATATAGAAAACAACAAAACGAAGTTTGTTTATACGGATCTAAAGCCCACTTTTTCGTCAGTTCGAAATCGCATCATAAAAGACAACAAATTACAAAATTTTTTTGTTAGTTTCTACAGCTTTATTTGTATATATAGTGCTGCTTTTAGTTACAATCTTTAGTTCGATTATTGTATTGTGATGTAAAGTAGTACTGTTTGTACATTTTATTGCGCCTTAAATTGTTTTTTTTTCTATTTGTAATTATATATACCTGATGAGATCAAATGAGATCGAAATAGGCGATTGTAGTATATTATTACAATGCTGAATTAAATTTCGTAATTTGTTGTCTTTTATGATGCGATTTCGGGCTGACGAAAAAGTGGGCTTTAGATCCGTATAAACAAACTTCGTTTTGTTGTTTTCTATATTTGTGAGATGTGGAATACGAGATCCCTTTTTGTAAATATTCATAATAGACATACACGACAAACTGAGAAAACGTTAGATCGATGAGCTCACAACTCGTCAATTTACTTTTTGCTTAAAATCGGTTTATTCATAAAACTTTCAATTTAATATAGAAAATAAAAGTTAAAAATTTAAAACCAACTGTATCATTACAAAAGTCGATTTCGACTAATAAAAGTCATCATCAGTTTCTTATTCAAATCGAATCAATTCAAATAGATTATTCAAATAGATTCTATTTGAATAAGAAACTGATGATGACTTTTATAGATCGAAATCGATTTTTTGTAATGATACAGTTGGTTTTAAATTTTTAACTTTTATTTTCTATATTAAATTGAAAGTTAACCAATTTTATGGATAAATTTTTGCATCGCAATTTGATCAGTTAAATAAAATCGTCAATGTAACTCTACTGGAAAAAGGGTAATAGATTTCTGATAAAAGACTTTAATATTGTTTTTTGTCTTCAACCAAATTTTTGGTCGTTGCTTTTGGCGATCACTGATTTTTAGAAAACCAAGAAATCCGAGGCAGAATCAAAGTGAAGACCTTTTTTTAGAGGTCACTTTATTTTGAACTTGAAAACTCAGAAATCGGATGCAGAATCAAAGTAAAATTTTTTTTAAAAGATCACTTCTTTTTGAGCTCAAAAATTAAAAAATTCGAGTCACCTGGACTGCCCATCCCTGGACTAGACAACGCTGGACTCAACTCGAATCCTCTGGGGAAAACGCTACGATCGAATGCGTCAGAATCAAAACGTTTTTTCCATAGTATACGAGAACATTCGATAACAAGTTCATACTCGGTTATGCGTTAAAGAAAAATATCCTAACAAAGCGCATTGCGTTATTACTGTCTGGCAAAAGAAAGAAAAAAGAAGATGCGTTCGAACAATTGTAAGCAATTTTTACGTCATAACAAAACTTTAAATTGCTTTAGGACCGAAAACAAACTATATCTCCATGACTCAAAATTATTACGAATGAAGTGTGACAATACATATGACCTGCCAGTGACAGTCAGCAGAAAACTTGCTTATGCTGCTGACCTGGCCATCTTGCATTATGCTAGCAACTGGAAGGCGTTAGATGGGACTCTTATTCAGGACATGGCAATCCTATTTTTCTACTTTTACAAATGGAAGCTAAGCTCAGTATAACAAAGACTGTGTCGGCGGCTTTCCATCTTTACAACAAGGAAGCACAACGTGAGCTTAACATCATTGTCATCGGACAGACCTACCGTTTTGTGCTGAACCCACTTATCTTAGCATAAAGCTGGATAGGGCACTTACGTTTCGCCGACACTTAGAGTCATTTCGCAAGAAGTTAGCGTCTTGCGTTGGGTTTCTAACAAGATTGGCTGAATCAAGCTGGGGTCCGGATGCCACAGTATTGCGCACAGTCGCCCTTGCCTTGGTCGATTCCATTGCTGAGTACTGTGCACCTGTTTGGTGTCGCAGTGCTCAAACTAGCCTTATTGACAAGCCCATTAACGATGCCTTGCGCGTAGTGACCGGATGCTTGCGTCCCACACAGCAAAAATAACCTTTTTATCTTAGCAGACATCCAACCAACTAAACTTCGCCGCTAAAAGGTCGTACTGTCTCTAGCTCGCCGCGTCAGAAATCAGAAAGACTCCTACATCCGGGGTGACGAACCTGTCTACAATTTAAAAAGAAAAAAGCGCCCTTACCGTATTTACTCGTTTTGTAACCCGGGCCCTTATTTTTTTCAACCAAACTCACTACCGGGCTCTTATTCAAACGAGCCCTTATTCAAGCACGGGCGCTTGTTATTTTTAAAGTAAAATTATGCACAAAAATTATCGTTGAAGACAAATATTTCACGCCATTAATCCTTTTTCCATGTCAATTTATTCACGTCAAACACAAATTATTCACGTCTTAAGAGTAATTCCCTCATATTAGTTTATATTATTAACAAGAAATAACAAATCATTATTAACAAGTCTTTTGCGTTGACTTTGACTGGAATGGGATGCCATGGCCTTCAGCTTCTCTTCTTCCTTGCACCATTCCCGAATTCTTTTTGGAGCAACACTAAATTTTCTAGCAGTTGCCTCTTTTGATTTGCCTTTTTTCACTTCACCGATAGCATTCAATTTGAATTCAAGTGTGTAACTGTGCAGTTTGCGCCTTTTGTTATCGTCATCAACTGGTGATAGGTCACGCTTTCTTCTTCTGTCATCTGCCATCATGTGGGGTTTAATATTCTGAATGAATGACCAGTAGACAAATGGGAGCCTTCTATACTATCAGTTCTTTGGTTTTGGCGGGAAAGTCTGCTATCTGTTATGTAATCAATGCTAAGGCGTGAGTGTTATCTACCAGCGCTTAAAATTCAACAGCTTTGTGACACAAGCGCTTCTTAGCTGCTTCTTATTTCCTATTGTTCTCTACCACTGAAAAATCAGCTTTTACATCGGGCGGGTATTCAAGCACGGGCCCTTATTTATTTTTATGTTCTGTTCACACGGGCGGCTATTCAAACGGGCCCTTAATCAAGATCGGGCGGTATATACGGTATTTAGTTACATGAAAAGTAATAAGACATAAGATAAAATAAACCAGTTTTAATAAAAACTTTAGCAAGTGAAATTTTCGGTTTAAATTTTAATTTTTATTAGAAATAAAAGCGGTTTAAAAAGCAAAGAACCCAGTCAAAAAGAATTTGTAACAAAAAAGTATACACCATTTAGAAATGAAAAGAAAATTAATCAACAATAGTAATGAACAACAAATAAAAATAATAAAACCCAATTTGTCACCTAAAACCGCCATACAACGAAGACTCTGATTTCGGTATGCTTAAAAATTTCTTAAATAAATGCAAAAAATCAAAACTACAAAAATATACAAAGAATCGTCGAAAAATTAATGCGAACCTTAATTGTTATCAGCCCTTGTTACTACAGCTTAAGTTATTTAACGCGTTATTAAAACATGAAATAATAAAAAGTAGCAAAATAACATGTAATAAAAAATTAACCAAGCTTACCAATATAAATCTAAGACTTGGGAAAAATCAGAATTTTTCCGGCAGCGACAAGACGTATTTGGAAAAAACATGTTTTTTTATGCACCAAAAACTAAGGTTTACGGACAATTGTTCGAAAACAGTAGCTTGATTTGACAATTGTTTAAAAAATAACGATATATGCAATCGTCTAAAAATATTTATTTTATAAAGGCTCGTTTTTCTTTTATTTAATGAATACCTGACCCTAATCTTAACCCTAACCCAAATTGTATTGCTCGTAAAATGTTGGTTCTTGTTTTCGAATAACTATCCGGACACAGAAAACAAATTATCCCTGCAAGAAAAAAAATTAAGATTCGAGGTGAAAACCTTTTTTTAGAGATCATTATGTTTTGGGACGAAAATCAATAGATAGGAGACAATTTCAAAATGATGAATTTTTTTGGTCTTTACCAAAATTTGGGACAAAATTTCTTCTTATATCCGTAAAATACTAAAAAATTATAATTTGAGCAAGCGTCAATAAAATTCGGACAAAACTGTATTGCCTTACTAACATTTTTTCGGCTGGTACGGCTATGAGAGATTTTTAGAAACTTTTTTGCTTTACTAAGCGCTTAATATCAAGTCAAACTAACAATATGGCAATTCTCATCGGCAAACTAAAGTTCTCGTCTGTCAGACTTGATCTACGACAACTTCTTGTGATATTCAATTTTTAAAAAATTAGTCGCATAAGTACGTGCCTCCGGAAACCAATGACCATTTAAAGCGTAAGCTTTCAAGTTTGAAAACTCTTCCTTTGGTATATAAACACGAAGGAATTCAAGCAACGGCTTGTTTAGATACATGACTTTTGGCATGTCATTATTCTGCATTTTTAGGAGTTTGAGTTGAAGCTCAGGGGGGTACAAAAGGAGGTGTAAGATTGAAGGAATAGAAACGGCATCAAACTCCAGCTGTTTGCATTTGATATTCTGAAATCTAGGTGGTTGATTTTGCCAAACTGATTCGCGGCCCGTACGAAATTCTCTCGCGGGTCGCATGCTCGTTACCTCTGGTTTGCATCGTCTACATTGTGCATTCTGAGAATCTCTTGATCAAAGATTTTTAAAAACTTCAGACAGTTAAGTATTTTTTTGGCTTGCTAAAACCATCTAGTGGTAATCACTTAAACTTCTAAATTTAAACAAAATGTTTGAAAATTAGATAAACTGACTCATAAAATTGTTTATCATTTACATGAATTAAAAAAAATAACAAAATACGAGTTTATCAAATAACATGAAATAAAGTAAAAGATCAATTTGTTACTCAAAGAGCTTTTTAATGAGCGCCATCTGTTCAAAAGAAACTTTAAAACTAAAGATAACATATATAGTACAATTGTGAATTTTGTAATAACAACACGACAAGGCCCTGTTATTACAAAATTCACAATTGTACTATATATGTTATCTTTAGTTTTGGAGTTTCTTTTGAACAGATGGCGCTCATTAAAAAGCTCTTTGAGTAACAAATTGATCGTGAATGCGGCAGCGCTAATCACTTAACTTATAAGGTACCATCTTGTACACGACTACGATTGATTCAACTTAGTTTCGCAAACTTGTTTTTTTTTAAAGTAAAAGACTAATCAAACTTTTGGAATAAACTGTTTGTTTTTTGGAAAAAAAAGCCAAACACCAATGAAAAAATTTATTATTTATTCTTTTTGTTATGTTTCTTAGAAACTTGCTCTGCTGTAGTACAATCACACTTTTTTAAATTACTGGCATTTAATGCAGTCAATGATGAACACTTTTAAAATGAGAAACAAAAAAACGAAAACAAAATGCATAAAATCAACCGAATACAAATATTTAAAAAAAATTTTTGAAAACTTACAAAAATATCAATAATAATCTGAGTGACAAATTTTTTAAAAACGTTTATTTATGCGTTCAAACAAGCAGCTAAAAATTTTAAATATAAAAAAAAACTTAATTATAAAAATCACCGCTCAAAGCTGTTTATGAGCTGAAAACAAACGGTTTAAAACGAGTTTTTTAAAGATACCTTTGGTATGTAACTCATTCTATAACAGAGGTACAGATGTATATAAAAAGGCATCGATTGTAACCAGAAAAAGCCCTTGTTACTACTACTTTGAAACGCTCAACTTGATATTGTGCACAATGTGGATGATCACTGCGGCGGAATCCCGAATCTTTTCGCAAGTCAATAGATTAATTGGTTAAACCCAAGATTTTTCAGGTTTTCTGATCTTAGCAATAGTTTTAGTCTATGTTATTAAATTTAAAACTAAATACAAGCTGCTTTTTTTATAGTTCAGCACAGATTGTACAGTAGATTTTATTATATTGAGATTAGATTGATGCCATTTTGTCACAAAAGTAAATAAGCTTTGACCAAGTTTAAGCAGAAAAGCAAAAGTAAAAAAGACACTCAACGTGTCCCTTGAATTTGGCCGAAAGTTACACGAAAAGCTGATTAATAAAACAAAAACAAAATTTTACGTTTCTCAGCGATTCGTAAGCAAATGCTGCATCATGGACGATGATTGTGTCGTCATGCTTTCATTAATGAACACCCGACCGAGTTTTAACAAATGCGGAATCTCTTGCGAATAAAGTCTGAGAATCACATTAATCCAGCCTTCGTACTCTCGCACGTTTGTGTATACTCCAGGATATGAGGGCCGAGCACAGCCATAGCCCCAGGAAACGATTCCTGCAACGTACCACGACTCATCATCAAATTGGCAAGCTAAAGGTCCTCCGCTGTCACCCTATAAAAAACAAAGTTAACATATATTAAATGCTAAAGATATTAGATAAAATTTGTGGCAACATTTTTTATGTTTCTTTTTTAAGCAATTCAAATTAAAAATAAATAAATCTTTAAAGTTTTTTTGAATGTTGAATAGGATAAAGCCGCTGGATCATCGTTTCTCAACCTGTTGGCCGCGACCCCAAGAGGATTTCCAAATATTTCTATGCGAGACGCAACAATACTTTATTACAATATTTTTCAAGTCTAGAACTATAGTAAACAGAACGATAAGAAGGTCATAGTTTATATAAAAATTCTAAAAAGGGGCCAAAAAAAGATAAGAAATACTGCGCTAGACAATTTTGATACAAGAAACATCTTTAACCAGTTTTAGCTTTCCTAATAATTTCTACTGCCCAATTCAGGGGCGGATCATCTGTACCACTATCATCTGTACCACTATCATCTGTACAGCTCAATCTTTTATTTTTTGTATATTTGAGCCTGGCTTATCTGTTATCTGGTATACTACTTGCATACCACCAAGACAAAAAACCCTTAAAATTCTGATAGATCTTAGGATGTACCCATTTGAATAATGTGTGCATCGTGAGACGATATCGTAATACATTTTTTATATTTTATACGCTGTCAAAAATTACTTGAGAAGATTTGCTCTAACTACAGATGAGTTTGAGTCATTATCGTATAAGTGTCTTCCTAAAAGGTAATCTATGTACATTTGCACACACTGATTATACGTACTTTGCAACTGTCTCTCCCACCGTTGGCATAGTCACCGGCGCATATATGTTGTTGTTGGTTAATGTTGCCTCTATACTTGCTATTGCACAAGGTGTTGTTCACAATGAGCAAAGGAACTTCTCTTAGTTGGACGGAAAAAATGTTGCTTTCTTCACCTGCAAATAATTCTTAATCGTTATTGTCAATCGCTAAACTTACAGCAACCATCAAGAGATTAACATTTGCAGCTTTTGATCAAAATGTTGCATATGTCAAGGGCGGTTGAAAGTTTTTCAATTGTTTTTTATTCTATTTAATGGTATGACTGTAATTTAAAGCTGCCATCTAAAACGATAAGCAGAGAAAAAGCAATAAAGTATCTTTCCCAAGTAAAAAACGGGATGACGAGAGTACGGTAGATGTTGAATAAAAATCGTTTTTTTCGCCTTTGCCATTAATAGGGCAATCTAATCTACATGATGACACTGCTGAATTAATGTAACAAATTTTGTGCTTTGGGGAAAAAAATTGAACTTGAAATATCTCAACTTTTTAGCTTGGTTCAGACTGAATCGATCTCGAAAACAGCAGGAAAAAAGCGGAACTTTTCGCTACTTTTTCAAAAAATCTACTTTCTGCTTGCTTTGTTCTCGATCGCTTTCAGTCTGAAACAACCGGTAATAATATTTTCCTATAGAGTTACCACTTTTTGAAGAGACGAATATTCTATTACAGTAGACATAGTGTTTCAAATTCCAATGAAACAAAGGGATTTTTTTAATTCAAGATAAAGTCATTTACAGTTTCTTACAAGTAATACAAATCAAACATTGAACTTACTTGTAACACCCCATCCCGCAGCGAAGCACCTATGCCATCCGGGATTGGTCACTCTTCCTCTTGGGAGACAAATAGGGCGAACGTATTCGTTAAATGTGAATGGAGAATGGGACTGAACAACAGCGATATCATTCACTGCTGAGTCATTTCGGTCTTCAAAGTCTTTAAAAATAATCAATTGTCAAAATGCCTTCAATTCTTATCGATTGTTTGTCATTTAAAAATATTAAAGATTATGTGTTGAAACGCACGTACACAATTGGCAAGCTAAACCAGCTGTTAAAAAGTGCGGCCAATACTGATACTAGAACGGAATTCTGAAGCCATTGTATTAAAAAATGTTAATATTTTTTTTTTTTAAATTGGTGGAAAGTTAAGTGTTTACTGCTCTGAAAAAAGGTTTTACTGAAAGGTGTTACTGAAACGTCAAATATCTTTTAAACAAAAGTAATATTTTCTTTTTTTTTTTTTATAGAAATTATGACTATGAAAAGTAAACGACCAGAAAACAGAATAAGTTTTTGCAGCCCATACAGTTTTATATATATATTTTTTTTTTAATAAGAAGTCTAAATAAAAGAAATTTTTCGAATTCAAAAGCAATTAAATTAATCATATTGGTGTTGACATTGCAAAACCTTACATTTACTTGAGATAGATTATTACAAAGATAATAAAATTTGGAGAAGAAAAACAGTTTATTTCAAATTTTGGTTTAAGGTTAATATTTTTTATATATGTTCAAATGAAAATATGTGAAATATGAGAAAAGTATAAGTGCAAAGTAAAAATCAAAATAATTTGTAAAATGTATTTGTAAAGTTAAATATTCCTAGTCATACACTACTTATTTCAAAAAAAACTTTAAAATTTTATAAATAATCGAAATTCACTTTACACTTCACTTACATTTGTTAATAACGTTTGTTGTTCATAATTGCAACAAATATTTTAAATTATAAAATTTAAAACCACTTTTAATTCGTATTTTTCATGCAGGATATTTTGTTAAACTTTAGGCTTTTGTTTAACCCACTAATATAATAATAAATAAAAAATGTATTGTGCTGTTTCAAATATATTTTAAAGTAAATATGTTAGTTTATTTTTACAAATCTTGTTTTTCAAATTTCATTTTCATTTCCCTTGAAAAGAAGACCAAACAATTAGCTTACATGTCTTTTTAAAAAAATAATAATATGCAATCAGAATATTTCTTTACTTACTAAAATGATGAAACATTTGCTTAATTCTTCTCGTTTGCCACCTTGAAGCTTCAGAAGAGTTTACATTCCTATTTCTCATTCCGGCTGTAATCCTCCAGTGACTTAAAGGTCTCGCAGGAAAATTATTCGGACGACTAAAGTAATTTTTAAAAAAATGCTTCTGTTTTACACGTTAATTTTGTAGTCAGAGTACTTTTTCAGTCTATTACACGCTTTAAACACTCAAAAAAATTGATCTAAGTTTAAGAATAAATTACAAATTGAAAAAATTTGATTACCCAGCTTAAAATAATTTTGATTTAAAAACATCGTTTGAACAACAAAACAAGAGCAAAAAATAGAAATAAATTTCAAAAACGGTCAGAAAATTGAGTCTTTAGTTTCGAAAACAAACTGTTTATAAAACATCAAATTGTTTAAATAAACACAGCAAATTTTGTGCATTAATTTTCCCTTTAAAAATTAATTTTTTTGTGCATATATAAATATAACAAACATATCTTTAAGTATAAATTGAATGGTGTGAATTTCTACCAGTTTTAATCTTAACCATTTGAAATTTTTTTATAACATCAAGGAATTATAAAATGCATTTTAAAAGAAATTTAAAAGATCTTTTTAAAATTTAAAAGATCTTTTTACCTAAACTTTTTAAAATTTAAAAGATCTTTTTACCTAACTAGCAAGGTAAAAATTTCTTTATCAATAACCAAGTGTCTTGTAATAAATCTTACTGTTTGAAATCCAAACAATGAGCTGCAGTCAGGACCCATTCTCTGTTAATCAGAACTCCCCCGCATGAATGGGGTTTTGTTCCAGGAAAATTTTTAAAATTACGCTGCTTTCCCGTGTACAAACTGACCTGTTCATATAAAAAAATATCAAATTACACTTTAAAAAAACAAAAACAAATATGACAACGCTGTTTCCAAAAGAGTTTAAAATAACATTTTTGGTAGCTTTTATTCTTATAACCAATCGAAAAACATTTTAGAGAAACATATTTACAACTTTTATCAACAATTTTTTTCTGTCTAAGTAGAGATATTTCAAAACATTTATGGGTGAGTGTGCCATATAAATATGGGTGAAAACAAAAGTCATTCGGATATTTAAAAATATATGAATTGAAATTATTTCGTAGCAGAAGAAAAAACAACTTAACTTTGAGCAATCGTCAATTCCCAATCAAAGCATTTAACTCAAAATTTTTCAAGACTAATCATTATTTCGTTTCGGGATCAAAGTTCAAGTGAAACTGATTAAAATTGCGTCAAAGTCGACTCAAATGAATACCGATATAATTTAATAACAATAACGTTATTGAAGTAATTATTAAGTATTCGACCTCAAATGACTTGAGTGACAAAGCAATCAATTTGTTGTTTTTTTACACAACGTTTTTGATTCGATTCTGTGTTTAATCCAATAAAAATCGAATTTTTTTGGTTTCTCGAAGAAAAAACATTAAGCGTTACAACACAGAAAATATCGTTTTCGCAAAAATGCAATGATTTGAAAAGTCAATCTAAAGTTAGATTTTCAACGCTTAGATTTATCGCATCATTACTGGTCACTTACCATCCACGGCCAAGAGCTTCGAGCAGTCAATCGTCCCCCGACAATACGAAAGTCAGGGATTGCTCCCGATCTTCCGCATTCTGTTGCATAAAACGTGTTATTCGTAATCGCAATGCATTGTGGATAAGATGATTTTCGCTTTTCGAAACGTTCTACAGCAACGCGCTTATCAAAAACCTTAATTAAATGCTTAATTTCAAACTTGAGACGTTTACTGAAAAAGTAAGTATATTGTTTTTTCGCTTTGAGCTTAAGATATTTAAACAATTTTTAAACTGAAGTTTGATCAATCATTTAAAATTCTTCTTTTGTTTTTGTCGTTAGTATTTTCCTGATTCAAGTTTAAATATTTAAGCATGAATTTGTAAAATATTTTTTTATGAAAATGAATATAAAGTTAGGGTTAGGGCCATCATAATTCGGCCATGCAATGATTGCAGCCAGTAATAATTCGATTTCTCAAAGCAAGTCGATTTCATTTCAACATCGACGTCTTTCATCGCGGTTAACAAGAAATCTAAATACCGTAATTAAATTTATTTTTTTCTTCGTTTTTTAAACGTCTAACGTTCTACTATTACAGATGAAAAAAAGTTTTTATAAGATAATTTTGATGTAGCGTAACTTAGCGACTTACGTATAGTTGGTGGAAATTTTGAAGCCGTCATCTGACTGGCGAAGACAATACAAATTTGTATCAATATCAATATCATTTTCAAATAACGATTTAAAATTTCCGTGTCACTGTGAAAAGTTTTAATCAATCTTGACACTTATTCTCTACAAGTACAACTTTGCCCTTTAAAGTAAAATAAACACATTTAATGTGTGAAACATTTCACGTAAAATTCACAAACAAGATAAAATTAAATACTCTTTGCATTCTTTTTAAATAAATATAGTTTATTATATTAAAAAAAATAATCTGTTGTGATTATATTAAATTACCGAGCACTGCGTTTATTTAAACATACTTTTTTAAAAAACTTTAATGTGTAGAATGCACAATTTTACGTCTTGTAAACCGAAGTTTTTTTTAAAAAATAACTAAAAAACATTCAAACTTTGTACCTACTCCATGTCGGAAGCTTCAGATAAAACTTAAAACAAGAAAAGCTTTTATTTGCCAGTACGGCGGTAGTGGAACCAGTCCGTCTCGAGCCTTTTTTAATATTTTCTTGGGATCTACTGTGATTCTAATTTCATTTTTATAGCAAATTTAATAAAAAAGATCTTTAAAAAGTTGGAGATATTTTTACTTTTTCTAATGTGCAGTTTATATTAGAATTTTTTTTATTGAACAAACCGTTTCAATATATATCAATAAAATTTTTCTGATCGCAAAGCTAATCAAATCTTTTTTTATTGTCGTGTCAACTAAAAACGTTTGTAATTTAATTCAATACTATTGAAACACAGTAGCTAAAGAAAATATTAAGATAAAATCTTTTAGAACTATTTCAGCATTAAAAAAAAAACTTTGTGAATCCAATGCACAAAAAGAATTAAAAAGTTCTCATAATTCATCTTTGTGTTATTTGTATGCTTTCTACTTGCAAATGCAATCAATCCTCGAAATGTAACTCCTTATATATCCGAACGAACAATTTTTTTCTTCTAAGATTACGTCATTTTGTAGAGAAAGCGAATCAAGAAGCAGTATTTGGCAGACTTGTCATAAGTGTCCAAACGAAATAAATGATTTCTTTTGAAATATTTATTGATAATAAGTTTGGTCATGCAATAAAACATTAAGTAAACATCAAGATTATAAATTGAAAATCTTTAAAAAATAAATTTAAGAATAAAAAAAGATAAAAATTGAAATTTAAAAATTCAAACTTTTAGCATTATTTCGATTACAAATTTGGCATTTTAAAATAATAATTTTTCGCACTATCATTTGTTAAAAAACAATAAAAATAGATAGGCTTATATAAGATTAATAGTGTTTGTACAAAACTATATGTCTTTAAATTTACTGTAGACTTAATTTACCTAACAAATACCTCTTTTACCAAGTTTTTATTAAATGAGAAAATTTCAAAATAGTTACAATAGTTTTGTATAAAAAATTTTCACGCTTATTTCAAAAGTTTTACATTTTTCGTGGCCAAATACAACCCTATTAGTTACTTATTTTTACCTACAAGCGGCAAATTTTTATCAATTATTTTGATACTATCAAAAGGGCAAAAGTTTTATTCGATTTTCTACCACATTAGAACGGCGATTGCTTGGGGGCATGTTTTAGAATCTTTTTGAAAATTATTTGAGTCGATTCTTAATTTTTTCGGATAAATCGTTTTGAAAACAGCAGTTTCTTTATCCTGGCAAAATGTTTCTACCTAGCTCATTCAAGCTTTAAACTAGCACTTCCACTTGGTATTTTCTTAAATATATAATTAGATAATAAATAAATAGTTAAATTTAAAAAATAGATGGTTTGGGAAATATGTTCTTTCAATTACGAGCTCTTTTAGAAATCAGAGTATTTATTTTATTTTAAAAGATTTGCAGTCCATGCCAAACAATACGATAAACATATCAGCCAAGTTTCATTTGTTATTGCTTTCTTTTAACTTTTATAAATGACCTGTTAAGAACTAACAAAAACTTCAGTTGGAATAAAACAAATGAAATAGATTGTTTTATTGGAAATTTACTTATAAAGTATACAATAATTTCCATTGCATTTCTGATACTCTATTTTCACTTGTGTATAAAAGCAAAAAGAATCCGAAATTGTGGGTTTTTCCAAATAGAAATTGAAAATCATTTCTGGATATGGAAAATCGATATAGATCCGGAAAATTATTGCTTTCTCGCAAGGACGTTTGCTTAGGTCGGCCGCAAGCAAAAAAGCAAACAAACAATTAAAATGATCAACAAGCGTCGCTAACGTATATAAAATTACTACGTAAAAACCCTTTGTATTTATTAAGATATCGTCCGTAATAATAATGTTGTTCGGAATAAAATTTTTGATCGGAATTTTCGTATTGCGATTAAAGTAATCGGATATCAAACAAACTTAAAAAACAAAGCACTTGCTTTTTAAGCAACTGCTTTTTCAGCTGTCGTTTCTAAAACCTAAATGCCAAACTTAAATAAATGGACGCATGATGCTTTTTACTTAACATATATGGCTAAGCCTGCCATATTCAAATCACCAAAGTATATTTTTTACGTTTTCTGTTTTGGTTTAACAAAATTTTAAAAAATAAAATGTCAATAGAGATTTTTGAGTACGTCATTTATCATTTTACCGTTATTGTTAACTTAAAATAAAGGTTATGTTATGTGCAATCAAGTATAATACAAATGTTAAAGAAAATAAACTTATTTGGTTTCGAATATTTTCTACTGTTTAGTTTATCTTTAAAACCTATTTGAGATATCTGCAATCTTTTTTGTAATTTTTCAAGATAAACGTTAATGAAAAGTAAAGGCAATAAAAAATAGAATTGCGCTTGTTTTTTATGAGAAGTACATAAATGAACAAAAGGGCTTAAGATTTTGTTCAAATTCACAAAAATAGATTTGGTTCAATAGCATTAACAAAATGGATTGCAACTTCAAACTTTGCGTGAAGCAGCCTTACTTAAACGAAAATATAATAAATTAAACAGAAGCAATTATCATTTGACAGTAAACAGTTTGTCAAACAATATTTCGTCAAATCTTTTGTTGATTTTGACCACCGGACCGGTTTAAAATTCCGAGGTGATGATTTAGAATCAACTAACAATGACAAAGCACATTTTTTTTTACGTTTCGACTTGAAAACACTTGAAAGCATTAATATTGTTTTTAATTACAGTTCTTCTTTAATAGAAAATTCCGTTGTTGATTTGCCCGACGACGAATGCTTTCAATCAACTTACAAAAAACAACTTATTCCAAGACTTTCAAGAACTATTTATTGTTTTTTACATAAAAAACATTTACAAAGCAAAGCAAATGCATTAAAATATACAATTCGGTCACCATCTCAATGTGTTTTCTAAAGGGCAAATAGTAAAAATAGCAACATGCAAGAAGTAATGACAAAACATAGCTGCTTCCGGAGTATAGTTTAGAGCAGTTTAGAAAGTTTTTTATGTAAGGGCCAATTTTTTTCTTAATTTTGTAAACGGACTATATAAGCAGACACAAGGAATTTAATTTTAATACAGCTGTTTAATTGCAGCTAAGAGCACTGCTATCAAATGACGTCGTGATTAAGATAATTTGTTTGGCAGGCCGGATTTGGCCCGCGGACCGTAGTTTACTCATGTCAAGTTTACCCATGTCAAGATTGTTCAAACATTGAAATTAAAGAAAACAGCCTATAAATAAGAACATTTATTTCAGCAGAGATAGCTAACTGTTAAACATTGGAAAATGATTTACATTGTTTGAAAAGAAAGAGGGAATTTTTGTTTTCGATGGAAAAAGTTTATTCAAGCTCAATTTTATTCGGCTTAAATTAAAGTCTTAATTTTATTAAGATTAATTTCATTAAAAATTTTTTTATATCAAATCTCAAAACTCATGGTTTTGACCGATTAATCAAGCAATTTTTTTTTAAATCATTGCAAATGAAATACCATCTCTTAAAGATAAACAGATAAAATTTACAAAAAATTCACTAATTTATTGTTTCAATGAAACAACCCGAGATGGATCAAAGATGAAACAAACAATGGGCAACAACAAACTCGATTACTTGCACGACACAAGTAAATGAACTTGACATTATCAATTTTTTCTCATTTTGCAATTTTTTTCCCTGATATAGCTTTTATTTGCATACATATATATATATATATAAGGAGTATACATATATACTTTTTATAAATATACGTACAACAGTGCTGAGCTTCAATAATTGATATTAAACATAGAAATAACAGAACGCAAAAGTTTAATCGAGGCCTAACGCTTTAATTTGTTTTATCTTGAAAATTTTTCAAAACTTTTAGAATCCAACTGCATAAAATTGAACAATTTTGGCTAAAAAGTTACTCGATGTATCCAAGTACCAAAAATAGTCGAAAAGACAGTCTGTTAAAAAAACTTTAAATTTGCTGGCACGACACAGACTGAATCGCCGTGAATTTACTTTCATTTGGATTTCTTGCCAAAGGTTTGTTGAGCAAGCGAAAAATTTTCGTGCCAGGCTGAGACAAATAAAATTTCGACGAATACCTAATTTGACAAAAAGTTTATTTTGGCGAACTTAAAATTTTTTTGCTGTTTGCATCCAACTGAGGAGAGGAAAAAATCTTTCTCAAGATAATTAACTTGATTCGCAGTTCTTGAAAAAACTCTACGCTCAACAGTTCAAATCATTTTTCTCTCCATCAAAGTTGACAGGCAATTGAAAACCTTTCAATTAAAAAAACTTCAATGTAATAAATATATTTTTAGTCAGATAGATGTTTCCAGAAACTTTTAATAGAGTTTTTCTTTAATATAGAAAAAAACTCATAGTTTTCTGAAAAGTTTCAAAAATGCTGAGCAAAAGAGAAATTAAATTTTAAACCCACGTATAGATGGATAGTTGGGCGATAGTATTTGTTTTGGTGTCTGTAGCTCTATGTCAAATGGTTCAATTAATTCCAATAACCGAATTTCACTTTTAAAAGATAAAACTGAATTAATTAATGTTAATTGTTCAAAACAAAATAAAAACCGATAATAGTTTTTACAAACATTTTAAAAGCACTTTAAGCTTTGATTTTAGAATCAAAAAGCAATTGGAAAAAACTGTATAATATTATCATTATCAAAAAAAAGTAAGATTGCATAGTTTTTTATCGAAGCAACAAAGACTATTTTCATCTTTTTTCGTGACGTTGCTTTTTTGTGTGAAAATAAACACTTTCTGGCAAAAACACTTTACGCAAAATTTTTGACATCGTCATTAATAATGATCACGTACAATCTAAAAAAAGTTTTCTTTGTGAGCATAGAAAAATCATAATTATTCATAATTTAAAAAATGATTAATAAAATTTCTGCCTAATTAATCTTTAAAAAAAATTTACAAAAAAACTCTGATTTACAAAATATAATTTTTTAATAAAAATCTATCAAATACAAGTATAATGAAACCTCATGAACCGATGCAAAAACCATGAATCTGTTTAAAACTGAAAAAATCGAAATATCAAAATTCTTTGTTATTCAAAACAAAATAAATTTTTTCAAGAAAATAGTTTTATTGAAAACTTAGATATATTTTAAAAAGTTTATTTTATCTTTTCCGAGTCAAATAACGCAAAAAAGTTGATAAAAAAGAGTTTTATCTCTTTTTATTGAATCCAAAATCTTTGTCTACGTTGCTTTAACTTGCAAAATTTTGGCGAAATTCATAGTTTATTTTTATAATAAATGCTAACTTACGTATGTTTAAGTAAAAAAACTTGTGGAAGTTAAAAATATATGCTAATGACTATGTAAATAGTTGTCAAAAAACAATCTTTAAATAAAGTATTATTGAACGGAGCTTTTGGTAATATTCAATAGAACATTGTAAAAAAGCGACAAACACTTTAAAAATACAAAGGTTTGTTGCTGTGCGTGCAAATTTTTGTATAAACTGTTTTGATAAGCCCAGTAAAAACCTGTATCCATGAACTTTATGCTTTAAACTTTTTTAAATTTATGGACATGATTTTTATATAAAAACTCTACAAAACGAGCGACGTATCGCTTGGAATATGTTGGTTACCATCAAGCAAACAGGCAAAGTTAAGTTGTTTAAAAAATACATTATCAGTATCAGTATCAGTATCTTTTATTTCAGTTCCGCCATAAAAAACATAGTGAAATAGGAAATTTGTAAGTCTAAAAAGCAGAACAGAAAAAGGAAGAGGCAACAAAACGATAAACGTTGTGGCATGCAATCAAGATAAGAAGAGATTTTTAAGAACAAGTGTGCATGGTTGCAGCACCTTTTAAAAGAAACCAAAAAATAAAAAAAGAAATGAAAAGAAAGAAAGAAAATGAAAAGAAAAAAAGCGTAATCCGAGTCATATGTAGACGCTGTTGTGTCGGCGGAAAAAGTGGTGGGATACACAACAGGTCGCTGGCAAAAAAGATTATACCTATGGTGCATTCGCTCACATTAATATGTGCCTTTGATACCGCTGATTTGCGGCTGGTTCTTCCTCAAAGCATACCTGCTCCTTGCAAAAAATCATGCTGCTTTTGTTTAAAACTTAAATGCTGAGGCTCCAACCTGGGCAAGCTTTTAAAAAATAAGGCCAACATTAGACTCTGCTTTAAAAAGAGAGTAGAAGGAAGTATCTTGAAGCACTTAATACAATTTTCCAAATTTACTCCAATGAGAACCATTAAATTCAACTTGAAAAACCATTTAAGTTATTTTATTTAATTTTTAAAAGTTGATTTATTTTTTTCCAAAAAAACGTCCATGTCAACATTTTGACAAAAACAGCTAAACACAATAAATGTTCAATTTGAGCAACAACGCAATTAAGTACTTTTCTGTACCTTCACCTTCTATCGTTTACGTCTAGGTTCAACTTCAATTTCAGAGAAATAAAGTAAAAAAACTGGTTTCTTTTAATATGCATTTAAGACTAATAAATCATCTATTAATTACAAATCAGTTTTTTAATTAAGCTTTTCAAAATCTGATATCGTTTTGATTTTACTTAATTGTTGAATGACGAAAAAAACAGTAAACTTTTGATCTGATTGAACATAGAAGAAACATTAAGTGGTGCACATCAAAAAATAATTAATTTTTTTTTTAAATAGTTTTTAATGAATTTTTTATAATTGAAAAAGGCGATATCAATTTTATCCCACATAGACGGTTTTTTATTTGTTTTTACAAAAAGTTTCAAACAGCTTCTACTAATATATTTCATATACTGAATAAATTGATAATATATTTCATCTACTGTATAACAGCAATAGATTTGGAGTTGCAAATTTTAAATATTAAAACTATCATTAAATAGCTGATAGTTGTAATATCCTATTGTTTCGCTTTCGACTATTTACGGAATAATATCCTGCTATCATAGAGCAAAATTGTTTAGTTTAAAAAACTTTTAAAAGTATAAAACCAAAACTCTTTTAAATGGAAAAGTTTTCGAAAAATAGCTTGATACATCATAGACCTGTTGAAGTGTTTAGTCAAAACAACGATTAAAGATTATATTATGCTCAAGTGTTTAGTCGTATATTAATTGATGGTGCAAAATTAAATGGTAATATTTTTAATATCGAGCGAAATTTAATGAATGCAAAATTCACATTGTCTGAAACCTTCTGTTTTGACGTACAGTGAAGTCGAGGTCAAATTTTTCTTGCCCAACAGATCAGACGACGTCTTTTGCAGCACGTTATTCTGCTTGACTATTTGTTTGGAATTTTCCCCGAAGTACGCCATTTTGATTTTTTTTGGTGTTCAAGAATTTAAAGTAGCTTAAATGGTCGTAAAGGTTTTACCAAAATTTTACTAAATCAGCTCCGTTTCAAATCATTTTAAGATAATTAGTAACTACAGAAAAACAATTAAAAAAATTCATTGTAGTTTCACAAGGTAATAAAGACTGAAAATGTATCTTAGTGTATTAACAGGTTTTTGCACAAATTGTTGTACTCTTTTGTAACCAATAAATTTTCAAAATCAGTTGTAAAAATTTTATTCTCCAAAAAATTTTCTGCGTAATATTTATTAACATTATCTTAACTCAACAGTTCACAGTTTTTCTAAACCGGGGTTGGTAAAGCAACTTGAAAATGCTAAATACAGTGTATCTACAGAGATACAACACAAAATCATATACGTAGAAAGCAATGCCATTCAGACAATTGAACAAATTTTTCGCAGTCAAAAAGGTAAAAAAATAAAACAAAAACAATTTAATAAATTATTTGACTGGCTAGGCCTCGCTTTTGTGGCAAATTTGCCATGTAAGATGTTGTGTTGCGCAGGAGAAATGTTATGGAAATAGGTTCCGAAAAATAGTGACAATACACTTGGGTGTATTTAAAGAGCACTTAATAGAAAGTACGTATTTGTTTGGTGTTGAGTTTTTCAAAATTTGAATCAATTTGGGAAAAGATTAGAATATTTTTGCATTAGGCCTCAACTAAATTGAATTTTTCATTGAAAATTACAGATATTAAGATGTTTTTTGCTGGTAAAAAAACTTCAAAATAGCTATTAAAACTACAAGCTTCATTTAAAAATCTTTTGTTTAAATAAGTGGCCTTTAAAAAAGCTGTTTTGATAAACTCGAACGTTTTCGGCAAGCTCTCCTCAGGAGGTTTTGCTAGATTGAACTGAAGAATTAAATGTAGTATTTGAAAATTTAAAGACTGGTTCTGATTGGCTGAAAATTAAGGTTAATAACGGTTATCATAATAAAGTAGCACCACGTTTCGTCGGCATAAAAAACATTTTTATGTTGAAAAAAGAAGAAAATTATGCAAGTTTTATGTTAAAATTAGAAACCAAAAAAAAAATTTTTTACACTTATACTGATAATGTTTGTAAACAAACTATTTCTCTCTACATAATTAAGGTTTACGGAGAGTAATAAAAATCGATTTTAACACGGTTAAATGGAAGTCGGATCTTGCTTTAGAAAGAATAGAAAATTGGTTATCGTTGTAGTGAGGTGCACATTTTTTTGGTTTTAGATGAAATAAATGAGATACAGAATTAACTGATTTACAATGAAGTATAGAATTATCCCGTATGTTCTGGTTGTTTTTGTTCTAAACCACCTCTGTTCCAAATAGACTTAGGCAGATGTAATGGATTCTGTCCTGCAAACTGTCTATCTTTCTGCATATCTTCTAATGTTGAGTATTTACTAGGTTGCTTGACATCACTATATGACGTCAAAATAATTTGGAAAATTTTTTTGAAAAAGTAAACAAAATTATTCTTATTTTAAAAGACACCAATTTTAATGTGACAAAAAATGTGTTATCAATTTTAAAACCTTTTGTTCATCAATTAGTTGCTTGTAAAACAAACAGCAAGTATTTAGTCAAATGCCACTTAGTAAGCTAAATCAAATAAAGTTAGGTTTGTATTTTCCTAAAAAACTGTTTGTTAAAATTTAAATATCATCTAAAAAACCTTAAAACTCATAAGCTTATGTTTTAAATTAATTACAACCGCTGAAAAATTTTGAATCTCCACAAATATTTTTTATTCTAAAAAATATCTTCAAGAGCAAATGTCTTTTAAGAATGTGCTTTTTGTGAAAAATATTTTAAAGAAATTTTAGTGAATTTTTTGACACAAAACTTTATTTATCAGATTTTAAATCTTGATAAGATAAGCAAATAAATCTTTGTGATAAGTAGAAACAAATATTTAACCAAAAAAGTTTGTAGTGTAATTTTAAGCTACGTTGCTTTTGCATTTGAAATTACATAAAGTTGCAGCAAAATCGTTTGTAGGTTTTCTAATTTTTTTAGAAAACTTTGTACAATATACAACTTTTTTACAAAAAAATTATAAAAAACATTTTTTACCAAAATTTTAAAATTTTTTACACCAAAACTCAAAATACAAGAAATCGCAATAAAGTTTTTTGTAGTTTTTGACAACTTTTTTCAAAAAAAACTTCAAAGGTTTTACAAAAAGATTAAAATACAAAAAATTGAATTAAAGTTTTTGTAATTTTTAATAAACTTTTTTCAAAAACTTTAAAATTTTTCCAAAAAATTTAAAAGACAAGAAATCGCCGTAAAATTTTTTGTAGTTTGCAATGAACTTTTTCTGATTGAGTAGTAGTCCATTAAATGAACACCTTTTTGGCAGTTTTTTTATGTCTAATGGTTGAAAATAAAGTTAATGTTATGATTTCAGGTTTCAACCGACTTTTAACATAAAATTTGTAAATAAGATCTTTGCATTCTTTTTGATCCAAGGACCGCTGAAAATATCCGTAAAAATAAATTTAAATAAAATAAAAAAATTTCTTTGAAAAAATAGACAGCGTAGAAATGCATAAACTCTTAAGAATACAGTTTTTGAAAGGAGCGAGGTCTGATTATTTTATCAAATTTTATTTCAACAGGACCAATATTTAAATGGTTAAGTGTTTTATATTTAAAAAATCTCTTTTAAACTGAATTTATTTTTAACGTTTTATTTTTGGAAGCCTCTTGTAAGCGTTTTACAAAGCATGGCCTAGAATAAAAGCTGCACGAAAACAGGTAAGCACGGACGTGGCAGGAGTCACTAAATATCTAAAATATGAAAAAAACTTTCTAAAAATTTTTATATGTCATTTTAGCGAGTTCGACAGTGCTTCTACAACAAAATTACATTGTGAGACTTGTCTGATTCAAACTATTGACAGAAACACTGAATTTACCCTGTACATGAAAAATTATCACATGAATTTAAGTCTAAACTAGAATGCTTAAAATATTAATGTTGCGTTTATTCATTTTAGTTTTATTTCATTTTTGAAACTTTATCTTTTTTTAATCAAAAACGATTTTATCGTTCTGAAAAACCACCTACAATTCTATTTTAAATCAAAATTGAGATGCCTCTTTGATGGGCTTTAATAATGTAATATGGTTGTGATTTAATCCAGTGTTAATGATTCAACATGTTGCTGATATTGTAAAAAATCTTTCACAAACAAATTTATTTAAAATATTTTTATATTTGTTTTTATAGTGGCAAATTTTTAATACAATAGTTTAAAAAAAATTTAAGCTTGAATAGGTTTAAAAGAAAAAATTTGCATTACAATAATTTAATGGTTATTAATTAAATATTTCAAATTTAATCATGTCTAAGTTATGTGAAAGTGATCCAAACGATTAGTGTCATGACTTTTAATTAATTAATTTGATAAATAAACACTTAAATTGAACCTTTTTTAGCAAAATTAAAATTTGCCATTTGGTCTCCTAAATGAAACTAAATACGGTTCAAGACGTCCATTTTGTATAGCGATCTTTATTCAACAGCATCTCTTCTTAACTAATGGGCCGTGCACATTTTACTGAGATTTTTAAATTTTGTAAGTAGAAATAGCAGCTATTTTATTTTAATTAATTTTTATCTTCAGTTAAAACTGACGCTAGCCATGAAAAACAACCTGTGTTTTTTTGAAACGCGCGATAATTAAAACGAAGACCTAATATTAGAAAAAGAATATTTATATATACAAAGTGAAGACCTTTTTTTTTGGTTTTCGATTTAATTTGACATCGCACTTTTTCCAAAATGAAGCGAAGACACATTGCCGGAAGGCAACAGTTGTTTCCTAACTTTTCCTGTCTTCGTCCTTAAAAAGTTAAATTCTGTTCCAGAATATTGTCGGTTGTGCGTCAGAGTAAAGTAAAGCGCCGTTTCATGTTTTAGTAAAACTCCTGTTTAATGTTTCCTTTAAGGTGCGCAACTGCGCAAATGCGTACCTTAAACGCCGCTAGGCACACCTCAGACTGCGCAAATGCGCAGCATTGCCAGACTATTTGCGCGCTTGCAGCATACCAATTTTAAAAACAAAAAAATTGTTAATTTTTTACTTCTTTTCCCTGCTTGTAATCCCGCGACCGTCTCGTCATTTTGCTATGGAATTCCTGGTAAGAAAGAACAATGAAGCTACTGCAAAAAACAAGGAATTCATGATTTAGTGGCAGTTTTTTTCGTTCCAAAACCCAAAGCAAGGCAAATTAAAGCTGGATAATTTGCCCTAAATGGTTTGCTGTAACTGAAAGAACTTGCAGATTTTTTAATACATTTTAAAAAAGTGGTATCTTGCATATACATACAGTATATATGTTTACATCTCTTTATTCTCTTGACTTGCAGGAAGATGTGGACACATTATATCTAGAGTAACCGTCCAGCAATTACACCGACATGCTTTGGGAGATGCCAAGATATTGCTTTCCGGTTCAAATTTTATATTGTTTTTTATTTAAAGATATAACTGAAATTTAAATGCTTCTCGTAACACCGCCAGACAGAGAACAGTACTGGAAAGGGTTTTTTCAAGTACACCACAGAATGACGAGTATTTGAATTGCAACTGTGTCGATCGGATTCTTTATTTATACGACGCTCCTAACCACTCCGCCACGCTCCCGATTATATTACTTATCACTTTTATGGATTCACAAATCGTTGCTTGAAGTAAAATTAGTTAGCTTTAAATGCCGTCCTAGATGAACACCAACACTGAAATTTAGTTCATAAATCTCCTTTAATTTGGAAAAAATAAATCCAACAGTCAGATTTACTGAAAAACTCTGGATTCACTTAAAAGGCTATTTCCTAATGACAACCAATTATCTAATTGCTCTGATTTTTATTTTAATTATTATAAGTTAGACAAGCTCTTGACACAAACCTTTACCGCCTGGGCCCTGGTGGACAAAAACGGGATATTAAAAATGCCTACAATAATTTTAAGTTTTTGACAAATGAAATCTTCAAAGCAAGCGTCAGTGTAAGCATTAGTAATTTGGCTAAAATCTCTAAAAGGCTTTGAAAAGTTTTTTAGTACCTTATCCTTCTTCATATATGTTTTTTCCTTCCAAGTTTACAATGTTTATGTGAAAAATGATTCAGTTTTCTAAACAGAATAAAGATAAAGAACTGGTGCAGGTTAAACATGCATCATCTGGACCAACTCATAATAGTAAAGTCTGTTTTGACCACAGCATTAAAAACAGAAAATGAAAAATGTAACAATGAATCAGCTATCTATCAAGTTTAGCAATAAACTTGGATAAAGTATACAAACAATAAAAAGACACGAAAACCAGAAAAAGTTATTTGAATTAAGTATGTAAGCTACTTTGTTCGTATTTTTATAAGATTTTATACTTACGAGCGTATTCAAATAATTCACGAAGTTTGTAATTTATTTAGAACTTTGTTGACGCAGACTGAGATTGTTCATACTCACTAAAAAAATATTTTCGCAATACAAAATTTTCTCAGGGAAACACTGCTCCTGTCATTAGTTTTCTTTTAGTGTCTTTAAAGATGAATTCACGTCACTTTTCTCAACTTGATGATTGTAATAAACCTCCCTAAATGTCAGTCATTTCTCATTAAATTTCAACCGGACCCGGTAGTTAGTATCTCCAAAAGCATTTCGAGATAATAGCACGACGATTCTATTAACTTAACATCTCAGTCTTTTTTGTATGAGTGAAATAGACAAAAAGCTGTCACAATTCCGAAGATTGTCGCAGCGAAGCCGAGTGGTTAGAATCGCTGTGATTGATGACGCACGTGATCGACACCGTCGTAGTTCAAAACCAACTAGCACCATTTTGTTTTGTCCTTGGGAAAAAGCACTTTGAGGCACTTTTCCTTCCTTGGCGGTCTGAAGCAAGCACTTCTAAATTTTGGTCTTATCTTAAAATAAAAAAAAACAATTAAAAAAATTTCAACCGGGCAGCAATATCTTGGTATCTCCAAAAGCAGGTTGAAGTTATTGCTTGACTGTTCCGCTCTAGGTATTGTATAGCGCCTCCGACGCTTTCCTGCATATCAGGAAATAAATAAAATAAATTTATTTACATTAATGAGATTTAGGTTTAAAGCAGCCAGAAATAACAACATAATTTTGACTTACTCAAATAAATAATTACCGGTATAATTCTTTCTTGTAAAGTGCTGTTTTAACCATGATTATGCTAATTCTTTTATCCATAGAAGAATCTCCCTCAGCAGCATTAACGCATTCATAACTCAAAAAGTAAATTCACTCAACAAGAACGCTTTTTGTATCCTCTATGCTAATTTGTCGGAAAGTTAAAAGTTAAAGCCTAGTTCATCTTAAACATACAAAAATGCTGAAAAAAGCATAACAATCTTTGATGCTGTTAAAAATTGTAATATTATACTGAAGTATATTAAAAGTTTTTAAATTACATTTCGGCAAAACTATTTTACAATATTGTGTAATAGTTTATAATTAAAAAGTTGACAAAAACTTTTCTCAAGTTTCAAAGTTTTGATTTATTGAGGTTATCAGTTTCATTCTATAATTTAAAAAATTGTATTCAAAGTATATCTAATATATTTCTTTTGTTTTAATTTTGTTGATGTGTGTGAAGTATGAAATTTCTTTTTTAAATACAATTACCAATCTTAACCAAACATGTTAATCATAATTTAAGTGATGATTTGTAGAATAAATTACAACAAACTTATCCAGACAATACATTACTAATTCGTTTCACTATTTTCGTCAAGAGAAAAAACTATTTTTAAGATGTTTTAGCCATGCCAACTATATCTAGCATGAAAATGCAAATTTCGGCAAAACATTTTTGGATCTTAGCAAATTGCACAATTTAATAAGTTTTACTTAAATAGTGTTCTTGACAAAGAATGACAGTATGTAAATACTGGTTATAAAACCTCTTGTACTGTACATTTTGGCATAGACATTTTATCACTATTGATTGATCAATTAATTTATTTATTATAAGTTATTTTGAAGTTATTAATAATTTAAAGCTGTTAGTAAAAGAGCGACGGCCAAATTTATTTGTATCGTCCAAAATTAGCAAAAAACCTTTTCATAATTAAATTGAGTTTTAATTATGATAAGTATTCTCTTTTTTAATCAACTTGTTTTAGTGTGATTAGAAAATTACATCATTTTTTTATAATTAGAACGAACCCATGTCAACTCACAACAACACCTTTCAAAAAATCAGAATGACAAGAGAAAACAAAAATTTTTATAATAGACGATAAATTGTTTCAAACAAAATTTAAAATCGAGAAAGTATCTTTTTTTATGTTTTTTGTTTAAATTTGACCTTTGTCCCCAAATTAGTATTTAATTATTTTTAGTTTAACCCGGAACGCCAGTTTTAAAGTTTTAAAAACTAATATTTGTATTTGTATGTTATATTACATTAATTTGTATAAATAATGTGTTACATTCTTCTAATTTTTACAGAGAAAGCAATGAAATAATCAATTGTTTACAAATCAATGCATGCTATATTTAGTGATGTTAGATATTTTGACCTAGAAGCGAACTCCTCGTAAACAAATGTCGATAAAAGATACTACAAGGTAATATATTTTTTATAAAAATTTAAAACAAAATTAAGAAATATTTTTGCACATTGGTGGTATACAGTTTTGCTAAAAATAATAATTTAACTTTCCACAGCATAACCTCAAACTGGTTGTACCACCTCTAGATGCCACCGGTCAGTGTACTAAGTACACTATCTTCGATGCGTCACAACTCCATAACAATGTTTCTATTTCATTTTACATTCTGTTTATGATATTTTACAATAGCTCTGCTTTACCGTGTATTCATTAAATAATCAAGTGATTAAATTTACTTTTCAGCCTAACTGTGGAGCAGATACTAGAACATTTAGAGAAATATCATGACCAATATCATGATATTCTCCCACATATGAATGATATCAAAAAAATAGTTTTATTACCTTTAGGTGATGGAGAAATTACTGACAAAAATTCGGGTATTGATAATACGTATAATTTGAATCACCTGATTTCAGCATAATGAATTACTATTTTCAGCAACTATAAAAAACAGGTTTTTAGAGATTTATAAGTATCTCCATACATGTGATAATTTATAATTATCTAAAAAAAATTTGCCAAACTTGCTGAATACTTCAAGCATAAGGTAAGCAATTACCCCGACCTGCTTCCGGAGATACCAAGATATTGCTGTCCGCTTATAATTTAATAGAGATATTACTGTAATTTAGAACTGCTGGCTCCGACCACCAAGCAGGGAAAAGTGTCATAAACTGTCTTTTCCAAGCACATAACAGAATGGTACGAGTGGGTTTTGAACCAAGACCTTCTTGGTCAGAAACACGGTCCTTTAACGACTCGACCACGCTGCCGACAATAGATTGATGAAACTATAGTCTTATAGTACGAAATGCATGGTTGCAAGCAACACATACGAAAAAAACCAATCAGCTTTGGATATAAATTGTGGTTGGTTTGTAGTCCATCAGGATATCTCATTCAATTTATCCCATATCATGAATCAAAAGCAAGTCAACTTCCCCTGCAGCATATGTATGGTCTAGGAGGAGCAGCTATAAAGCAGTTACTTTCTATTTTGCCACAAAATAAAACATAAAAATTATTTTTCGACTACATTCTTACTGGGTAACTCTTTCTAGATAAGATTATAGAAATGGGTTAATTTGAAACTGGTACTAATAAGAGATAATAGGACTGAAAAGTGACCATTGGAATCTGAGAAAAATATGAAGAAAAAAGGACTAGGTGAAATGGAAATGAAAACGACGAAATGATTTTGCACATGTTAGATATAACGACAACAATATTGCGACATTGGCTTCTAATGTATATAGTATAAATCCCACAACTTCTGTTCACTGCATTGCTTCAATAAACAAAAAAGAACTAAAATTAGTGCCCCTCATCCAAATATAGCTTTTCGGTATAACAAATACATGGATGGTGTTGACAGGTTTAATGAAAATGTTGCAGGACGAAGGATATCTTTCAAAAAGTGGTGGTACCCTCTGTTTGTATTTGGGATAGATGCAGCTTGCCAAAACTCAAGAAAAGTGTTTCAAAATATAAATAAATAAAAAATTACATATTATGATTTCCGTCGTGACATAATTCAAGCATATCTTGCAGCATATAAAACACCAGCAAAAAAGTCGCCATCCTATGCATCATCTGCAAATTTACGAGTTCATTCACTTGAACGTAAAGACAACAGTTTGAGTGAACACGTAAAAGAAAAATGCAATCATGCACATTGTGCATACAGTCACAAAAGGACAAGAACTCAATGCAAGAAATCCAGAGTGCTACAACATATTAGTTGCTGCTATACATTTTAGAAGGCTATAGTTTACAATCTACTGTATATCCAAAGAGTAAAGAATGGATAATATATGTTCTGAACCGCATGTGCCCAGTGCCACTTATAGGTGCCACCCTATAATCTCAAAAACTATTGTCAATATAAAAATTTTTCTTAAATAAAAAAATTTGGTTCAGAATCTTATTTATTATTCTTTCTAAAATTTGAAGAAATTCGGGGGATAATTAAAATTTTGAGCGTTGCCTGGTTTAATTGAATATATGTCAAATTGATCGAAACTTTTATTCATTAAAAATTTGGTTAAATTTGTGCTGAACGTTTTAGAAAAAAGTTTAGCACATTTGAAAATGAAGACCGAAAAAAGAAGATTGATTTTACAGTATGACAGATCAATATACATATGTAATATATTTCTATCTATTGAAGATGAAACTATCTGTGGAAAAAACATTAGTTGTGGTTTTTTTTTTTAATAATAATCTTTGAAGTTGCTAAAAAAAAATTACGACTACTTCCAAATATTTTTGTCTATTAAAACATAAAACTTGTAAAAAAACAGAAAACGATGCATTTTAACAAATAAACGTAAAACTAATCAACTACGACAAAAATAATGAACAAAGGTAATGTGCCGTACATCTTTAGATATTAATTTGAAAAAGGTGGATAACTTCATACTTGACTAAATAATAATTTGTGAAAAAGCTTCTTTTTGTTTTTATTGTAATATAGCTTCTATAAAGAAACTGTTTTATTTTTAATGTTCTTTCTGAATTTTGAAAAAAAAATTTGTATATAATGTGCGAGCGGTAAATTTTGTATCGATCAATTTCGATTTAAACATTTATTAGTTTTAAAAGTGTAAAATCAAATGATTAAATTTCATTTTTTTACTTTCTTGCAGTACCCAATTTCGAACAATACGTCTAACCAAACAGTTGAAAACTCAAATGTAGTTTATAAAAAATCACACCAAAATTGAATCCGACGAGTTTCTATTTATGCATGCAATAACCGTTAATGATAAAATCACATGAGCCTGCTAAAGACTAAGATGTTTTTCACTCTCATTACAATCTTAATCAAATGATCAAGCTCATAAACCAACGTGTTCTTGATTTTGAAAAAATTCATTAAGCCTAGAACTTTCCAGCCATCCGAACTTATGTTAAAAATGTGGCAGAAATTTTTAACAGACGCTTCGCTATTGGAAATTGTTCCTCTTTTTTGCATTGAAAACTGAACATTATTATCGCATGTCTGTGCTAAGACACTCTTCATCTAATGGCATTCCAGAATTTTAAGAACATAATATTGTGTGGCAGTGCTATTCTAACGCTTTCTAAAAAATCTGTCATTGCGAAATAAATTTCCTTTATATTAACATTTGGCTTAATTGTTAAACAAAAATGTAATTGCTGGCAAATTGTTGATAAAATACAATTAATTTCTGGTTACTGCCCGAAGTCAGATGCATAGTTTCCGAGGGCATCTTTGTAAAGCAGGCACGTGCTTACACACGTGATCATGTACAGTACGTTTTTCATAGATAAAACTGATCCTACTTGTTTAGGTTGCAAAAAATTTTTAATTAAAATTTCTATCTTATCAAGACCAAAATTATTTTTCCTACTTTTTTCTCTTTACTCTTTCTTTGCTTGAATCAATAGATAGTACCCGAAATGATACCTGGTTGCACAACCTTAAGTATACTGTACGTACAAAGGAACTAAGTCATTTTTCAAATGGATGTAAAATTTTAAATTTCTGTTTCAATTTTTTCCGGATCCCATAGTTTCCTTTATTCAGAAATTTATTCTAAACACCCCGTGCTTCTGCACGAGAAATTTTTTTTCAATAATTTTTTTGTCTGCAGTTCAGACTATAAACCTGGGGCGGGCAAACGATTGCCCGCGACAACCTTTTGTGCGGCCCGCGAAGGCTTCAAACAAATAATTAAAAATATATTATTTGTTTTTTTGTCTTCAACCAAATTCTTGATCATTGCTTTTAGCAATCATTGATTTTTAGTTGCAAAAATCAAGAAATCCGAGACAGATTTAAAGTAAAGATCTTTTTTTAGAGATCGCTCGTTTTTTTAAATTCGAAAATTAAGAAATGCGAGACAGATTTAAAGTGAAGATTTATTTTTTTTAAGAGATCACTATTGTGCGGCCCGCGAGCTGAAAAATTTGTCCACCCCTGCTATAAACTATTCTATGATCAACACAATCAAAACAACTAAAAGGTTTTTACTTCACATCTCAACTATATCGATAGCCAAGTAAGTAGCTTGTGGCGCCTGTCTCAACGCTACCAGGAACAAGGCCAGCAACTGGCCAACGCAGTCTAATTCCAAAAAATGTAGGTCTCCATTACAATTTAACACAGGCACTTCACTGAAAAAATTTTCTTTTATTTAATTATAAATACATAGCTTTTCATAACAACTTGTTTGTACTATCCGATAAATGCTTGTAACCTTGCTCAGTCAACGAACCCAATGCTTGTCTGTGTTAACTATACGTAAATCAATACTTTCAAATTTTCTGTCATTAAAAATATAAAAAAACATCAATATCATTTTCTTGGGAAATATATCCTAACGTGATTTATTTTAGTCCGCTTGCCTCAGACTTAGGCTGATCTATGCTGAACGCCGATAATTTTAAAGAAATCCCATTCGCTGCAGAACTGTTTCTTAAAAAAATGTTGATTTTTAAATGCTCATGTTTTCGTATTTGTGAAGTTGCACCAGTTTATACTGTGCACATAAATCCAAAAAAATCACTGAACTGCACATTAAATTCTTTTAACTAAGCAGTGTTCATTATTGCAAACTCAGATCGCATTTTAAATTAGTTTTTGATTAAACAATTACGAACAGAAAGCCGATATTGATTCTTTTATAGCTGACCCAGATATTAAAAAAAGTTTTTAACGTCTTTAGGAAATAGTATTAATTAGAAAATTTTTCATAATTATGAAAGACGTCACACCAATGTTACTGTGAATGATGAATGCAAAATTAGGAAAATTTTCTCATTGGTACTTTAAAAATCTATTATTTGTTCTTTTTTTTATTCAGAATACAAAATCAATCGTTTTACTAACATCAATTATAGTTGATGTTTTTGTTGTGCTTGTTTTTGGTGAGGTTGGTTATAACAGAAGCACAGGGAAAATAATTTAGCAGAAGAGTTTTATATTTAAAGCAAGTGAGCTTTCGCGTAGTATTCACATTAACAAAAGTTTTAAAAAACTTGTTAAATGTAGCAATTCATTAGGAAATTGCAATTATTCCAAAAAAAAAAAGATGCGCTGAATCATGTCATTTTTAAAAAATAACAAGGTTCGGCGCGTCCAAAGGCTCGTTTCAACTACGAGCGTAGAATGTAGTACTCTTTGTTTCTTTTATACATTTTTTTGCTTCGTTTAGCGCTTAGGCGCGGAAAGAAGTAAAAAAATCAATAAACAAACAAAGAATAATCCATTCCACGCTCATAGTGGAAACAGATCCTAAAAACTCAATGCTTAAAATTTGTCGGATAACTTTTTTTTTAGCGTTATGGGTCTTTATTTTTTTAAAGAGTTCTGAACAAATTTTAACATTATTCTCAATATAAAAACATATTAAAAAAAAGTTTTTAAGAAAAATTCTACGGTTTAAACAGAATCAATGTAAAAAGTTGAAAAGTTATTAACAATTTTTTTAAAAGCGAAATTTTTTATTTAATAAAAAATTTTGCTTTGAAAATCTCACTTTCCTCCAGTAATTGTCATTTCAAACATAAAAATTATGATCTGACTTTATACGGTCTATTGAGATTTTTTAAATCGTTAAAGTTAAGGCTCGTTTCCACTACGAACGTGTAATGAAGCATTCTTTGCTTCTTTTATTGATCTTTTCGCTTTTAAAATTTAAGCGAGCGCTAAGCGAAGCCAAAAAATCAACAAAACAAACAAAGAATACTCCATTCCACGCTCGTAGTGAAAATGAACCTTTAAAATCACTAACGTAAAAGCAATCGTGTAATTTGAAATTTGGACAGCAAGACGTAAAGAAAAGACGTGTTTCATTTTTAAATAATAAAAACTGGTTTTTACATTGCTCTATAAGCCTAAATATTCACTCTGTACTTTTTCACAAACTCTACGATTATCGTTTTTTGACTTTTAAAATCATTCTTTTATGGCGTTATCAATTTGAACTTCTTGACTTATCTTTGCCACGTTTTCTTATGACGTAACTTTTGTTGAAAGGCTGCAGAGGCAGAGGTTGATCTGTTTTTAAGATGTGCTTAAACTGAAATTCAAACCAAAACCAAAAAACTATAACTTCGGTTTTTCACAACCATGTCACAAAAATAAGTTATAAAAAACCTTATATTTTGGTTTTGGTTGGAATTTACTACGATATTATATATTTTAGTTTAAGCACACCTTAAAAACAACTTACTATTCACCACTGGCGGCCCGATATAGCTTTCCTGCAGATTTCCTGCAAATTTTATTCCCATAATAAAATCATTTGTACAGTAGTTACATTTACATTGTTCGTTGTTTGTTCTTCTAATTTTATGATGTTTTTAGGAATCGAGTGAATGTTTTTATTGCGGTTTTTGATCTTTAAATTATCTTTTTTTGTTGATCTTATATAAATTATCAATTAAAATTCACTTAATACGGTGAATGATTTTCATGTTTTTGATAAAAATGTCTTGATTTGATTACCCTACGTCATACGATAGTGCTGCATGAAGCTCACTTACTTCGAACAACACAAACGTAATAGATTTGTCACTTGATCTCAATAATCGAATGAGATTGATAGGTTTTTTTATTTATTACAATTAATATTCAAGCAATCATAATAAATTTTAGTATTTTGGCATATTCCTCAATTTTAACATTTATCGATAGTTTAAAGTGTTTTTTTTTTTTCTGTATGAATAGCTATTAAATATAATTAAGAAAAGTCTTTTATCTTCATTAATAATTTCATTTTTAGGAAAAACTTTTGTGCTCCTTTTTGTTATTGTTTTTTTTTCAAAAACTTTAATTATTTAATTTTTATAAAATACATTTTGGTTGTGCAGTATTTCACAATCCAGTTTTCCGAAAAAATGGCTAATGATTTTTTCTTTACGAACAGACCTGCAATCTGTCACTTAAAATAAAAGATGCCTAATTTCAGTTTTCTCAAAAATCAATATTATGTTCTGAAAACTCTTTAAATTTCCATTTGGATTTTTTTTAATTATATTGATTAGTTTTTTGTATTTTCAAATTTGCTTGCATTCACAAATAAATGTACTACATTTTTTTTAACACTAGAAAACCCAAGCGGTCATTTTTGAACGTTTTAAATTTTTTTTTTAATTTCTCTAACCAATTCGCAGCTTGATTCCAGCCACTTCCCAAGTTTTCCTAACTTTTTAAGTAGATTCTTTTGCCATTAAAATTTTTTTGGTAACTGGTGGCAGTTGAGTGTGAATAGAAGCACTATCTATAATGTCCACAGCGGTCAAAAATGACCGCTGCTATCTTGTAACGCTTATAACTGTGGTGTATGTTCTAACATAACTGCGACCGTAAAATTTATTGCTTCAGTCATCGTTTTGTTTTTGATTGTTACGCAACAATCGCTCCCACAATCAAAACATAAGACGGTAATCGGTTTTAGAAGGTCTTGATATAACTGCAGCACTGCAGGTTTTCTATGGCAAAACTTATTTTTTCTGATACTAGTCGGTATAGTAGGCAGAATTTTTGTGTTTTATTTAGAGGTTATCTTTAACAAATTTTTTGTTGAATGTGTTGTACTCTACATAAAACGTTTCTTTAATTTAAGTTGCATTAAATCGTTTTTTTTCCAAAAAGTATCCATTTTTTTGTGTAGAAACTGAGCGGTCAAAAATGACCGCTTTGGGCATTGTAGTTATATAAAATGTTTGGGTTTTCTAGTGTTAACTCTCAAAGATAATTACAAGTTTAATCAATATCTTCCAGAATCTATTAGTAATCAAAGATTTGAGAGTAAAACTTATACAAATGTTTTTCGAAAACTTCAAATCGCTCAATAAACTCTGTCAACTTTGTTTTAGCAGTTTTTGGAACATTAACATTCAATTTTCTTTAAAATTTCAAACAATATGTCAGAGGTGAATCATGTAGTTGAATTAAACCGTACAACACAGGTTGAACGAAATCAGGCTGAACATGTGGAAAAAACATCAATTGAGAAACATCGCGTTCCGTTTCAATATCTTTCCGATTAAAAAGAATTTTAGTTTGCTTTATCAAATCAACCAAAAATTCTAGCCTAAGCCCACTGGATAAACACGAATTAACATAAAACTTAGACTTTAACTTAAAATGAAGAGTCATTTCATCAAGATAATCGTAATAACATTGTATGGAATCAATTTTAATCTAAGGTCTCGACGCAGAAAAACTGTGACTTAAGTTTAATTCTTTTGAACGAAAATTCAGTTGCAAGAACAATATCGTTTATAAAATGGCCATCGATGACCATACGTAATTATTAATATTTGCAAGTAAAAAGCTCAAAAAAATTTATATCAGTTTCCTATTTCTCAAGGCATTTCATCATCCAGAGTTTCAATATAATCCAATGGAATGGTGTCTGAAAATAAAGTGATTAGTGTCGACGATTTTACAAAAACGTATCAAAACAAAGATATTTTAAAATAAAATTGTTGCTTTCAGCTGCTACTTGTGTTTATTGTTATCATTATCACGTTTGACGCGAATTGTAAGATCTATTGACAAAGCAAATGTGCTATCCAAATTCAATGGTGCCAAGAATCGATCCAGGAAAACGTTTGGAATGCTTCAACTTTATAAGTTTAAAGGCCCGTTTCCACTACGGGCGTGGAAAAAAGCATTCTTTGTTTGTTTTATTGCTTTTTTTTTGCGCTCGCTTCAATTTTAACCGCTCGCTTCAATCGAAGATCAATAAAAGAGAGAAAGAATGCTCTTTTTCACGCTCGTAGTGGAAACGGCCTTAAGCATTTAAGTATGATAAAAGGCCAAAAAGATTTTTTCTATCTTTAAAGGCGATTGCGGTATAGAAAAATAAGGAAAGTGCAAAAATATTTCTCTTCAGTTTTAAGCCAAGATCGTATTATTTTAAATTATATTTCTTTATCTTTAAATTTTATCTGTTTTAGTTTTTTCTATATTTATTTTTTTATAAAGCATTTTTAGCTTTTCACCAAAAATTTTAATTTTACAAAGTTATAAACATTTTCTCCAAAAATTGTTCTTGATGTAAAAAAGTAAAGGAATCGGTAATACTTATATTAGTTATGACTGACCATTGCAACAATTGTAGAGATTTGACCAAATCACATTTTCCTGAGAGAAGCAGTAGACTCCCAATCGACCTCCTTTCATTGTTTGATCGATGATCATTCCAGAATCAGTCATCTATCAATTTGAAAAATTATAAAAAATATTAAGTAAAGTTGACGCTTTTAAAATATCCCCATGCAAAACATTTATTTTAAGTCAATTTCATTTTATTAAAAAAAATAAAAAACTTGCTTCTGTAAATCAAATAAGCCTACAAATTAAATAAAGCAAAATGTAGATTCTTGGTCTTCATTTTAACAAACACTAATCTGTAAGTCAAAAATGTAACGTAATCAATCCATAAACCAGTTATTACTTAATAAAAGAAATTGTAGTAGTCACATAAGCTTAACACTTTTATCTTACATTTACTGTTAAGAGCAACTCCGTTTTACAATCAAGTCAAATAGAACTTTTTTCACGATTTACCAAACGGCCAGAGCGGTAAATTTTCAGTCTTATGTAACCGACTGATGGTCGATGGATCAGTTCCCACCGATAAGATGTACGATCTTGCCAACCAAGGTCACGTGGGTCTTTCCACAGCAATCGGGATTGATTGGATATGTCATTTGTTTCCCACAAGGCATTTCGTAAGAATTCACCCGGCCCAGTTGTGGACTTGATTGCCTTAGAAAAAAAATTTTAAATAAAGCAAGTAAAATTGAATAAATTGTATAGCCGATAAGTAACTGAGGTAGGTTTATCAACTAAGCATGGTAGTGGTCGTCATATCATCATATCTTTTAGTTAGAATTCTGGCTTGCTTCAGCTGAATAAGCTGTAAACCATATTAAAACATAAACTCAGATCGATTACTTTTATTTGAATTCCTGGAAACGCGACTGCTTGAAAAGGAGAAGATTTCCAGTAAGTCTGTTTTGATTGCTTCCATGCAACCGTGTAAAAGCTGCCGCTGTCCTGCATCAATACAAGCATGTTGTTGTTCAGATTAGTTTTAATAAGGCAGAAAAAACCAAAACTAAAACTCATCTTTGTTAAATATTTTAGCAGCGTCCAAGTTTTTATTTCAAAAATATTTGCAAAAAAGTTTTCTGACATTATGATATGCTGCTCTTCATTCTTTTATACAGCAATTATGAAATAATTCAAATCATCAGGATTCTTGTTTGTATAAACTCTCATAAAAACAAAATTTAGGTCGATACTCTGTATAATAATGTCGTTTAGCGCTTACTTGATAACCGAAAATAAAACCGACGTAATCATCGTCAGTCACTGTATTGACGTAAAAAGTGCCGAAAAAGTCGACTCCATTAAATGACGTATAACCAATGGCTAATCCAGGGTCGCTGTTCATCGTCTGGACAATTTCTCGTCCCTGGCGAATGTCAAAAAGTGTTTTACATTTCTCTATTGCGTTTTATGAATTTGAAGACAAATCAAGTAAAAATCAAACATTGGTTTCAATTCTTTGCAGGCTCATCGAATTGTGATTGAATATCACGAGTGAAATTGCAAATACGCAAATTTAAAACTAAGAAATGCCATTGGCGGACTGAGGTTGAAAACTCCCTGCCGTTAGCCGCTTTAAAATTGTTTTCTTAAAATGACTTGTCATGTACAAGTCAGCGGAGCAATCGTTGTTTCATTGTTAAACGAATATTCTACAGTGTGGTGTTAATGAAATCTTTTTTTGTACAATGGGTTGAGTGCCGTTAAGCTAATTTTAAAATACCGGATATTATGCTGCTAAATATTGTACTTTTATTATTAAATCATTTTCTTTTTGATGATGCTTTTACATGACAATGGTGAATTACTTCAATAAATAGCTTCGAAGAATAAAGGACAATTATTTTTTAATTATTTCTAATTTTTCTGCCCAAATGTTTAAAATTGTTGAATACTTGAAAATGTAATTTTCATGAAGTGACCAAATCAATCAGTTATTTAAATTCAAATGTCATGAGCCAAACACAGCTCATTTCTCTATACTTTGTCATGCGCATGTTGTCAAGTGCAAGTTTCTTCCAGCTCCCAAGAATTGACCTCTATGTCGCCCTTTTTAGAAATTTAATGTTGCTAAGCGCCATGACCCAGCGCCCTACGTCATTAGACATTTTTTCCATGCTCTCAACCGCGAGTGCGTGCTCAGACATTGCGGTGAACTTGTGTCGCACTTAAAACATCGCGTCCGACGCTGAATTATGCAAAAATTTGTGACGCCCGACGAGAAATTATGCTCTGATCGTGGAATAAAACCAAGTCATATGAATTTGACATTTCATCTTCACCGAAATGCGTAGAAAATAGCAAACAAGTGTTGAGTGACATCAGCAGATTTTGAATTAAAGGTTTTTGAACAAGAAACATTAGTTTATCTTTTTCACCTGGTTTTGTACAATCCAGTGAGGATCAATCTGAGCGTCACCTAGTGGATCAAGTGTAACTGTTTGAAAGGTACGAAAATCAGTTTGACGGATTTCGGCATTTTCAGGACACACGTCTATCCGATCAGGAACCTGATCGAAATCAAAATCTCCTTCGCATACGTCGCCTATTCCATCAGCTAAAAAGTAACTGGTTAAAATATTGAGCGACTACATTCAAAAATAAAAATACATATAAAAATAGGTTATAACTTTCAAAAAGCAAACAAACAACTCGATTAACATATGATAGTAATACAAAAAATTTTTTAAAAATTATTGAAAGGATTTCGTCAAAATTAAAGATTATTTGGAAAAGTACTATAGATGAAGTAGAAATCAAAATAGCGATAATTTGAAAATGACTTCTAAACCCTTACTTGTTATTTAAAATTTAAAAACCAAAAGTGTTTAATTCTGAGCTGTATTTTCAACAACAAAAAAAATTTAAGAAATCCAATCAGCGGATTTTTCCAGCTCTTTTAAACAAAGCTAGTTCAAAATATAATATTTTACTTTAACAAACATTAGATGCTAATTAAATTGTAAATTTACTATGTTTGTCTTTACTCTTGTTACTATTATTACCTGTCTTTTGAAATTTCTTATGGATATGCAGAAATAATCTGGCTTAGTTAAATCAAATACAGTTGTAAACTAGTTTTGAACATTCAGCTTTAAAATATAAATTTACTACTCTAAAATCAGTAATTTAGTTTTTGAATAATTACTCGTAGCTTTAATTAAAAATATTTACGTATGTAATTTTGATAGCACTTCACGAAATAAAATGTTGAAAAATTTTCCAACAGGCAAGGACTAACGACTTGAACTGTATTGGAATTTACCGTTGTGTAGATACCAAAAAAATAGCAATGGAGCCTATTCAAATACATACCCTATAAGGTAAACTAATAAATTTTTTATAGTTTTGAGACACAAGAAAAAAATCTAAAGGTCAAAACGCAGATTATTATGGGCTAAATATGAACTTTAGGCTATATAATAAAGACAAGATCGACTCATTATTATCACTCATTGACACGTTCAAAGGCGGACAATAAGCTAAATCGTTAAGCAAACATGAGTCGTTTGTTTATCTTGTTTAAAAACTGGATTTTGTAATATAATGACCTCAACGTGCCAAATATAGACAAAGGAATCTATTCGATGGAAAACCGGCTTCTAATTTATCTTTTTGTTAAAAATTTATTCCTCTATTATGGATTTTCTTCCAGACATTTTTATTAAATATTTATTAGTGGTTACAACAAATGTTTACCAATCACCTGCTTTTAAACTTACTTTATGGTAAATAAAACCCACATTAAAAAATAAAAAAATAAAATGTAAGAAATTACATGACAAATGGAGCTTTAAAATACAGTTTATTAATTTATCAAGATCTATTACAGGTAGATTACTTGTTGCGCTATTGCTCTTCTAGCCACAATAGATCATTTTAAATTCTTAATTAATGTGACAAGATTCACCTAAAATTTTAATAATTTTTAGGGACTTTATCAGTTTAATGGTTTTCAAAGCTTTTTTGTCGTACTGATGAATACGAAGTTTTTTTACTACCAAGAAAACACGACTGTTATGTAAAATTTTCCGTTTTAATTTAAAAACCATAATGAATTTAAATAATGGCACTTTTGAAATGTGTTTATTAATTACAATACGAAAATTTTGTTGAATCCAAAACATTGATTGCCAAAGCTTTTCAAATTTAAAACTAAGCCAAAGTTTTGCAGACCCTAATTTCATTAAAAAATTTATTGTTTTTTGTGCAAATCTGATTTTGAATGCTATTGTCCATTCTTCTTGTCAATTTTAGAATTTTAAGTAAATTGAATTTCATCAAGTCTGTCTACTTCCGTGAAAAAGCAATAGGTAATTTAATCGTTTTTCATAATTTATTATAATTCTGTGTTGGTACAAAGCAACAAGTAAACTTTTATATAGTTTTGTAGCAGCTTTGAAACTGTAACAAGAAATTTTAACCTTGCTTGTTTTTAAAAACTCAAGACATTGGCCGACATAAATATGAGTTGCACACAGTTTAATATTGTGCTTAGAACAGAAATAAGTTGTTTTTGTCAAACTGCAATTAGGGCGTACTGATGAATACGACATTAATGATAGATTCTCCGAGATCATTTTTATGCCATTTAACAAACACAAATAAAAATTTTATATAAGGTGTAAGTTTGAATCACAAGCTAAAAACAAGAGTCATGAAAATAAAAGATATCATAGTTAAAGGTTTAATGAAGTCACAAACATCAAATTTTTAACACCCAGGAACAGCCCATCTTCTAAACACTCTACTTTGTTGTGTCGCTATTCAACATCCACCCACAAAACCAATTTTGTATTTTGTCTTCCAACAAAGGGATAAAAAGTACTTGAAAAATTCCGCTTTACTTTTACAAAGACCAGGAAAAATTCACGCATTTTTATTTACACACATTTGTAAAGCATTAAAATTTTTAATTATTTCAAACTGACTATATTCTTACTTCACTAATACACGTTTCTCTTGGAAATGTGTCAATGTGAATGTGAACTAGACGTCGCTCAAACTGCACGTTTAATGCATGAGTCGTTCGTCATAACTTCAAGTATTTAAGTAGACATTAATTGACTTTATTTGATCTTATGTCATAGCACTTGCGAGAAATGACGTAAGGTTTTATTGTGAGCGCGTGTCAGTTCAAAACTTAATAAAATCGGTTTCAACGGCGAAAGAAAGTGTGAAAGCCAGTCATTTTAGAGCCAACTTTTATTGTATCTTCGTGGAAAAAAGTAAATTATGGTTGATTTTTTGAAGAGCCGAATAAATGGAGTCGAGCAAAGAGCTTTTGTCACGCAATGTTAGATTAGAATACGTCAGAAGGTCTTTCTTGTCATGGTGACTCCGCTTAAAACACGACGAAACGAAAAGCTATCGAAACCGCGCATCACGTGACTTTTTTTTTACATGACACACTGTTCGCAATCGACGCTTTAATGATGCAACTGAATTTATTAAGAATTAAAAAAGCTTTTTAATCAAAAAATTGAGTACGAGCCACATAAAGCTTATTACGACAAAAACAAAATGATAAATGAAAATGCTTGCAACAGAGTGTGTCCCTCAAACCAATAAATGTTCAAATCTTTATGGAAAAAATTTTAAAAAACTTATTTTTCTTCAAGCTTAAAAATGATTGACAGATTTTATGTGCTTGTTATGCTCTTTCGAAGCAAAATATCTAGGCGCACCATGGCGCACTCAACACGCAACAGAAAGCACACAAATGGTCTTGTGAATAAAGAGCGTTTCTGCTTACTGGGCAGAGATCTCGGTTCGAGGATGGCCGAATCTTACACAATGTAGCCTGTAGCTAGTCATTGCTGTAGCAGAAACACGAAGGAGCGGTGTTGCCCAAGGCCGATGTTGCCCAACTGCAATTCTAGACATGTTTTGGAGTGAAAAATATTTATAATAAAGGTGTGGTGTTTAGTTTGTCACGTGTTCAAATGTTATAAGGTTTTTACGGCGCACCCTGTCACGCCTGGAGATGTCAGTTTGGGAATTATCAATGTTTGTTTTTTTAATTCTTAATATATATTTTTAAATAAATATGTAATAAAAATACTATCAATTTTTATGATTTTCTTTTCAACCTATGTTAATAGTATAAGCACGACCCACAGCGCAGCTATTAATTTAAACAGAGAAAATTGGCACCCGTCAAATAAGCTCTGCATATTTTCAATAACTCAGCTGCCAGTCATTGTGGTTAACAGCACTTTTATCCGAACTTCAATCGGTGTTTCAATCTCTTGATCTCAAAAGCTTTTACTTGGTTCACGTTTGGGTTTTATGGGCGCACAAGCGATCGCTGGAATGCAGTCACTCGCCAAACAAACTTGGGAGAATTGCCTTTGGTAGTTTTTTGAAAGTGCAAAAATGAGAAAAGCAAACGAAGCCAAAAACAAATTGAGGAAACCCTGTGTTAAATACAAAAAAAAGTTGTAAAAACCCGAACTTACAGTTAGCGTCAACTTGATCAGCATTTGCCACTAATCGACAGTTATCTGGTCCAGGTGGCACTACATCCGGGATACCATCATTGTCATCATCGTCGTCGCAATCGTCACCTTTAAAAATTAAATTCTTTAAAAAAAATAAGGATTTCGAAATCTTAGCAAAAATATTCACGTCGCATAGAAAAGGAATCTTGAAGTGTATTTGTATTTGCTATAAAAAAAAAATGTTAAGCTTATTTCAAAGGCAAGTTACTTCATTCCTCGCGCTGTAATCGTTCAAATTTAACCACTTATTGCAATTTTGCTTGAGGTCATTATCGATTACCTCTTTAAAGATTGTGCAACTTCATTTGACTTTTAAAAGTAAAGCTTCTCGTTTCCGAGCAAATGTTGTTTTGTCTATATTTACGCAAAACTAATTTTGATGATACATTTCAAGGTTGAAATGACGAAATGCTAATTAATATCATTAAGTCATTAAGAGACAAGAAATGAAAAAATCTTCAACACCAATCTTTAATTGAAACTGTGGACCTATTTTGTATTGGAAAATTAGAAATAAATAATTGCAGTAAATTAGAAAAAGTTTCTCGAAACAAATCAATTGGTCACAATCAATTGGTGACATTTATTTAATACAATCTTCACGGAAAAAATCTTTGTGCAAAATAACAAAGTTTACATGTGAAAGTACTTTTTGTGTGTTTAACTTCAAAAACTGAGGTTCAATTAAACCGTCATTTACAAAGTCATCTTCGGCTATCTTCGACGATAATTAGTGAATAAACAAAACATTATCTCATTTCAATCGCTGCCGACCGTGCCGCTAATACTTGAAGAAAATTTTGTTTACTTTATCATTGGCCATTCACTTTAAACAAACACTTTGATTAAACCCATAGCCATTATGCACTTTTACGTTATGAATTCAGTTTATTTTTGAAGAAAATACATCAAGAACTTCACATAAAGTAAAAGTATCTTTAAAAAATAACAAAAGGTTGTTTGGACTGTTGAATTACTTTGACATTGATAGGGATGTTGTTTACAATTATGAACGGTGTTTTTTTTAAAGATCGCAGGCAATGTTTAGTCAACGTGTTATTATTTCCTATTTTCAAAAGTTGAAAAACAAATATTATTTTAGTTTTTTGATCAATTTGAATTTTTTTAAAACTTTTATACAAATATCTAAAAACCGGAAAAACTTGGTATTATTGGCTATTATTGCTACCCAGTTATAATTAAGTTCGGAAGATTATGAAAAAAATTTACTCAAAAATCATATTATCAAAATATGAATTAAGTACGAAATAAATATGTAATAAGTACTATAAATTTTCGTTTATAGTATTTTTATTACTGGGGTTACGACGACAACAGTCCGGACGGTGAGTGCTTGGCTGGATGGGCAAGTGTTAATTGTCTTGCCCTCCTATATAATGCCAAGGACGCTGCCAGTTTTTATTCCGGCCGCTGGAACACTGGTACTGATCCGGATCTAGCTTTCGCCAGCGTAGGTCCAAACAGTCGCTTACCGGATAGACGTGTCCTTGACAAGTTCCCCAGGTCACAACATCGACCTTCGCTTATTACACCACCAAGGTTTGCTATGGCAGTGCCAAGCATGCCTGTTAAGCGATGGAACTTCCGCAAGCCCAAATGGAGTCACTACATTGTTTTGACGAATAAATTCGCAAAGACTTTGTTGCCGCCTGATACACTTGATGTGGATGCGGCTTACCAGGACTTCTGTAACACCATTAAGAAAGCAGCCAAAAAGACTATCCCACGCGGGTATCGAAATACCTACATTCCGTGTTGGGATGCAGAGTGTGAATCCCTCTATAAAACATTTCTGCAGTCTCCTCAGGGAGACAACTCAAGCTTGGCTGCTACAGCTCTGCTTGCCAAGCTTGATAGAAAGCGGAGGGATCGATGGTCCGAAGCAGTTCGGAGCATTGACTTCTCACACTCTAGTCGAAAAGCGTGGAGTATTTTGAACAACCTTACTGATAGGTCACGACACTCTCCTCGTCACTGTCCCGTTTCAGCCGATGCTATTGCATCTCAGTTGGTTAGAAATGGAAAATACGAGGCTGTTGACCGCAAGTCATCTCGACTTGTCTGTAAAGAAGTGTCTGACCTTTGGAGGGTCACAACACCAGACGCAGTAAATATCTCTGACAATTTTTCACAGAGAGAATTTGCTGCTGCCCTTCAACATTTAAAACCAGGTAAAGCTCCGGGACCTGATTCCATCTGCCCCGAGCTTATACTCCATGCCGGAGCTGCTTTGAAGTCCTGGTTACGTGACTTCCTTTCTTCCTGTTTGCGCCGACTCAAAATTCCCAAGATCTGGAGAAGAGCGCTTGTGGTCGCGATCCCAAAACCAGGAAAGCCCGTGGGGGACCCAAAGAGTTATCGACCGATATCTCTGCTCTGTGTCCCCTACAAGATCCTCGAGAGGCTTATCTACGCCCGCGTTGAACCATTAATCGATCCGCTGCTCCCTAAAGAGCAGGCTGGGTTCCGACGCGGGAAGTCAACCGTAGATCAAGTTGTTCTGCTAACCCAGAACATCGAGGATTCTTTTGAGGCTAAAAAGAAGGCCGGTGCCGTATTTATCGATCTGACAGCTGCTTATGACACTGTCTGGAACCGTGGCCTTACCTGCAAGCTGCTGAGACTACTTCCGGATAAGCACATGGTCAAAATGATCATGGAGCTTGTCCGAAATCGAAGTTTGACCCTTACCACCGGTGACAGCAAGCAAAGCAGGCTACGCCGTCTTAAAAACGGCGTTCCTCAGGAATCTGTCTTGGCTCCCCTCCTATTTAACATCTATACGTACGATCTTCCTTCCATGATTTCCAGAAAGTTTGCTTATGCTGATGATTTAGCATTGTTGCACTCTTTTGGAAACTGGAAGGACTTGGAGGGGACCTTAAGCCAAGACATGTCCACACTGTCAGCGTATCTCCAGACTTGGAGGTTGAAGCTCAGTCACACTAAGACGGTGACGGCAGCCTTTCATTTAAACAACCGAGAGGCCAAACGTGAGTTAAAGGTCTACAACAACGGTAGACTTTAACCGTTCTGTCCAACCCCTACTTACCTTGGGGTAAAACTGGACAGATCACTCACGTTTCGTCACCATTTAGTGGCATTGCGCAAAAAACTATCTTCACGCGTCACACTGCTGAGGCGACTCGTGGGCTCGGGATGGGGTGCTGGTGCTAAAACACTACGCATAGCCACCTTGTCTCTAGTCTACTCAACAGCTGAGTACTGTGCACCAGTCTGGTATCGCAGTGCTCACACTCGCCTCATCGACAGTGTCTTGAATGACGCCTTGCGCATAGTTACTGGATGCCTGCGTCCCACTCCAACGGACCACCTACCTATACTCTCAGGCATCCAGCCAGCTGAGCTTCGCCGAATGGGAGTGACACTCTCCTTGGCTTACTGTGGATATCTGGACCCCAATCATATTTTGCATGGTCTGTTAAGTGGGTCCTCAGATACTCGCCAAGTGAGACTAAGATCCAGACGCCCGTTTGTGCCAGGTGCGCGGAATCTCTTGGACAACCTTGCCAGACTTGGCATCCGCGCCTCTGAATGGACAAATCACAAATGGAACGCGGAGTACTGTGAAGGTGCTTCCAGGCTCCGTGCTTTTGTGCCCCAGACCGGTTCCAGGCCTGTTGGGATGGGCTTACCCCGAGCAGCTTGGGTTAAGCTCAACCGCCTGCGGACTGGTGTTGGGCAATTCCATTCGTCCATGCACAAATGCGGTCTCGCTCCATCACCGAATTGCCAGTGTGGCGCCTCTGAGCAAACCGCAGACCATGTACTAACAGCGTGCCCTATACATCGGGCACCACATGGAGCACGAGGTCTGACGGTTTTGGATGACGAAACTCGATGCTGGCTTAATGACATCACTGCCAGCGTCTGATCCAGGCAGTGCAGCAGTCTGGGGTAGTAAAAGGATAAACCCTCGGCCCCAGTCCTGTTTGTGTCTGACCTGGAGTGGATACCTCTTCAAACGACGACGACGAAGTACGAAATGAATGTTTTTTTTCAGGCGAAATCAAAAAAGAAAAATCGAACCCAACGTTGACGTCAAATAAATGATTTAAAGATATCAATTAAAACAAAATGTTTACAACAAAAGCACAAATGCATCATTTTAAAGAACAAATGCGACTACTTTTTTAAAACATAAAACAAAAATATTTCGACTCTAAAAGTTGCAAATAAAATCGATATTAAGTTGCAATGATCGACCCAATGACATTGATACTTGGCTTAGTCTATTAAATTATGCAATCTGGAAAAATCGATTCATAAAGATGAAAAAAAGACGCAAACCACGTATAAAAAGATTACCGTAATTACAACGAACAATTCATGAAAAATTTTTACTTGTGATTCGAACTCGATAATTATGCAAAATGGGAAAGCTTTTTAATAGCTAAGCGTGAAAGTAAAACAATTTTTTACGCATTTATAAATCAATTTTGTTCATACTTAAAAGTATTCTTTATTTAACTAATTGTTATCTGACTTATATATTTATGTAATAACACATCCAATTAACTTTAAAAAAATAGTTACTTGATACTCGAATAATTCATATCATAGGTACAGCTTTAATCTAAATAATATAACCTTCTTACTTCCAAAAGATTTACGAAGTAAATAGATTTAATCAATCATACAATGTGTGATTCCACTATTGCTTTCTGTTTTTAGTAACATATGGAAATCATTTCCTTCTTGGTCATTCATAAAAACAGTTTTAAGAGTTAAAATTATCTATACGCGTAAGAAAAGTAATTGTTTTTGGAATTCATCACTTAAAAATCAATGGCTCTGTGTGTGACTGACAATTTGTCGTTTGTTTTAAATGACAAATTTTTGTGTAATGACTTCATGTCTGCCGCTGCCCTGGTTTAAGTCCAAGTTCACGCAGCAATGTATTTTGAAAAATATTTTTAAAAAATAATGAAAATATCAAATCTTTAATTAAACTTTCAGAATCAATCGACAAAAACTCAAAAATCTACAATCCTTACCTATACCATCATTATCGGTATCCAATTGCGAACTGTTTATCACTATCGGGCAGTTATCTTGATTATCTTGAACGCCATCGCCATCTCTGTCCTGTTCACAAAAAATATTACAAACGTTAGGAGGCGCTTAAAAGAAAAATTTGTCAACGAATTTTAGTCTGTATACTTATTCAATATACTGTAGTAAATTCACTTAACTTAATTACCACAGATAACAATTTACGCTTGCAAATGATAGTTATATCTAGGTTCGATTAGAAATACATCGAAAAATATCGTTTGATAAATAGGCTATGTTCATAAACAACCGTAAAAATGCAAATATTTATGACTATAACAGCAAAAAAATAAAAACTAAAGAGAGTTTCTGGCATTATTTTTTAAGTAAAAAAATTTCTCACAGAATTTTATCAAGGTATGACCATATAGATTTTTACACGGACCTGGTCGGAGTCGCATCGATTTCCAATTTTGTCGTTATCGGAGTCTAACTGATGCGGATTAGGATCAACGGGACAATTGTCACAAGCATCTCCTACACCATCGTTGTCCGCATCTTCCTGGCCGCTGTTAGGAATTTTAGGACAATTGTCACGGCGATTTTCGACTCCTAAGAAAAAAATTAATGAAAGAAAACTTTCTATTTGCTCTGCAAAATTAGAATTCACAAATGTAATAATTGTAATGAATCCAACCCATTCCACTGGACCGCTTTAATTAACAATTTTTTTTAATTTCGGTTAGCAATTTCTGTGTGACTTGTCATTTTTGTCTTTTATAGCTTTGTGTTTAAAAAAAATTACTTTGTTGTAATTTAGTTGTGCAATCAAAGTTGGAGTTGAGGTTATGCTAAATACGTTTAATGTTGCACTAATAATATCAAAACAGTATCTTTTTATTTATAAACTACGAGTATAGTTGTTATTTAACGTGAATAACGCTATTTTTTACTTTCTGGTTTACAAAAATTGTTTTGAAAAAAAACTCAATTTTCGCTGATAAAAACTTTTTAGCAGTAAAAAGTCGAAAATCACTTATCAAGTTTCGTTTTAAATAAAAACTTTTATATTTGTCTCAACTTTACTCGGGAATCCAAAAAGACCAGTTGAACCAAGTAACCCAAATACCTGTGTTGAAATAAAGCTATGTTTATTTTTACTGTATTTATATTGGCTGTAGAAAAAGTTTGCCACGAGGCTGAAGTTCTAAAAACAGTTAATTCTAGCTAAGTACAAATGGATTTACTACAAAAACCACTCTCTACAAATAAAGGATACCAGGGTTTTTGACTATAAAAAATATATTCATAAAATCAAAAGCACTTTATCAATTCTTGTAAAACTCGGCTATCAAGCTTGATCAAGATTCAAAGCAATTCACAGCGCCAACAACTGCAAATAAATCACTCACGGTAACTATGCACAAAAAAGTTGTGCATGTTATAGCATAACGCAGTGGTTCTCAAACGGTGTGCCCGGGCGCACTGGTGCGCCCCAGAGGTTGTCTAGGTGTGCCCAGCAGCATTCCTAAAAAAGTATCCTAATATGAAAAACAAAAAGAATAGTTACCATATTAGATCAATTTTCTTATCTGCTCCTTCCGTTTAACAGCATTATTACGATAATTTCAGGCACGGTCGCAGACATTCGGTAAAACTTGTATTTCTATTGTTGCTCACAATAGCAATTGTCTATGTGTGTTTTTTACTGTTGGAGTAGATTCAGAATGTAATTGTAAAGCAGAAAGAAATTGCTAGTTGCTGAGTTAGTGTTCATAGAAAAGGTGGTAGAGGTGTTAATAGTAGTGTACTGTAGGCAGTCATTAATGAAGTATAGTTGTAAATAAACGTAATGTGGATTTTATCAGTTAAGAATAATTTTCGTTGATGTAAATATCTTTTTTTTTAGAAAAATTTACTCTTACATATGGATAAGTTTCTTAAGAGAAAGCGTGACATTGATGAAGTTGACGCCGAAAGTGACCAAAATTTAAGCGTAAAAAAATGTACTAGTAAGAAAGCAAAACCACGACCGACTCGTAAATACGATGATAGCTATCTAAGTTTTGGGTTTTCCTGGATCGGAATTCATGATAATCCTTTGCCTGTATGTTTAGTTTGCGGAATGAAGATGGCCAATGAATCAATGGTCCCTAGTAAACTTGCTAAACATTTTAAAAATAAACACTCTAATCTACAAGATAAACCCACAAGCTATTTTCAGAGAATGTCTGAGCAACAACAAAAAACAGCAAGTTCCTTTAAGAGTATAGTGACTGTTTCTGATAAAGCTCAAATTGCTTCTTACCAAGTCTCTGAACTGATTGCTCAAAATATGAAAGCTCATACTTTAGGTGAGTCAATTATTTTGCCTGCTTGCAAAAAGATTGTCAGTACGATGTTAGGAAACGAAGCAGCATTAAAAATAAGCAAGATACCTCTGTCCGACGACACTGTTCGCAGGCGTATTCTGGAAATGTCTTCTGATATTGAGAAAAATGTAAGTGGTAATAAACTCCAGTCTTCAGATTTTGCTCTGCAAGTTGATGAGTCTACGGACATTACCAACCAGGCACAACTCATAGCATTCGTTCGTTTTATTAACGAAAACGAAATAGCAAACCAGTTTCTTTTTTGCAAAGAATTAAGTGTGACTACTAAAGGTGAGGACGTTTTTAACATTCTGAATGACTACCTTGATAAGTGGCAGTTATCGTGGAAATCGTGTGTAGGCATTTGCACAGATGGAGCACCTTCTATGGTAGGTTGTATCAAGGGACTTGTATCTTTTATAAAGAAGAAAAACGAGAATGTTATTGTAACTCACTGCTTTCTGCATAGAGAGGCCTTGATGTCAAAAACCTTAGGAGAGAATTTAAGAGAGGTCTTAGATGAAGTTGTTAAGATGGTAAACTTTATAAAAGTAAGACCTGCAAAATCGCGGCTATTTGAAAAAATCTGTACCAATATGGATTCTCAACACAAACGATTACTTTTACATACCGATGTGAGGTGGCTATCAAGAGGCAAAGTGCTTACTCGTGTACACGAGTTACGACAAGAACTTCTTGCATTTTTTGAAGCAATGAAGCAATCACATTTTTGTGACCTCCTGCAGTGTAAATTTTGGATTGTTAAATTACAATATTTGGCAGATATTTTTCAGCATCTCAATATTTTGAACACCAGTATGCAAGGGAAAGGGGAAAACGTTCTTACATCCACTGACAAGATAAAAGCGTTTCAGAAAAAATTACACGTTTGGAAAAGTACAGCGATTAAAGGTAGTTTAGAAATGTTCCCATTGGTAACTAATACTTGCAAAACTGAAATCCTTCCACTTGTAGTTGAACATTTATCAACTTTAGAAGAAAAAATGAATTTTTACTTTCCATCACTTAACACTGCGCAATATGACTGGATTAGAAATCCTTTTTTAGAAAGTACCTCTGAATATAGTTTAACACTGACAGAAGAAGAAGAACTGGCAGCTGTGTCCACAGATCGTGGATTGATGATGAAATACAAAGAGTGGTCTCTTGAAGCTTTTTGGATTTCTATCAGAAAAGAACATGTCGCGATATCTAAAAAAGCACTGACTGTTTTATTGCAATTTTCAACGTCATATTTATGTGAACTTGGCTTTTCTACCCTCGCCACAATTAAGTGTAAAAAGAGAGGAACTCTGCAATGCATCGATGAGGAAATGAGAGTTTGCCTCTCAAACATAAGACCGAACATTGAGAAAATCTCACAGGCTCATCAAGCACATGTTTCCCAATAACAAAAAGATAATTTCGTTATTTTTAAGTGGTATGTATTTGACTTAATTATGACATTCTGGTGCATTTTTATATAAAGTGTGCCCAGAATTATTTGTAGTATCGTAAGTGCGCCCAGACTGTAAAAAGTTTGAGAACCACTGGCATAACGTATAACATTTATTAACAGTTCCGTCTTCCTATTTGCAAATTTTTCTCTATTTTGTCTTCAGTTATTGGTTGTTCTTTTGGATACAAATAAAAACCAACTACTACTACTACTACTAGGCTTACTACTGATAACTTTGCACTGAGTAACTATAAGAATAAATCAGCGCTCCGATGGCTAATATTAAACTTAATAGTTTGTCCACCACACAGGCTAAAATAATTATATTTTGTTATTGAATGAATTTTCAAGGCCTCAACACTGACCCTTAAACAACTTAACTACACTCTCATAGGCAACAGAAGCACAAAACGTTTTCTAAACACTTATTTTTGGAATAATAGTAATAAAATTTATAACGCTATTTATACAAATTAACCATTTTACGATATAACAATTCAAGCAACTATATAGATCGGGCCAGATTTTTTTAGATTACAGAAATTATTATGTTACGTTTAGAAATCGACCCAAGCAGTCTATGATATCACAATACAACCCAAAGATACGGTAGTAAACAAATTACAATACATAACTCGATATATCAGATCAGCTTAATAGTTGTAGAAAATTCCAATCAATCGTTACACGAACGTTTCCGAAAAATTAAGTGGAACTGTGGCAAACGTCACAATGCCTGAAAACTACAATCAATGCGCTATGAGTAAAAACGGTCAAACAAATCCTAATGAAATACTTATAAGAACAACTTGCAAACAAAATATCAGTAAATTAAGTGGGAATATGTACCGATTACGCAATCAACACGTATCAATAAAAAGATTACGTCATTATCGAAAGCTTAAAAATTATTATAAAAGACTTAAAATCAACTACAGAGTTACAAGGTCAAGATTAAATTACGAATGAAGTGTGACAACGTTTTTATGAAAAGAAAATTTGAACAGCTGTTTATATTTTCAATTAAAACTATCTGTTTTGGAATTTTTTAAAACTTAGAGAAAAAAACTTTCTCGCCATTTCAAAAGTTTTTTCTTAGAATTTTCTTTAAAGCTTTTATATAGGTTGATTATATTGTTAAGCTGAGTTAAGAAATCATTGGTGACGATCACATATTTAAAATAAAAAAAGCTTGACATCATGTCTCACCATCGTCGTCCATGTCTTCATCACAGGCGTCTCCGTACAAGTCTCCATCGACGTTGAGTTGATCGAAATTCGGTATGGAGTCGCAGTTGTCACAAGCGTCTCCGATGCTGTCAGAATCCGAATTGCGTTGGTCCGCGTTTGAAACCAGTGGACAGTTATCCTATTAATGTGATGTGAAATTCAAATAAAAAAGGCTTATAAGAAGCTTTTTCTTTGTAAAATAACATTTGTTTTAAGTCCTTTTTTCAATTTCATGAATCAAAGTTTTGTATAGAATAAAACAAAAACAATATTTAAATTAATTCGCAATAATTATATTTCATTCTACTAAGCGACAACTTTTTTTCAGGTATTCATTATCGCGAGCCGTGATTTAGAGCGGGCTTCTTAAACTTTTTTATTCACAACCCTATTAATGATTTTGAATTTTTTCGCAACCCCAGATAAATATTAAGTAAAGATATTTAAATATTTTGTTATGATTTGTTGATTCGGTAACAATGTGCATACATAGGAAAAAATAGAGTTTTAGAATTTGTTTAGAAACATACAAAAATGTAAAATTAAAAATTGCACAAAAAGTTATATAATTGTATTTATTATATTGCTACAAAAAGCGCAGTAGCGCTAACTGGCTAAGTAAACAAAAATCAAAGGAAAAATTCGTTTGTTGATGAAATGGATGTCCTTGTCTTTTACTGCGTAACAAATTAAATCTTAGTGCAATATTTGACACTGCTGTATCTTTTGAACAAAATCTCTTGAACATTTTTTAGCGATAAACGATATTGGGATTTAATACGTGTTAAAGCTAAAAAAGTAATTTCACATAAAAATGTGGTGTTGAAGGGCAAAAAAACATTTAATTCACAATCATGTTTTAGTGCGTCCGCAAATTCAAACATTTGTTTAAATACGCATCTAGATTTTTTAAATTCATTTATTTAGATATTTTATATTAAAATCTTGCGACCCCAAGATTTTGCTAAGCGACCCCATTTGGGGTCGCGATTTATAGTTTAAGTAACCCTAATTTAGAGGACAGTCCTCAACAAAAGTAAATTTTCAGATCCGCTTTTACTAGGAAGTTGAAAAGCCAATTTCCATCCCGCTACTAAATATGCAATTTTCCGTAATTTCGTTACAGTTTTTAAAGCAAATTCCTACGTAGGCAAGCAATTTCGAACTGTTCAAATTCAAAACTATTTTACAAAATTAAATCAAAAATACATGAATATTTTGAACTCCATCGTTATCCGCATCGGAGTCACAAGCATTTCCAATTCCATCTGCATCAACATCTTCTTGTCCGCTATTTGGAGTTGAAATGCAATTATCCTAAATTGGCAAAAAAAAACCTAACAAAATTTGATGCCGTACAATTATTGTTTCTTCAAGCAAACATAATCAAGTAAAGCAGTTAACTAGAAATTTGTGTTTCAAATTGCGGTTGAATTACCGAGTTAAGCAATTTTCATAAATGTTATAAGAATTTATTCGGGTTTGAAATTGTTACATCTTCAAATCATTATAACAAAAATCTTATTGGTCGTTCAATTTTGAATAATTTCAGAAAACAATTTTTATCAAGCTACGAGTAACAATGAACTATTTTAGTTTTAAACAAAATGTCAAACAAAACTTGAAAGGTTTAGCTCGTTGTCGCACATAGCAAACAAGAGCCGTGTTGACGTCATATAATCTTCGTCAAGAGCTTTGCAGAAAAGCATTGCAAGATCTACTTTATATTTTTTATCCACTTACTTTACAAAGTATTTATATTGCATTTTGTATTTTTTATGGTTTATCGATTCTGACCAAATTTCTTACTGATTTTCAAAAGAAGGAATGACTGTTATGCAGGCCCGATAGATTTTTGCAGAGACTTACAGATTTAAAAAAAACTCACAGCTCGACAAGTTACTTCAGAACAAGGGAGAGCTCGATCTGGATAACCATCGGCATCGGAGTCAACTCCGCACAGGTATCCGTTTCCTGCCCATCCGGTGTTGCACTAAAAAAATTCTCTGAATTACATATTTGCATGGCATACTAAACAAAAGTAACATTATCAATAATGCCCTTTTTTGTTGATAATAATTAAACAAATGAAATATAGTTGTGCATTGGATGTGTAAGTATTCTCGAAGGTTTATTTTGTGTCATAGCTTTAGTCTAATATTTTCCAAAACGATTTCATTCGCTGATATTAAACAAGAAAGCTGTTTTTCCCAAAAGAGAAAGTGAAATACTTCTATCTTGTACAATCAAATAAGATTGTTCAGCGTGATATCTCTAATATTGCTTGCCTATCGAGATTTTTTTAATTTGTTGAAACTTATCATATGTCGGAAATACCTTTGAAATGGTTGATACAAGCAAACTATTTCAATGAATCTAATTTTTATTTTTTGTCAATTTCACGCAATTTAATGTCGCACAGAGTTGCAGTTTAAAAACTAAAGAAATAGTGGTGTTATCCATGATCTGATTTACTTCAATAAACTGGAAAATTTAATAAAAGAAACGAAGAAAACACGTCACCTCGCACACAGCGTCGCGAAGTTTGATTTGGCAAACAGCATGAACGTGACAGGGACTTTCCCCTCCAAAAGAGCTGACACCGCAACTCTGAGCTGGCTCGCAGCCAATCCTCGGATTTCCAACGTATCCTGGTTCACAAAATCCGCACTCGTACGATCCCTGTACATACATATGGATAGTTTTAGTAATTGATCTATTACAGGAAATAAAATAATGTTTAGTAAAATTAAAAAGTTAAAATTATTTTATATCGTGATCAAGAAAATGTTGCTGTAACCAAAGAATTAACAAAATAAAATGTCCAATTTAATACAAAAATTAAATTAAAAGAAATACATCAGCAAAACAGCATTTTTAAAATATGTAAAAAAATGCTATTGGTTTTTAGTTTTTTTTATGCGATTTGCTAAGATAATTCCTCTTTTTGTAATAATGCAAATATTTTTGATTTTCTTCTTGATAAAGTTTAGTTTACATTTATCTTTTTGATTTCGCATTTTTTGTGAGCTATCACCACTAGTCTAGTCTTGGATTTTAGTAAATAAGAGGTTTGAATGTTCTTATTTTAGTTGTAAACTCACAATTGACATTTATACATCGACGAATGACAGTTGGTTTATTTTTATAAACAAACGTTGTATGTAATCAAAAATTTATAAACACTCATAGATGTCAGTTTTACCGATACAGAATCAAAAAGAAAAAAGTAGAATAGCTTAAAAATTGTAATAGTGATCGTTATAAACAACAACATAAACGAAGCACATCAACTTCAATCCTATATTTACATTAACTCAAAAGCTTATTGATTATTAATTATATATATATTTCTTTTTGTGTAAAAATAATTCAATTTATTTATCTTTGACATTCGACAATCAAAACAAATTAGAAACACTTCAAAATTACGGTACCGGTATGTTAATGCATCTTGAATTGTTTACGCAACCTCCATTGTTCACTTGACACTCATTGACGTCAACACAGGTTTGTCTGGAATCAAAACTATAAATTAGCCATTGTCATTTTTGAACCACCTTCCTTGACGAAATACTCAAATATTTTTAACTAAACTATTATTCCAATTAAAAACAAAAAAATTTTAAGAATTATTCCTACTGTATTTTTACAATAATTCTTCTTTTCATAGCAAAGCAAAGTCACGTTGAAAATTTTATAGCAAGCCTGTAGTAATTCAATTTAACAACGATTTCGCAAAAATATAATCTCATTTATACATAAACATGGTGAATTCTGAATTAAAACTTACAACACAAACGTTTAAACAACAACTTTTTATGCGCTTTCAATATTTTCTTCGATGTTGAAAGCGCATAAAAAGTTGCCGGGACAAAGTTAGTAATTAAGTTGAACCTATGATTTTGAGCGTATTCAACTCCGTTTCCTTCGGTTCCAGATCCCTGGTATCCTTCAGGACAACTTGTGCAATGGTATCCGGGCGACGTGTTAATACAGCGGCTCACCACGGAGCAAGGGTTGGCGAGTGAACACTAAAACAGCAACTTAGGAGCAGGGAAGGATTGCATTTTTTAAAGGTTATTTATAAATCGACATGCAAATGTGTTTTTGATAGAAACAAAGAAAAAGAAAATACTTTGAAAGAAATTGTATTTTGATCAAATGGATTTTTCTATCTATTATAAAAGAATTCACAATGTTAATGTTAATAAACTAATAGACAGAAAAAAAAACATATAAAACTTTACGACTTTACAAAAAGTAACAGAGTCATTTATAATCCAAACATCTTTATCTTCTGGGATCGTTCACATCACAATGGTGGGGATTGTCCAAAACGCTCACCAAAAATTAAACTTTTTGCTTTTTAACGTTTTCAATTCTGGTCAAATTTTAAATTATTAGAGAAGAAAATAAGTTGAAAAAAAAACTTTTAATTTCTAATTACATACAAGTTTAGCGTATACAAGACCACTAGTTATTTGCGACTTTATAAAAACTTTAAAATTGAATTTAAGAGAAAAAAAGAAACCAATCAAGAAAATTTTTGATGGAATTAAACACCATGCACACTTGGCATGATTTAACTACATTGCCTGGTGCAGCTCCATTTTCTTGTATCAATTATTAATTTACGCAAGCGAGTCATCGGTAGGTTGACGTCAATATCGTTTTTGGTTTGAACTGTCGCAATAAATACCCATAAGAGTTTACAAAGGTAATCTACCAATCTGATTAGCAATTTTTAATTTAAGTTTGGCTTAAGTCGCCTTTTTGGAATCTAAATATGAATACAAAATGTAAAAACATCTTGTCAGAGCTCCATCTCAATTTAATGTAATTGGAAAACAGTTTAAAAAATGTCAACCATTAAAAGTTAACACAAAATACAAAGCCGCTCTGTTAAGTGAAGCACAAAAATACTTATGTAGGAAGGGATTTTAAGTTCAAGATTTTCTAACGTCAGCACATGTTTAAACTTGACTTAATATTTTTTAAAGCCCTACGATTGCTTAATATTTTAAAAACAAACTCCAAAAAATTTTACCGACAAAAACACCTGCAATGTATCCATAGTCGTACCTGCCGGGCAGCAGAGGCAATTGCCCCTCCAAGTCTCAAAATTTAAGCAAAATCAAAATTTTTCGGGCAGCGATAGAAAAAATTTTAGGGCAGCGACAAGGAATTATTTGGGCAAAACAAATTTTTTGTGCAACGAAAATAAACATTAAATGCAAATAAATGTTTAAGATTTAAGTGAAGACCTTTTTTTGTTCTCACTCTAAATTTTAGACAAAATTTCTTCTCATCTGTAAAGTACTAGAAAATTATGATTAAACGTCATAAAATTTGGGAAAAACTTATTGCATCAAACGTCACAAAATTGGGGCAAAACTTATTGCCCTGACCCCAATTTTTTTGGCTGGTACGCCTATAAGTGTATCAATATAAAACTTTAAAATCTGTATTTCGTTGATAAAAAGTCTCAGAATGGCAGAAATTAAACCTTAGCCGGGTGACAAATTGAGAAACTGGAAATGTTTGTCTTGTTAACAACACGGTCTCTGAAGCATTATAAAAGTTTGAACATGATTAGAAGCACAGTAAAAGCGTTTAGTTTATGCATCAGTCACAAGTAAAACTAAATAAAAGTGCCCATAAATAAAAGACGCAAATAACTGCTAAAAAACGGTATTTACGGCTTTTTTCAAGAAAATATGATATCTGAAAAATGATTGTTTATAAAATAGGTCATCGAAAGCTGTTCAAAATAGTGAGGGTGACGTTCAGTTTTCAAACGTTTGCCAAAATTTTGAGGGTTTTTGTCAAACTACTAAAACAGCGTAATGAAACCCTTAAGATTTGACGGAGCCCAGGTGAAGAATTACTGCTATAAGGTTTTGAATAATTTTTATTTCTAATTATAACAAAAAAAGGTACGTCATTTGTGATGGTAGAAGATACTGTAAGATGAAATAAAGAAAATGTCCTGTAAGATGATGCGAACTATTAAAATGCAATTTAATCTTTCAAGGTATTTTTTTGGGAAACCAATTCAATATTAATGACAACACAGAACATAAAATGAATGAAGTAAAACAGATACAAAAATTTTTTAAAAAAATTTAGCTTAATATCTGCTTAATTGAGTTAAAACGTTGCAACGGTGCCGATAAAAATGCAATAGTTATATCAAGGTTTTTTAACTTTTTGACCAAGGCTTCACTTTTTTCTTCAAAAACCTTCAGGCCGCATAAAACCACATGACATAATTAGAGATGCAAAAGTGAGTTTTAATCACCTGTTAGTAAACTGAAAATTAAAAAACAAAAAGTCTTCAGTTCAAATTAAGGTCAAAAGTAGTTTTCGATATCCAATTTGGATTTACGTTCAATTGGAAACTATGATGGTGAATAAGTAAGCCAAGAAATTGTTTTTTTTTAATTAAATCTTTAAACCTTACTTATTTTTTGTCAGTTTCCATGGCAAAACTTCCGTGTAAAAAACCACTAAACTAACTGTGATGATAAATTTAACAGTTCCACCAAAATCAATTAATAATAAACAAATATTTTGATACCAAACATATCTTAAAAATCCAAAGGACAAATAAATTTTAAAAAAATTTTCCATCAAATTTTCGTTATAACCAATTTTTTTTGCTGTATGTTTGATTTGATTGTTCGAGTTATGCAGTGCTGTTGGTACAAGAAATACTGCATTAATGTAAATTCGATAACTATTTGAAATGCCAAAAAACATTGAAAATCGGCAAATTTACCTCATCTTCATCTTCACAAGTAAAGCCATCTCCAGTGTAGCCCGCAGGACAAGAACCACAAATGACTTCGTCATTCTGGTTCACTGAGCACGTGACCCCAGCGTAACAAGGTTTTTCGGTGTCGCAGCGAGATAAGTGAAGAGAAGGGGGCCTTGCCGGTGTGCTAACACCTTCAAAATAAAAGAATTAACTTTCAAATAAACATTTAGATATCGTTTATGCATGCAGTAGTTCATAAATCTAACAACTCCGTGCAGTTGTTTTGTGCTGTTATTTTTCTTCGTTGCGTTCTAACCAAAGAAATTTGATTAGCCGTTTCAACTCCTGTTGTGTATGTCACGTGGCTGATCTAACATCGACAAAAGGTTGTTTGAAGGAAGTACAACATTTGAATACACGTGCCCTAGAAGACACTTAAGAAGTATAAAAATTATATGAAAAATCCTCGGTTTACGAACTTGGATGAGCAATTATATTCTATTTATTTATTTTATTTTTATCTCTTACTTATTGTCTTTTCCGGCAAAAAAAACATCGGAGGCGCTATACATAAAGCAACTGTCAAGCAATTACCTCGACCTGCTTCTGGAAATGTCAAGATATTACTGTCAAATAAATTTTTTTGTTTTTAGTTTTTATACAGAGCTACTCGTATGATCAAAATTTAGAACTGCTTGCTAAGACCGCCAAACAGATAAAAATGTCATAGTATCTTTCCCAAGGACACAACAGAAGGCGCGAGCGGGTTTTGAACCAAATCCGTGCCTATCATGTTTGCAATCAATCACGGCGATCTTAACCTCTCGACCACGCTGCCGCTATACCTAACATAAGCGAGTTAATTTTGTTCATGTGACCTGGGAAAATAAAAAAATTACAAATTATTCCATCTTTTATCTACTTGTTCGATGAAAAAGATCAATTATTTGCGAAAAGTTTAACCGAAAAGCGCAAGAGTTTAGTTGACTTACTACAAGCATGACAGTTTATCATCATTTGTCTCAATGAATCCGTTTCTTGAGACACTTCTTCCAAACTCAGTCGCAACTGCCCTATCATCTGATTGAACTGCACCAACTGGTTAGCAATGACGGATGCCACGTCATTATCGGATCTTAACGCTCCAGCTGAAAAAGCCAAGTCATATGTTACTAAGCTTTACAAGATATACAGTATTAAAATACAGAACAGAAAAAAATTTAACGAAAATCAATTTGGTTGTTACTTAAAGTTTTCAGCTTTTTCAGTTTAAATTGGGAATCGGTGACATTGCGGTCAAAAGATAAATTATCTATTTTTTTAATCTGAGAACCTGTATAACTATGCGCCAAAATTAAAATGAAAAACAGTCGTGATTTTTTAAAAAATTGTATTGAATCATAATAAAAAAATCATATTCTCCTGAAAGAAAAAGGAAAAACAACCAAGGTTAGCTATTTGGTCAGCTTGGCTTCGGCAATCTTGTTGCAACGTAACTTCTCGAAATTCCCGATTAATCATCACTTGAAGATCCGTTATCTGGAGGGATTCATTGTTGTTTCCAATCACTTCCAAAATCCCCTTCATTAATAATTATCAAATTTTTCAGTTTAATTACGTACCAAGTAAAGTTTTGCGGATAGTGATTGGTAATTTTTTTAAACAAGAAACTATACAAAAGTTTTGGAAAAAAAGTTACCGTAGAAATTTACAGATTAGAGGAACATAATGCAGAAAAATTGAGTCGATATTCAATTTGGTAATTGCGAGATTATTGTTTCAAACCTGTTTAGCAATTCCTTAGAAAACGGTTTTTAAAGTTTTATTTACTCAATTTATGGCATATTTCGCAATCTAAAAGAGAACTTAGTGAAAAAACAAACTAATCTTTTAACCCTGTTGGTACTTATTGAAAGCATTAATAGTGGTTTTAGCCCTTAATTTATTCTGTTCTTTGTATTTGTTTAAAGTTTGTAAAAGTATTTGCTTATCTGTCCAAAATGTCGGACAAAGTATTTTAAGTCACATCACAGATCTCTTATGGCTATCAACCTGTCCGTGAGAGTTCAAAGTTGAAAAAGTTCCGGATGAAACTGAAATGTCATCGACAGGAATGCAATCCACGTACAATCCTATTCCCGCTGAATTGCTCGATCCCCTCGAGGAATAAATATAAAGAAGAATTTGGTGATATCCACGTTCGGTTAATCCTGCATTCCGGAATTTCACCAAACTGTATCCTCCTCGATTATTAAGGTATTTGACTGTCACTGTACAAAAAATACTGTTACTAAAAAAGAACTTTTTCTTTTTTATTATTGAAAGATACAAAAAAAAGATCAACTAAACTTATTCTTCTGTTGTATCGTAACACTGAAAAACCAGAGCAAGACTACCAATTTCTTTTGTTTCTTGGTGTTCCGCAAAATTTTCCTTATCCGATAACACTTGTACGTTTGTACACATTGCATCATATACTTAGTTTATAATAGAAGATAAAGTCAGATCCTTTCAAATAATAATATAAAAACAAATCTTTTTTTAAACCGTCATTTTGTTTGTTTTTAATGTGCTTTTATTGATCCTAACTATAGTCACCCATAAAAAAATGTGAAACTCCGCGTTTTTTAGAAAGTTTTATTGTCACTTCTGATTTGTTCACTTTTATTCAGAACAATAAATTCATTTCATCACGCTGCAATTTCCGGTTTCTCATAAGTTGTAGCACGAAAGATGCGAAACAAAATTATTTTGGTGTATTAACAAAAAATCCAGATTAATAAATGAAATCAAACTGTCATAGGGGATTGCTGGTTCATAGCCGAAAAAAGACCGCATATACGTATGTGTAATTATAAATAGCGCTTCGCTTAAAAGATTCATAGTCTCAAATACAAAATTTAATAACTTGACCATTGATTATATAACTGTTGATGGGGTTTTCGTTGTTCTCTGGGTCAAAACATACTCATTTGAATATTTTTGAAAATATTTACCAAAACCCTAATAGCTTAGAATTAGGGGATAAAATTAGTGTTAGAGATAGGATTTAGTAATAAAGAATGAGCGATTGAAAAAGATGAGATTTACCAATATCCTTACGACTATTCAGCTTAATTTCAAACATAGTTTCAACGAATGGATTTTCACTTTGAGAAGTGCTTGCAGGAACAACAGAAAGAAGTTTTTCTTCTGTATTCCTTATAACCTGTTTAAAACAGAATAAAAGCAGTTTGAAATCATGTTAAAAAGATCAAAAACGTTTTTGTGCTTATACAAAATTCAAAAATGCAATCATTATGCGACTTTATTCTATCATAAGCCTATATAAAGTTATATGACACCACCATCAGGTATTACTTTAAATGAATTAAAATTTTTGTGGAAACTCTGCTTCCTGTAAAAGCATAAAATATGTTATGAAAGTTTTTGACAGCACTTTGTGGTCACACTAATTTAAATATATTTAAAAATCTTTTTTAGTTAAAATTCTTGTTTAATATTTAATTTACGTAAATTACATTGCTTTTTTCATATATTTTAAGGTTTTTTCAAAAAGTTACCAATTCATTAACGTTCGATGTTGAAACAAAGCAACAATATTTTAGCGAACATTAAATTAGAAATGTATATTGATGCATTAAATATTCAAGAAAAAAGTTTAAACTTATTTTGCACAACGAAACTAAAACTGACTAATACGTAATAATATTTAACGCTATTCGTGTAAAAATGCTGTTTTACTTTTTTATAATTATTTTTTTTAGATATGAAAACGTAGTTGCTAGTTTATTTTGAAAAAGTTATTCTGAAACTCTGGTTCATAAATTAAATGGTGCGCTTTTTTGAGAAACCGTGTAAATTATTCGGGAAAGGTAAAAACTCGAGAAATGTTGTCTTTAATTCATACTGTGAACATCTGATACCATATTTCTTGTTTTTTTAACCTTTATTTCACTGTAGAAAGAAAAAAAATAGATCAGAATTTAAAGTAAAAACGCTTTTTTTAGACTTCAAAGTACTGCTTAGAAAAAAAAATTTAATAGGAAAAAAATTTAACCATTATCTACCTAATCTATGTTTTTTTCTGTTGACTACCTAAGGGAAGTCCTCGGGAGACCCTAAGTTTACATGACCAATACTCTTAACAGACAATAGCTGCGCAGTTGATTTTTCGATATTTTGGAGAAAATTTATTGTAGTTTAGTGAAATGTCTTTACTTTTAATATATTTGCTATTAGTCTTTTCCTATTTTGCATAAAGTTGAAGGTCCTCAAATTTTTGTTGATTGCTTTGTTTTGCTTTGTGTTGTTGCTTTGCATAATAGAAACCAGCCCAAACAGTTTAGAAGATTCAGCCAATTGTTTCTTGAACGTTCGAGAAAAAGAGATAAAAAGACAAAAAGAGAAAAAAATGTGTTGAACTATATCAAACGTCACAATGCTTTTAACTACAATCAACTATATATGAATAAAGCGGTAAAGCAAATCTTTGCAAACACTTATGAAAACAATTTGCAGACAAATAAATTAAGGAGGGTAGAGTATTGATTGCGCAATCGGTGCCAATGAAAAGCTACGTCATAATAAAAAACTTAAAATTGCTTTAAAACAGGGCTTCTCAAACTTTTTTGTTCTGCGACCCCATTTTAAACCTGCGGCAAATTTTGGGACTTTTTCAAAAGACATTTAGACGAGATTTCTTGATTTTCGTCCTCAAATTAAGTATTTTCTAAAAAAAAAGATCTTCACTCAGAAGCAAGCTGCGATTTATCTATTTTGGTCCCCAAATTTAAGCGTTCTCTAAAAAAAAGCCTTCACTCAGAATCCAGCTCCGATTTGTCAATTTCTCCCTAAATTATCTGATTTGTCGATTACATGTGCAATAACCATAACTTTTTCAAAAAGTTTCGCGGCACTACTGGCATTTTCAAAGTTTTGCGGCACAAAGCACAAAAATCCAATTTGTTTCACGACCCCAAAATTTTTTTACGGGACCAACAGTTTGAGAAGCCCTGCTCTAAAAGACCGAGAATCAACTATAGAGTTATAAGTTTAAGATTGGAATTATGAATGGAGTGTAACACTATTACAGTACATTGTACGAGTAATGTAATTACCTCTATTCTACTAAGGATATAAAAGTTGTTTGCATTTGTTAAGGAATGAATGATTTTATTGGCTGCACTTTCTTTCTCTTCGTTTGATTCAGTATTAACGTACAAAAGGTTCCAACCTGAAAAAAATCTCTATAGATTATTATCTATTCACTTTGATTGAAATAAACAAATACAACCAACACTGAGCTTATTGTGGACATTAGCCTTTAGCGCTTTGTTACATGATATCAAGTCAGATGCAGCCATACCCAGCTACCTTGTCATGACAAGCTGTGCCCTGGTGATCGAAATTTTAGTTTTTCCAATGTAGTTTCTTAGAAAAAAGTGAAATTTTTAGATCTCTATTACGGTAAGGATTTTAAAATAATTGGAAACCAAATGAACATTGACAAAAATTTTTTGCATTTTTTAAAAATCTAAGCATTTTATGACAGGTTTATTTTGGACATTTTCTATTTTAATTAACGTACTTATGATACTATCGGTTAAAATATTGTTTTTGTCGTCAGCGTTTGGAAGGGCATCCACTCCAAGTCAGACACAAACAGGACTTGGACCGGAATTTATTCTTTTACTGCCCCAGGCTGCTGTACTGCCCGGATCAGATGGTGGCACTGATGGTGTTAAGCCAGCATCAAGTTTCGTCATTCAAAACCGTCAGACCTCGTGCTCCGTGTGGTGCTCGATCTATGGGAATGTTATTAGGACGTGTCCGCGGTTTGTTCTCAGGCGCTGCACTCGCAATTGGGTGAAGAAACGAGACGCCATTTGTGCATGGACGAATGCAATCGCTTAAGACCAGTCCGCAGACGATCAAGCCCCACCCAAGCTGTTCGGAGCAAGCTCATTCCACCAGGGCTGGTACTGATCCTGGGTATGAAAACATGGAGCTTGGATGTATTCTCGCAGTACTTCGCGTTCCATCTATAATTTGTTCACTAAGAAGCGAGGATGCTTAGTCCGACAAGATTGTTCAATAGATTCCGCGCAGCTGACACAAACGGACGTCTTGATCTTAGTCTCTTTTGGCAAGCATCTAAAGACCCACTCAAGCTCAGCTGGCTGGATACCTGAAAGTATGGATACGAATGTGATCCATTGGATTGGGACGCAGGCATCCAGTGATTACGTGCAAGGCGTTATTCAGGACACTTTCTATGAGGCGAGTGTGAGCGCTGCGACACCAGACTGGCGCGTAATACATTGTTGAGTATATTGGCACCAGCACTCCATCATGTGCCTACAAGTCGCTTCAGCGGTGTGACGCGCGAAAAGAGTTTTTGCACAATACTACTAGATGGTGACGAAACGTGAGTGATTTGTCCAATTTTACCCCAAGATAAGAAGGGATTGGACAGAACCGTAAAAGTCTATTATTGTTCTAGACCAGGGGTGGGCAATCTACGGCCAGCGGGGCACATGCGGCCCGCCACGACTTTTTGTGCGGCCCGCGAAAGCCTCAAGCAAATAACTTTACTCTCTCTTCGCTTTCTGTCGTAGTGATCTATAAAAAAAGTCATCACATTCAATCAATGTCGAAAATTTGAGATCACTTTTTTCGAGAAGAAAAAGGATGTTTTGGACATTGATTAGAAGTGATGATCTTTTTTGTGCGGCCCGCAGACAAAATCAGCTTGAAAATGCCGCCCTCGAGTTAAAAAGTTTGCCCACCCCTGTTCTAGACTTTTAGCTCAGGTTTAGCCTCTCGATTATTTATGTAAAAGGCTGTCGTCACTGTCTTAGTGTGACTGAGCTTCAACCTCCAAATCTGGAGATACACCGAAAGTGTAGTCATATCTTAGCTTAGAGTGCCCTCCAAGTCCTTCCAGTTTCCAGAAGAGTGCAGCAATGTTAGATCGTCTGTATAAGCAAACTTTTTGGAAATCGTCGAGGGCAAGTCGTACGTATAGATGTTGAAAAGGAGAAAGCCAAGATCGATCCCTGAGGAACACCGTTTTTCAGATGGCGTAACCTGCTTTGCTTGCTGTCACCGGTAGTAAAGGTGAAACTTCGGTTTTCGGACAAGTTCTGCCGCTGAACATCGAAGGCCTCACTTTCCAAGCAAGATGAACATTTTGCTTGATTTTATATGACTCTCGGCTGAAATTAATTAAAACTTTTTTGGTTGTACGAGATAAATTATTATCGTTTTCTGTTCTGCTTGTTTGGCATTTTAAACTTGAAAACTGCAGTTTCGGAAAATGCTAGATTAAATTTTAAGACGTATAACTAAAAGCAGAAGTCTTTGTAGAAAACACAAGTTTAGTAAAAAATTCCTTGAAAACCCAATGGATTTGTATTTTTCCAAACCGGTGCTTAATTTAGTTTCAAAAACTTTTTTATTTTATATTCAAACTGATCAAAATTTTTTTTGGTTGTGTTTTTGATTTTGCTTTCAGTAACTGTTTTTCAATTGTATTCCAGTTAAATAACGTAAAATGCTTCCAGCGCATAATTCTGATTTTTGAAGAGTCTGCCAACTGCTTACAATTACTAAATAATTCAACTTTTTTCATTCTCACCTCTTCTACGTTGTTGTGCAAATATTAATCCATTCTTCAAATTTAAAGCAAAAAATAAAAAACTTAAACATTTAAATAAATTGTTTCTTCTAAACATCTTCAAACACCTTAGTTTAGTTTGCTACTGCTAAAAATAAATAAATAAATACTGCAAGGCAACATTAATGGCACGTTTGGCTTTCTTTTATATTTATATTACAATTTAATTTAGAATATTTTCTTAAATATTTTACCGTTATCAAAAGATAACGGTAAAATATTTAAGAAACGGTATATCAAAAGATAACGGTAAAACACATAAAAAAACCACGGTTCTATTTAAAGAACAGATTTTAGAGTTTTGCTGTCTTCTTGTTGATCTGTGAATATGTTATCACATGATTTCTATCTAACAATCGAAGTTGTCTACTTGAATGTCAAACAGTCGACTTGTATCTCAAAAACTATTAACATTTTTTATTTAATTTTTTAAAGCAAATCTCAGTAAACTTAAACATACTAATCATCCTTTTTGAGTTGACATTTGCTAGCGTGCCACGATAAACAAGAATTCCAAGATTATAATAACGAAAGTTTCATAAAAAATATCAAGTTTCAACCTTTCACGCTTCTTTCTAAATTTTTTTAAAATTTATTGTATTATTATCTCGTGACAAAAAATATTTTCTGTGGTATATGAAAACAAAAGCAAAAAACACAAATAAGTTTTTGAAGAAGTTTTTTAAAAAATCGTTCGTAATTTTAAATGTGAAATAAATTGAAGTGTTTTACACGATCGGCATATTGTCTTTAAAAATATAATTTGTCCGATTCAACCAAAACAAAAGAATTTAACACAGAAAAGAAAATAAGAGTGATTGCTTGAAGACAACACCTGTCAGCTTAACATTTTTTTCTCAGAATGAAGCAATTTTTCTTCAATTTAGGATTTAATTTATTTCAGAATAAAGCTTCAAGATTAATTAGATAGAATCAAACTCATTTAAATATACAAAACTTTATACAACTTTAGCTCATATTAAATCTGTAATATGTTTAAGTGAGTGACAACTGTATTTTCCGATTAGTTTTACTTTTGCTTTTACGTTAATTACAATTATTAGTTGATCACTAAGTAACTACTACTGATACTCTACTTAATTGAATAAAAAAATTTTGGTTGCTTATATTGGTTTTGCAAATTTAATTTATAATGTTGAGTGCCACCATTCATAAAATATTGCTATTCAAATCTTTATAAAAAACAAACTTTTAATTCGAGCGAACTTTCTTTTAACTCAAACAAGCTAAATTAAGCTAAATGGTTTTTTAACGTTTGTTGTTGTTTCTTCATTTAGACACAACTAATTAAGCAATGGTAGCCACTTTTAAACACCGACACTTTCTGCTGCTTTCACTCGCTCGTAAATCCGTAGCAACGACACGCTTTAGATACCGTTGCCAGAAGCTTTAGAAAAACATGTTTTTGAAAGGATTTTGTAAGTTTTGACGCATGCCTTAAATTGTGGTCAAAAGGTTTTGCCGTGTAACTCGATAGTAGGAGATTACAACTTTCGTTTCGCTGTCTAGACAAAAACACTGCTTTGCAGAACTGACCTCGACAAATAACCAAATCCGTTCTGTCCAGTGTAAACTTTGAGTCTCTTACAATTTTTTTAGTGTGAATCATAGGGGTAAAAGTAGACACCCTAAGCCTTGCTGAAGTTTTTTTAACATTTTGATTGCTTTTGCTTCCAGTCAACTTTTTGTTTATTACCAAAGTAAAGCAAAGACAATTAAAGAACAAAGTCTTGTCAAAGGCTTTTATAGTTTTTTTGTAATAACACCCATTTTCTCTGGCTGTTTTTTTTCTCTTGCATTAAAATGCAAAAAATTACAACAAATAAACCGGTTTTAATTTATAATAATGAACCAAAAAATAAACTGTTATCTATTGGTTGCCGAAGTTTTTTGAAATCAAGTCTAAAATTGTTTCAACGCTATGCCAAGAATTTTGAGAAATAAGTGAGAAGAGAAAAAAGTCTTGCTCTCAGATTTTTGTCATTTTCTGCGCAAATATAGGGTGACCTAATAAGCAAAACAATGGTTTCTTCTTCTAAATCCATAATTCTTAATCTTTCTTAAGCTCCGAACTCTTTAAAACGTTGCTATGTTTTCGCACTCCCAAAGGCGTATCAGTCAAAAAAAATTGGGGGAGCGACGAAGTTTTGCCCAAAATTTGTGACATTTGCCCAAATCATGATTTTCTAGTACTTTAAAGATGTAACGAAAAAAATTCTGAGATTCTAAGATGAAGACCAGTAAAAAAAATATTCACCTAAATTTGGTTACTATTTTTTGCATTTGATCACTGTCGCTACCCTAAAATTCTTGATTTTGCCCAAATTTTGGAAAATTGGAAGGCAATTGATTTCCCTCTAAAAAAAAGTCATCACTTTTAGTCAAAGCCTAAAACCTCCGATTTCGTCCTAAAAATATAGTAATCTTTAAAAAAAAAGCCGTCCCTTTTAATCGATTACATTATCCCTCCTTTTTTCCTAAAGTTAAAATGCAGACAGGAGGTTAGCATTATGATGCTACTGTAAAAATAGAGCAATATTTTTCTCAAAAGAACCTTTTTTTAACCTTTTTAGGGGGGGGCGGTGCAGCCGCTCTATTTGCATCGTACTAAAGTCAACACTGGTCATCAGTTTTGGAAAGCACGTACCTATGCAAGCAATTCTTTTCTAAATTGAACATTGCAAAAAGTCGGTACAGATCAAAGCTGACAGATAAAAATCTTAGTATGCCGTTGAGAGTTGCCACATCATCAGTTCCATTGGCGTAGCAGCCAAAAAAAATTGGGGAGGCATTAAGGTTTTGTCCAAATTTTATGAGGTTTGCCCGAATCTTGATTTTCTAGAACTTTAAGGATATGAAATTTTTTCCAAAATTTTGGGTGAAGACCAAAAAAAGTCTTTACTTTGGATCTGTCTTATTTTTGTCGATTTTATGTCTCAAAACATAATATTCTTTGAAACAAAAATATCTTTAACTAAATACGAAAACTTTTTTCTGCAATTGGTGTTCACTTTCGAAGCACAAAAAATTTTTTTGTTCCAATAATTCCTTGTCGCTGCCCTAAAATTCCTGATTTTGGCCAAATTTTTCCTATTGCTTCCCGAAAAATTTTGATTTTGCCCAAATTTTGGAAACTTGGGGAACAATTGCCCCTTTCCCCCCGAGGAAAGTATGGCTATGGTCAGTTTGACCAAAGAGTTTCCAAAAAACTCACTTAGAATTGTATTGGTAAAGCTGGTTTAATTTTTGATTAAATGTTTTGTTGTTACTTTCTATTATTTCCTGCTTCAATACCGCGTCAAATAACTTAAGCTGTATGGTTCGCATTGATTTTTCTACTATTCCGTGTATATTTTTGTAATTTTGATTTCTTGCATTTATTTAAGGAAATTTTTGACATACCACGCCAGAGTCTTCGTAGAGTGGCAGTTCTGAGGTCCGTTTCCACTGCGAGAGTTGGAGAGATTATTCTTTGTTTTTGTATTGATTCTTTTACTTCTTTCCGCGCTTAAGCGCTTAAATAAGCAATAAAGAATACTCCCGCCAACGATTGCAGTGGAAACGGATCGTTCGGTGACAAACTGGGTTTTTATCATTTTTGTTTGTTGTTCATTAGTGTTGTTAAACAGTTTCTTCTTTCGTTTATAAAAGGTTTATAACTTTGTGTTGCAAATCTTTTGTTGAATGGATTCTTTGCTTTTCAACGCGCTTTTATAGTTTAAACCAGAAATTTGATGTGCTAAAATTTGTATTAAGATTGTTTTATTTTATCTGATGCCTTATTACGTTTAACCAGTGCTGCAAACTCTACAGATTTTTATTCGTGTTAAGTTCGAGTTCGAGTTTTATTCTATGCTGTAATAATCGAAAGCTCGGCCAAGCCTATCTAAACAATTACTTAAACCTCTTTAAAAAATTCAAAGGCCACCACAAATACCTGTAAATAAATAAATAAAATAAAAAAATAATGAAAGCTGTCATTAACGAAATAAAATAAATTCATTTAATGGGTTCAAGTGAAACAGAGAACGAATATCATTGACAACTTTTTTTTTTAATTCTATTTTTATATTTATTTTTCTGACTCGCAGGAAAGCGACGCAGGCGCTAATACATAGGGTAAGAAATTACCCCGACCTGCTTCCGAAGATGCCAAGATATTGCTGTCCACTTGTAATTTAATGGAGATATTACTGAAATTTAGAACTGCTTGCCAAGACCACCACGCAGGGGAAAGTGCAGTAAAGTGTTTTTCCCAAGGACACAACAAAATGGCACGAGTAAGTTTTGAACAGAGACCATGTTGATCGAACACAGTCCCGGCGCTCTAACCACTGGACCATGTTGCCGAAACAATTCAGTCGTCCTATCGAAAGTAAATGTACAACTTAGTTGCATTTGAAATTTAACAATTTAATACCAAAATTAAAATCCAAAATATTATTTTTTTCTTTTCAAAATTCTTTAATTCAGGGCTTCTCAAACTTTTTTGTTCTACGACCCCATTTTAAAAAACAAATTTTTGTGCAACCCCTATATGTGCAGGCTAATTTTACGTTAATTTTTCCTGTGGAAAACCACGCGTGTGTTGGAAAAATCATGTACAGCATCAGTGGTGGATATTCCAATTTAGGGGCCCGAGGCAAGAATTTTCAAAAAATTTTTGTTCCAAAATCAGGGTGTTCTCTAAAAAAAAAAAAAGCTCTTCACTTTCATTTGCTCTCAGTTTTCCCTATTTTCGTCCCAATCGAACTGCGATTTATCTATTTTTCATTTTGTTACTCATTTTGTCTCTTGGTTTATCTATTTTGTCACTCAGAATCGAACTGCGATTTATCTATTTTCTTTGCCAACTTCAGGTGTCCTCTCAAAATGCCAATTTCTTTCGCGACCCCATTTGGGGTCGCGACCCATAGTTTGAGTAACCCTGCTTTAATTGATAAACTTAAATTCAATCATACATTGTTTGAGTTCGAGTTTGACAAAAAAAGACCGAGTTCTTCGAAATCGAGCTCGCAGCCCTGCTTTCAACATAACTTATAAGGAAACTTTCAGCTTTTTAAATTATTAAAAGGTTTTAATGCGTGACTAAAACCTTGTACCGCCCGGTTACTCAGACAAAGCGGCCCGCGGCAACCAATAGGTTCGTCCCCCTGATCTAAATGACACAAAGTTAACCTTTCTTAATAAGAAGTTATTTTATGTACTTGCTTATATAGACCAATACATAGAGAAAGGCTTAATTACGACGGTTTTTCTTAAACTTGCTAAAACGTTTTGTATTTACTAACACCGATAGTAAACACAACTGTTATGAAAAGAAACCAATTATCATACCACTTTCTTTTATCGCAGTTTTGTTAGCTCGAGCTGAAGTCAAGCTGTTTGACTATGTTCGCAAAACTATTTTTTTAGATAGCTTTTCCGAATGTAGCCAAGCACCACATATCAAACCAAATCTATATCGTCTGTACAAATAGGCTACCAATGTTTTTTAAACAACACTCTTTCAGGACTGCAATATCAAAACTACAAAATAACGAAAAAAAAGTAAGACCAAATCTATTTTGAAAATTTCAAATAAAGAATCTATAGCAAGTTCAACTTGCATGGTACTTCAAAGTGAAAATTTTAACCTTACGCGTCCGCAGTGCCTTTTTTGCAAGTCCAAATAGGTACAAAAAACCGCTATAAAATGGATTTTTTAACAATTAAGCAATATTTAATTAGTATTTCCCCATTAACTGTAAAAAAAAGCTGTTTAAAGTTTATATTATTGAAAAGATAATTTTTTCGTGATTAAAATGGTATAAAATTTTTTTAATTTGTTGAAAAGCAAGTTTGCAATTCAAAAAATAAAGAAATCCACTTTTCCTTGCAAAAAATCTCTTTTTTCCCAATAATTACAACTAGCGGCAAGATAATTTAAATTTGTAAGTTGCTACGTGTTGCTAGAATCGTCCTCTGTCTGGTAAAATAAGTTTTTTTTGGATATCTTGCGAAACTTGCGCGCTCTGCGCGATTTTGTTGCAAAAGAAATATGGCGGACGGTTCATTAGTTATTAGACCAACTACTTTTTAAACTTGATCCGAGTGTGTGTGCTTGCGCGCCATTGTTTGAATCTTTTCGCGCTTGACATTGACCGACAAAAAGGTTTCTGCCTTTTTTTGCTAACAAATCAAGGAAAAAAATCGAAGAGTTTAGCTTTGATCAGCAATGAAACTTGGTTTCTTGTCACTGCATAAATATTTATGTAACACATTTCGATCGAGTATTTTTGCTAAAGCATAAAACTACACCGGTACTATGTTTTAGCACAATATTTTCAATTGGCTGATTTAACTTTAGCAAATAGAAATTTATAAATCAATTTTTTTATGCAATTATTGAATCGTTTCGTGTGATAAGCAATAAAGCATTTTACAAGGTCACCGTGCACATGGCACAACAATCCTTTATCATTTTTATTATTTATTTTCATATTGTCTTCCTCACTCGGTAAAAAGCTTCGGAGACGCTATACATGTAAATAGAGCAACTGTCAAGTCGTCGTCGTCGTCGTTTGAAGAGGTATCCACTCCAGGTCAGACACAAACAGGACTGGGGCCGAGGGTTTATCCTTTTACTACCCCAGACTGCTGCACTGCCTGGATCAGATGCTGGCAGTGATGTCATTAAGCCAGCATCGAGTTTCGTCATCCAAAACCGTCAGACCTCGTGCTCCATGTGGTGCCCGATGTATAGGGCACGCTGTTAGTACATGGTCTGCGGTTTGCTCAGAGGCGCCACACTCGTAATTCGGTAAAAAAGCGATACCCCATTTGTGCATGGACGAATGGAATCACCCAACACCAGTCCGCAGGCGGTTGAGCTTAACCCAAGCTGCTCGGGGTAAGCCCATCCCAACAGGCCTGGAACCGGTCTGGGGCACAAAAGCACGGAGCCTGGAAGCACCTTCACAGTACTCCGTTTTCCATTTATGATTTGTCCATTCAGAGGCGCGGATGCCAAGTCTGGCAAGGTTGTCCAAGAGATTCCGCGCAGCTGGCACAAACGGGCGTCTGGATCTTAGTCTCACTTGGCGAGTATCTGAGGACCCACTTAACAGACCATGCAAAATATGATTGGGGTCCAGATATCCACGGTAAGCCAAGGAGAATGTCGCTCCCATTCGGCGAAGCTCAGCTGGCTGGATGCCTGAGAGTATAGGTAGGTGGTCCGTTGGAGTGGGACGCAGGCATCCAGTAACCATGCGCAAGGCGTCATTCAAGACACTGTCAATGAGGCGAGTGTGAGCACTGCGACATCAGACTGGCGCACAGTACTCAGCTGTTGAGTAGACTAGAGACAAGGTGGCTATGCGTAGTGTTTTAGCACCAGCACCCCATCCCGAGCCCACGAGTCGCCTCAGCAGTGTGACGCGCGAAGATAGTTTTTTGCGCAATGCCACTAAATGGTGACGAAACGTGAGTGATCTGTCCAGTTTTACCCCAAGGTAAGTAGGGGTTGGACAGAACGGTTAAAGTCCACCGTTGTTGTAGACCTTTAGCTCACGTTTGGCCTCTCGGTTGTTTAAATGAAAGGCTGTCGTCACCGTCTTAGTGTGACTGAGCTTTAACCTCCAAGTCTGGAGATACGCTGACAGTGTGGACATGTCTTGGCTTAAGGTCCCCTCCAAGTCCTTCCAGTTTCCAGAAGAATGCAACAATGCTAAATCATCAGCATAAGCAAACTTTCTGGAAATCATGGAAGGAAGATCGTACGTATAGATGTTAAATAGGAGGGGAGCCAAGACCGATCCCTGAGGAACGCCGTTTTTAAGACGGCGTAGCCTGCTTTGCTTGCTGTCACCGGTGGTAAGGGTCAAACTTCGATTTCGGACAAGCTCCATGATCATTTTGACCATGTGCTTATCCGGAAGTAGTCTCAGCAGCTTGCAGGTAAGGCCACGGTGCCAGACAGTGTCATAAGCAGCTGTCAGATCGATAAATACGGCACCGGCCTTCTTTTTAGCCTCAAAAGAATCCTCGATGTTCTGGGTTAGCAGAACAACTTGATCTACGGTTGACTTCCCGCGTCGGAACCCAGCCTGCTCTTTAGGGAGCAGCGGATCGATTAATGGTTCAACGCGGGCATAGATAAGCCTCTCGAGGATCTTGTAGGGGACACAGAGCAGAGATATCGGTCGATAACTCTTTGGGTCCCCCACGGGCTTTCCTGGTTTTGGGATCGCGACCACAAGCGCTCTTGTCCAGATCTTGGGAATTTTGAGTCGGCGCAAACAGGAAGAAAGGAAGTCACGTAACCAGGACTTCAAAGCAGCTCCGGCATGGAGTATAAGCTCGGGGCAGATGGAATCAGGTCCCGGAGCTTTACCTGGTTTTAAATGTTGAAGGGCAGCAGCAAATTCTCTCTGTGAAAAATTGTCAGAGATATTTACTGCGTCTGGTATTGTGGCCCTCCAAAGGTCAGACACTTCTTGAAAGACAAGTCGAGATGACTTGCGGTCAACAGCCTCGTATTTCCCATTTCTAACCAACTGAGATGCAATAGCATCGGCTGAAACGGGACAGTGACGAGGAGAGTGTCGTGACCTACCAGTAAGGTTGTTCAAAATACTCCACGCTTTTCGACTAGAGTGTGAGAAGTCAATGCTCCGAACTGCTTCGGACCATCGATCCCTCGGCTTTCTGTCAAGCTTGGCAAGCAGAACTGTAGCAGCCAAGCCTGAGTCGTCTCCCTGAGGAGACTGCAGAAAGGTTTTATAGAGGGATTCACACTCTGCATCCCAACACGGAATGTAGGTATTTCGATACCCGCGTGGGATAGTCTTTTTGGCTGCTTTCTTAATGGTGTTACAGAAGTCCTGGTAAGCCGCATCCACATCAAGTGTATCAGGCGGCAACAAAGTCTTTGCGAATTTATTCGTCAAAGCAATGTAGTGACTCCATTTGGCCTTGCGGAAGTTCCATCGCTTAACAGGCATGCTTGGCACTGCCATAGCAAACCTTGGTGGTGTAATAAGCGAAGGTCGATGTTGTGACCTGGGGAACTTGTCAAGGACACGTCTATCCGGTAAGCGACTGTTTGGACCTACGCTGGCGAAAGCTAGATCCGGATTGGTACCAGTGTTCCAGCGGCCGGAATAAAAACTGGCAGCGTCCTTGGCATTATATAGGAGGGCAAGACAATTAACACTTGCCCATCCAGCCAAGCACTCACCATCCGGACTGTTGTCGTCGTAACCCCAGTCAGCATGACGACAGTTAAAATCGCCAGCGTACAGACAGGGGTGAGGAAACACTGGAAGATCCAGGGTTCGCAATCGCGTTGGCGGTGGTTTGTAGACGTTGACTATTTTATAACCATCAACTTCCACACACAACCACTCGATCTCCGATGTCCGTGGAGATTGGTCCAAAAGCGTGTATCTCAGTCGCTCGTGGACAAACGTGGCAAGACCATGCTTCCTGCTTAAAGAAGACCCAGCTAGTTGGTAGTTTGGTAGTACCAACTTCTCTGCATCAGTGCAGTGAGTCTCCTGCAATAGGATGACGAGTGCCTCAGACTGCATAGCGAGATGATGAAGAACGTTCATCTTGCTTGCAGTGAGGCCTTCGATGTTCAGCTGAAGAATAGTGGGTTTTCGGAACTTGTTGGCAATGTGCCCTGAAAAGGGCAGTTTTATCCCAGCATTGCCCCGTGCTGAAAAGGACGTTTGCCGATTAGCAGACCCACATTGAACATCGGAATGGGTGGATACCCTTCCGTTTTGGTAGGTTCGGTTTCGGTCTGTCATTTTAAAATCAATGAACAGACTTACTCACGGCCCAGGCTGCGTGAAAGCACCTACCATCTGGGCCAACTGTTAAGTAATCATTGCGACTTGCTGCAGGAGATGCCAAGGTATTGCTGTCGGGTTCAAATTTTATATTTTGCTTTCTTTGTCGTTATTTAGAGATATTAAGAAAATCTAGAGCTGCTTGCTCAGACCGCCAAGCAAAGGAAAGTGCCGTAAAGTGTCTTTCTCAAGGACAAAATATTGTGAGTTGTTTTCAAACCGCTACCGTGTCGATCAAATTCGCCATCAATCAAAGCGCTTTTATCCAATCGGTCACCCTGTTAACTTTTTATAATGAATACGAAATTACACCAGGGCAAAATTTTTACACGAGAGCAAAATTTTTCAAACACGAGCCGTATTTAATAAACTAATAAAGTTCGCGAGCCGCAAAAAGTAATAAATTGTAATTAGATAAAGATTAAAATAAATTAACTTATTTCCAGAGCTTTGCCCAAATTTTATGACTTTTGTCCCGAAAACTTAATTATCTATAAAAAAAGCCTTCACTTAAAATTTGTCTTCATGCCGTTCGTTGCTGGGCTTTTAAAAGCTTTTTAGCTGACAATTAAAATTCTGATTTCGTATCAAAGCGCAGCCTTATATAAACGGATTTGCGCATTTGCCTGGGTATTGTGACGTCACAGATGGATGTTTGGAAATTTTAGTAAATAAAGTCAAGCGGTCTACATTATTGGTTGGCATTCCAGAATGCCAGCGGACGTGCAACACTAAGCAGCTGTGGATGTCAGCGGATGCGTAAGGGCTAAAGGTGATTCGCTGGAAGATTTTTTTCGATTACTTGCACTTTTACAACTTTTTTGCCAACCAACAAAATATATGGGCTACACAGAAAAGAAAACCACAGATCGGAGCACTGTATTCAGAAAAAAAGGCGAATCTTCTGGTATGTTGGTGTATATTTGTATTCATCTCATAACTCTCGGAAGATTGAAATGGCAACATTAAAGCAATGCTCGGCAATCTTTTTTTATTTATCGCACACTACAAAAACTTTCAAAATTTTGCGGCACTCCACAAATTTTTTCAACTATTTTACCTTTTGGACTAGTAAAAACCTTTTTTAGTTTTATTTGGATCAACGACAAAAAACGGCTCGAGATCAAATAAAAATCAAAAATCCTCAAAATATCAACGACAAAAAACGGCTCGAGATCAAATAAAATTCATCAGTCGAAAAGGTTTTTTAATTTGCATTTTAACCAATGCCTCGTTTAATTTTATTTTAAAATAAATTGTCATTTTTTTGACCGCACTATAAAGAAAAGTTTTGCTATCCGATCGGTCTAGCAATTTCAAAGCTTATATTTCAAAAAAACCAAAATTTTTTTATGTCCTAAAAATATGTTTAAATTGCCTTTGTTCTGCGGCAGATCTAGCTCGTCTTGTGGCACACCGGTTGCGAAGCACTGCATTTAAGCTATAGCGATGCAGAATGACTTTTTGTGATAAGACTGTGACTTGCCAGCAGAAAGATGCGATTTCGATGCTTAGTCTATCAGACTTGTTTCCATTCTGTATTTGGGAAAGGAAGATGACAACAATGAGGTTTTGCTGCATATCTACAATTGTAACTATATCTAAAATAGAATTAGTTGCATTCAGGCCAAACTAATTCTAAAATAGAATTAGTTGCACTCTACATTCATACGAAGAAGAAGTATGACGAGGCAATTGTTAAAATGCTTTAAGAGATGCAGGATAATTCTTCTTGTTGCTAACAGTGCTAAACCCAAGATTTTTCATAAACTCATTGAACAGGCGCACAACAAAGAAACTCGCACACAAAGAATTGACTCATAAGGAATAAGAAATATATTTGCATACTAGCAAGCAGGGTGTGCTCAAACTTTTAATTACTGATAAATCGCAAGAAGGTTAATTAATATAATGTCGAGATACCGTAAATATGTTTAATAAATTTATCCAACAGTTAATTGTAACATATAAAACCAAGGTCTATTTGGTATCTAATTAAAGCTTGGTAGTTGTAATGCAGTGGTTTTTAGTCGTTATCAAACTTTTTTAAGCAGCGCAACTTATTTTACACAAAAAATATCCACCCATCAAAAAAAGATCCATAAAAAGTTTTCTTAAGTATATCTATATATTGAAAATCAAATTAAGATCAAAAAATGTCGCACTACTCCTTTTCAACAATGAATAAAAAACAGTCTCAAAAGGTAAAACGAATAACTCAGCATTAAATATATAGATGAAAAAAGGCATGTTCGTTTCACAACAGAACTGATAGATTTACCGTATCTTTATTTGCACATTGGTTGGCGATATAAGTCATTTAATGAATCAATTTCTAGTTAGACTTTAGCATGTTATCAGACAAATGAAAAATTTTAGAGTTTTCAAATGGTTTTAAAGAAACTGGCTCTCTACGTAGTTTAGTTACGGTAAAACCTATTTTTGGGTTCTAATTAAACTCGAATAAAATGCTTAATTTTATTGCTTTAATAGCTTTTAAAATAGAACGTCAAGTTTCTTTAAAACCTAAAAACTTTCAAAATTTGCATATTTTTTGCTGTTGAAGCCTCGTAATTATTTGCTTCAAAAACAAAATTCAAATAAAATTCAAAAAATACTTGGCAATAATGAGTAAAGTGACCTTAAATTAGATTTGAATCAAACAGCTGTGATAAGATTTTTATAATTGTTTGTGACTAGCTTACAAGAGAATAATAAACAAATTCATTTAATGGGCTCAACTTGTTGAATAGGGCCTACATACGGGCAAATAGGTAAATAGGCTTACAAATGTTTACGTTGGACGAAAGAGAAAAAAAGAAGCAATTAGACCAAGTCATATAGGCGTATATTTCAAAATTGAGTAACTTTAACCTTCCCTAATAGTTTATTGTCGGTACCTGAAAAATTTTGATTTTGCCCAAACTTTTTGCGTTTGAGGGGCAGCAATTGCCGTCTTAGTTTGCACGGGTATGCCTAGTTAAATTTTTAAGCTATTATGAAACGGTTATTTTTAGTTTTTTGTTTAAATTCTTTAGATTAATCAAAATTTTAACACTATTAAGTTTTAGAATGTAAATGGTTAAATCAGAAAATTTAGTAAAATAAATGATTTTAGTTTAGCTTGTAGAACAGAGGTGGAGTCGACATTCGGTGCTTCGAGACGGCGACGAGACGAGACTTTGGAGCAGCGAAAACCGAGACGAGATGAGATTTTGGAGTATCGAGACCGAGACGAGACACGAAACTATACATAAATTATTTTGGTTTAAGCCAGGATTGTGAAGTCAGAGTCGGAAGTCGGAGTCGCATGTTTTTGGTTGGAGTCGGAACCGAAGTAATTTTTAAATATGATGTAACCGGAATCACTTTTTTTAGGTATACTGGAGCTGATCTGGGATTCGTATTTTTCTTTGGTCAGTGCAACTTAAATTTTTGGTTAATTGCTGGAAGCTATAGTCATATTTATCATCTGAATAATTCAAAAATAAGCAAGCAAAAAAATACGGCGAGTACTTGAATAGCTCACCTTTTGAACTTTAATTTGAAGTGCAAACTAAAAACGATTTTGGCTTTATGTTGACAGCCAAATTTGGCTTTTTATTTGCAAAATCAAACTTAAGTTTTGGTTTGGGAGTTGTTTTTGAAAATTCAACAAAAGATTAAAAAAAGATTTTTATTGTAAAAAATGCATCTAAATGTGCTTAATTGCTTTTGAAAGTCAAGTGACGAATAAAAAAAGTGTCGTGATTCGTGTATGCCGAATGCGTGGTTGCGGCATGCTCGGCTTATGCTTTGTTTTATCGGTCGTGTCCCGCTTCTCATTATATTTATCGTGTGAAATTATGTGTGAAGGCGTTTCTGTGTCCCACGGTCGGTGATTTGTACATTCGGTCATGCTCACTAGTCACTATATATTGTTACGTGGCTGTGCCACTCAGTAGATAAGCGACGAAATAATGCATAAGGTGATAGCGCTACTCTGAGATAGAGACGTGTTTTTACTGTAATAAATTCAATAAAGTTTATTTGAATAAGGTTTTGGTTATACTATGTTAAGATTAGTTTAAAACATATTCTCTAATCCTAACAAAAGTCTTTGTTTGAATTCAGCCCTCCCTAAAATGTCAAGATTCTTTAAGAATTGTGGGTACTTGTCTCAAGCTACAGCTTGTAATCTCTTATCATTCCCAATACTTACAATATGCATTAACTAAACAAAAAAAAGTCCTTTGGTCAACAGTTGAGTGTAACTAGAGTAAGAATAAAAATTTTTTAAGTTGAATGTCCTCTTAATTGCGAACAAGAAAAGGTATTATGAAAAGCTAACTCTGCAGTTACTAAAAGCTATTTTTATCTAAAGGGGTGTCGCTTCTTGTTTGCTGGATCCTCTCTGGTTGTAAAGTATGATTTAATTATAACCAGGGTTGTGGAGTCAAAAAAATTTCTTTCGTTTTCCGTATATAGAGAAAAATATTTTTCAACTCCGACTCCAGCTCTTTAAAATTTTACGATTCAAACTTTGACTCTAGAACATCTGAAAAAACGACTCCGACTTTATCTCTAAAGCTGGGACTCCCGCGATTTCGATTTCACAGCCATGAAGGCCTAATTGTCAAGTGTTTAAAGTGCGTTAAATGACGTGATTTTGATCGACATGACCAACGTTCCCTCTAAGAGCTTGCTTAGTGTGCGCGGAATAAAAGGCTGTATGAGCAGTGGTGGATATTCAAATTTAGGGGCCCGAGGTAAGGATTTTTAAAAATTGATTTTCAGTAAAAAAGAAAGAGTTTTGATCTCGTCTTGCACTTTTTCTCCTAAAATCATGTTGTTCTTAAAAAAAGGTCTTCACCTAGAATCAATCTTTACATTTCCCACTTTTTTTTTAGAGAACACCTTGATTTTGGGAGCAAAATAGGAAAATCCGAGAGATGAAACCGAAGTGAAGACCTTTTTTTTAGAGATTACCATAATTTTCGAAGAAAAAAATGAAAGACAAGATGAAAGCTCTTTTTCTTTTTTAGAGGACATCAATTTTTGAAAATCCTTGCCTCGGAGCCTTAAATTTGAATATTCACCACTGTGTAGAGCTTGCTTCTGATTGAAAGCACGTATTTAGCTTGTCTTGCCAATACTTATGCAGTGCGCGGCAGAACGAAAGTACTGCGCGGCCGCGGAGCCGCGCAGCTTAGAGGAAACTATGGACATGACGGTTAAAAATCTACTCGAGCCATTCTGTTGTATCCTTAGGAAAGACCCTTTTATGGCAATTTTCCTGCTTGACGGTCTTGGCAAGCAGTTCTAAATTTTAGTCATATCTCTATAAACTAAAAAACAAACTAAAAATTTTCTATTGAACAGCAACATCTTGGTATCTCCGGGAGCAGGTCGGGGTAATTGCCTAATTGCTTGCCTAGGTACAGCGCCTCTGTTGCATTCCTGCAAGTCAAGAGGATAAATATAGAGATAAAATGTAAAAATGTAAAATAATTTAGCATAAATCGCAGTTTTCAAATGCAATAAAGAATCCAATTCCCAACTTCACCGAATCTAAGAAACCGACTCCTGTTTGCAACTCCGACTTCATCAAATCTAAAAAACTACTCCGGCTCCGATCTAGAACATGCGACTCCGGAACTCCGACTCTACAAACCTGCTTATAACTATATTGTTAATTCGGGGTTGCCATAGCCGCATATTTTAGAGTAGAGTTGGATTTCTTTTTTACATATGCTGAGTTGGAATCGTATTATTAGATTTCGTGGTGTCGCAATTGGAAAACCTTGAATTGGTGGAGTTGAAAAATAATTTTTTCGACACAACCTTGGTTTAAACAATTGATACAAAAACGCATAAATTCCTTTCTACATCAAAAATTTTCACAAGTTTGGCTTTGCTAGTGTAGGCATGCCAGTTAAGCGATAGAGTTTTGACAGTGTCAAGTGGAGTGATTACATCGCTTCAACAAACAAATTCGAAAAGACTTTGTTGTTGCTGAATTCACCTGATGTGGAAGCGACTTATCAGGACTCTTTTAACGCTATCAGAAAGCAGCCAAAAAGACTATTGTTGGCGGTTACCAAAACAACTGTAAGCCGTATTAGTATGCAGAGTATGAAACTTTCTATAGAACTTTACTGCAGTGCCTCAAAATGAAACACGACTCGATTTTGGTTGCAATAATTTCATTGACCAGATTTAATGAAAAATTCAGAGGTTGATGGTTTTGATCAGATTTCGTTTTCACATCCACTTTTACATTCTCGTCAAAAAGCGTAGGCTAAAGTATGTTAAAATAATCTTATAGGTTGGTCACGACACTCCCCTCGTCGTTTAGAAATGGGAGATATGAGGCTGTTGACTGCAAGTCAACTAGAATTCTTTTCCAAAAGGTGTTTAACTTTTAAAAAGCATCAACACCAGATTCAGTAATCATCTCGAAGAACTCATTTTTCGTCACAATCTTGTAGCATTGCGCAAAAAATATCTTTTCACGTCACATGGTTGACCTGTAGGCTATTTGGTCTATTTAACAGCTGAGTATTTTGCAGTCCACTTGCTTTCCTATCAAATAGTGTCTTGAATGACGTCTTAAACAATTGAATGCCTGCGTCCCACTCCGACAGACCAGTTACTGATTTTTTCAGGCATCAAGCCAGCTGAATTTTTCCAACTAACAGTGAAATTCTTCTTGTCCAACAGTGAAACTTTGGATCCTTACCATTTACTGCATGTAATTTACTTGACTTGCTTCCGAAAAATGCCACGATTTTGTTGTCCAATTGAAATGTTTTATTATTTTTATATTTTATAGGAATATTTTATCCGAATCCGACTCCTGATGTCCAGTTTTTTTTTAGAAAACAATACTTTTTAGGGACGAAAATTAAGAAATTTCGGACAGATTCGAATTAGGGACAAATTTTTCCTGTTAACGAACGTCCCGATTCATGACTTCAAAAATATGGTCAACCTAATTTTAAGCAAATCGTATTTTGCATTGCCCTTATTGGTGAGTTGGTGTAGGGAGCCGGAGTCGGAATTCTGGAAATTCTTGGAGTCATATTCGAATCTTAAATCTTCCGACTCCGCAACCCTGATAAAGATTGTCATGGTTTAATTCTACTGTGACTAATGCAAATTTAAAAAGAACCATGACGCCGGAATGGCTAAAAAAACGTACAAATAATCTATTTTTTCTGAAAATTATGACATATTTACAACACCTATGAATTTTGCCCACATCGCTGCAATGCCTCGATCTGGATTCGAGACAAAGTGATCCAGTGATCCGAGACCGAGACCGAGATCGAGACCGAGACCGAAATGAGACTTTGGCGTTACGAGACCGAGACATCGAAAAATGTGTGTCGAGACGTGTCTCGAGGTATCTACCTCTGTTGTAAAAGCCTTTTAATTAGATTGATGAAATCATACAATAAATTTCAATCGACTGCTCAAAAACATCAGTTTTGCTAATTTGAATTTACCCGCATCGTTAATTTTCAGAAATGCCAGTTTACGAACTAAAAATCATACATAGTCTATGTGTTTGAATGGTTTGAACAACAAACTCACTTGAGCACGAATATAGATTTCACGCAATTTTTGTTCCTTTTTTAAGATTTTAATGATATTATAAACAACATGAGGTATAATAGATAACAACATGATGCTTAACGCTTGTCGGGTAAGTCCCGGTCATGAGGTGCGGCCTTGGTCTTACCACACAGTGGATTCTGTGTATTCCTTGCGCGGCAAAGCCGGGAATCATTTCCAGCTGCTTGTGATCGAGTTGTTGTCGGGCTCGCGTGGTCTAGTGGTGTTGTCTCCTGCTTGGAAGACAACACGTAGCGAGTTCGATTCGCAGTGAGATATGCATCACTGACGAGCTCTAATAAGAGCGAAACTCGAGTCTGGTGCTTCTCATTTTAAGCAGTTTGGTTTCTATTAATTTTTAAGATTTTTATGAATTAACACAATGCAGCATTTAGCTGCAATAGATAGCCTAAACATAGTCTAAGACACCAGCTTCAAACAACAAGATTTTTTTATGAAAAAAGCAGTTCTGGTTTTAATTCTGGTTTTCAAGTTTTTGTGAAACGATTTGCCATTTTAAAAGAAATATAAAGGCCTACAACTTGCCGTAATATTGTGAGTAAGTTTTGTTATATAAATGTCATCATCAACATAATCATCTCTATTTATTTTCTTGATTTGCCGGATGTATGAATTTATTATTATTATTATTATATTATTATTTTTATTTTCCTCCTGACTTGCAGGAAAGCGACGGAGGTGCTAATACATAAGATAAGCAATTATCCCAACCTGCTTCCGGAGATGCCGAGATATTGCAGTCCGCTTAAAATTTAATAGAGATATGACTAAAATTTAGAACTGCTGGCCAAGGCCATCAAGCAGGGGAAAGGGCCGTAAAGTATCTTTCCCAACGATTCAACAGAACGGCGCGAGTAGGTTTTGAACCGAGACCATGTCGATCACAATTACGTCACTCTAACCGCTCGACCACGCTGCCAGTTACCCTAACCTGCTTACGTAAATACAGCGATATTGCTATCCGGTTTAGAGTTTTTGGTTTTACGATGAATTTTATGATTATGTTGATGAAGCATATAAACTATCTGATAGCTTCATTCAATAATATCTAGAACAAGGTCTGGCTTCATTTCTCGGCAGCGTGGTCGAGTGGTTAAAGGACCGTGCTCATGATCAACATGGTCTCGCTTCGAAACCGACTCGCGTCATGCTATTGTGTCTTTGGTAAAGACACTTCACGACAATCCCCTGCTTGATGGTCTTGGCAAGCAGTTCTAAATTTCAGTCATATTTCTATTAAATTTCAAGTGGACTGCAATAATTTGGCATCTCTTAAAATGGCATGGAAGCAGGTCGGGGTATTTGCTTACCGTACGTATTGGCGCCATCTGTCGCTTTCCTGCGAGTCAGGAAGATAAAGATAGAGATAAAATTTTTAAAAAATAAATAAATAAATAGAGCTTAGTTGCTTTAAACATATTGTTTCTAAAAATTAACTTTTTGTTTTGCCACAAAATAAATTGTCGGTATTTTTATTTTGTCGGTCCCGGAAGAAAAAAGTATTTTTATGCAGCCACTCCAACCAATTATCATGCTGATGAAGCAACAATACTTTTTAAAAATACAGTATTTTCTTAAGAAATAACGAGTACGGGTATATATATTTTGAGTGCAAGTGCTAAAATCAAATAACCGCGAAGGGGCCAAGAGGAATCCCAAGCCCTTCATTGACTTTTTTTCTTTAAAAAAAGGGTCAACTAATTTAACAAGTAAAATTGGTCTATGGATCAAACTTGCCTGTAATCCAATTTGAAATAAAAAATACAACAAATATGTCTTCCCAAGCAAATTGAGGCCGTTAATTCGATGCATTTCTACTTTTATATCTCGATACACCTTTTTAGACGTTTCCAAAAACTTTGGGTACCCGGTACCTTACTAATTAATAGCGATGTTTAATTGTGCACAGGGTTGCGAACTCGAGATTTTTACCCCAAGTTCATAGAAAATTCGCAAGTCCGAGTTTTTTGAGTTCTATCTAATCCAGTAAAAACTGAAGGTTTGATTAAGTCTATCCACACAATGACTTAAACCTCTAAAAAATTGGAAGGCTACAACGAAGAAATAATGAAACAGGCCTAGGCGGACCAGCCAAAAAAATTTTGGGCGGGGGGGGGCAATAAATTTTTGCTAAATTTTATGACTTTACCCAAATCATAATCTAAAGAAATGAAAAAATTTTGTCTGAAATTTAGAGTAAAAACCAAAAAAGTCTTTACTTGGAATCTGTCTCAGATTTCTCAATTTTTAACCAAAAAAAGTAGTGATGTTTAAATAAAATTTTTACCTCAAGCTGTAATCTTTTTTCTGAATTTGGAAACTTTGCCCTGCAAAAAGTAGTTGGTTTTCTGAGCCAAAAAAATTTTTGGTTGCCCAAATATTTTCCTGTCGCTGCCCGAAAAATTCTGACTTTGCACAAATATTTCCTCAGTTAAATACAGTTACAATTGAAATTTAGCAATTTAATATCGAAGTAAAATCGAAAATGTTATTTATTCTCTTTTCTAAACTTTTCAATTAATGAATTCAAATTTGATTACAGTATATAATTTTTTGAGTTCGAGTTTAAGCTCGAGTTTAGCAATTTTTATTTTTCGAGTTCAAATTCGAGTTCGGCAAAAAAGACCGAGTTCTTCGAGTTCAAATTCGAGACGCAACCCTGATTGTGCACGAAAGACTTTGTTAACAATAAGTTTATCAAACTAGTCACATTTAATAGAAAGTTGGATTCTTTACACACAACGAAGGGACCGCGGTTGGAAAACATTTTTGTTGCACGGAATTTAGTTTTGTTATTTGGCCACAAATTTTTTAACACGCTAAAACAGGCCCCAAGAAAATTAAAAAAGACATTTACTTTACGTCAAGTGTCGAAAGCGTTAACTTGGATAAAGTTAGCAATGTCAACCGAAAAGTAAAAAGCGTATTCGGAGCACCATTTAAAGCATTTGACATGTCTTCAGTTCAACTCTTGCTCTCGTCACACGCTGAACAAACATTGTTTAGGTGCGTCTTTTCATTGAACTATTAAGAGACAGGAACTAAAAACTGCAGACTTCCTACATCTTTGCTATTGGAAATCGTTCTTGCTCAATTTTCTTCAACATACTTTTTTAACAAAAGTGATGCAAGAAAAAGTGTAATTCTTCAAATGCTATAACAAAGAAATTAGTAGACAATTTTGCTTTAAAAGCAAAAGTAGACACAAGTACTTTAGCAAAATTGCATTGACCACGATCAGAAAGAATACGTTTGCATTACACAAAAAATACAATCAGCTACATAGAAACACTCAAAATCAACAGTACCGGCATATGATGCTAAAGGCCACAATCAAAAGATTCAACTTATCACATTGCCAATCTTTACCGTATGCAATTCTTCAAATCGATTTTCGTTAGCTTCGTACAAAAGTTAATATTAATAGATTCGGCAATGTCAGAAAATAACTTAAAAAACTCAAAGTATCAATAGCCTGGATAAAACACACAACACATAAACTGTGGGTATTTGCTGTTACTGCAATGCGATAAGCTCATAAAAAAATTTTTTAGATGTAGGTAACCCAGTAAAAAAGTTAAAAGCATTCGTTTGTTTTCTTTTTACAGTGTAAATTCGCAGTTTGTAACGTACAAAATAGACAACACCTAAAACAATGATTCCAAGCTCTTTTAAAAATTGCTGCGTTTTAAGCTGCTTAACTTTACAAGAATCGTCAAATAACAAACGCATGTGTATAATTTAACGTCTTCAACAAGTTTAGCTATTACTGTACTTCCTAAAACTGAATGAAAATACAAACCGAACAGTTTTTTTAGTGAAAAATAGTTAAATTTAATCACTATCGGACTTCGGCGACTTTTAAATAAAATTTTTTTCTATTAAAGATAGCGAAAAAAAATTATTACATTTTCACAATTTATGTCTTAGGCATAAAATCGATAAAAAAGTACTTGATTGATTTACAAAATAAATAAACTCGTGTTATTGCATGAGAGTTTCACACAAGATCTCTTCATCATTAAAACCGAAATGTTGGAAAAAATAAGCAAGCACAAATCAAGTTTTACATTCAAACAAAAAAGAGAGGGCCCAAGTTTTAAAAAAGTCACGTGTTGACAAACCAAACAGCCGCATCTGAAAATCATTCTTGAATTAAACGGTATAGGATGGAGATAGCTCAGAATAACCACGCGACGAATTGCGTTGACGACACAAAAGTGCAAAGACAGAGAGAATACCGATAAACTGTAACAATACAAAACATCGAAGTTAAAACGCTAAGTTGAACAGCAAGAAGATCTACGTCAATTTCATAAACGAGATGGCAACTTACCAAAAGAATAGAAAGAGAAAGTGCTGCCCATGAGATAAAATCATAAACGAACAAGAAAGTATGGTTGGTCTGATCCTTGCATCCCTGTCAAAACATTCACGATCATCTACAGCAATGGTTTTCGACCTGGGGAACGCGACCTCTGAGGGGGTCGTTTGGCTTTTTTTCTAAGGGTCGCTGAAGCTTTTAATAAACAGAATTTTTGAAGTGAAGACTTTTTATAATTTGGTTTTTACTAGATTTATTTTAGGAGAAAATGACGATATGTCACACTGATTTGAAATAAAGAACCCTCTTTTTTAGTCTTCAATTTATTTCTGACAATTTATTTTACTTTCAACGAGCATCCTGATTCTCTATTTCAAAAATATGGTAACCCTAGCATTAGATAGATCAGGAAACTCCTAAACCTTGAGTTTCCAAGGTGGGTCGCAGTATGAAAAAAATTAAAAACCACTGATTTACAGTATATAGATGTGGGAATCTTGTAAGTGCAAATGCAACACAATGCAAGATCAACACTTTAACACAGACAAGTCGTACATACGAGTACGAGTCGTAAAACTATCAATTCTGCATCAATTAAGGTAAAAAAGAAATCGACATCATTGTTTCCGCATCTTAATACGCCTTTGTGTAAACGTCTTTTTTCAAAATTTAAGCAACATGTTATCAAAAGATGTCCTTTTCTCAACTAAATTACACAAAGCAATTTTCGCAACATCGGAAAAAAACAGAATTTTAAAAAACGAAGTGATTCCATCAAACTGTAAACAGTTCGTCCGTAAATACATGGCAGCGAGATGGTTCAAACTTGAGCACAAACACTCTGACATGGGTTGGCAGCTCAGTCTAGCTCAATCATGGTTTGTGCTGTTCTGTTCTCACTCGTTTAGAACAAATCACTACCTGTAGCCATACTGCTTACTTCAAATTGCAAGGCTCGGCGCTTGACCTTTGATTATCACCGACGTAAAGATATAAAATTTGTTTGTATTCCTGGTTTGCAAGATTGCTATGATGGCCAATCCCACGAAGTAATGCCCATATGGTATGGTAGAATGGCCTATCAATCCCCCCATAAACGTTCATCAGCCCTATGATATTTTTTGTTATTTGTGAATGACATTGGACACATAATAACTATTAGATATCGATCAAGAAAAGTTGTCAAACAATCAAAAGCTGCTTTTAATTCTATAATTTCTTCCTATTGCTTGGTCATTGTTCAACTTGCAAATCAGAGAATACAAACGAACTTCGCCTAAGTAATAAAGGTCAAGCGCCGAATTTCGCGGGACAGTCTCGTATACGGGCAATCGGGCATACTATGGTAACTATGCTTAAAATAAACACACCTTAGTATCTTCGTGGAATACTGGTATCACTGTAGTCTTACGTTATGGGCAAAACAGATCTCTACATCATAATATTATAAATGTTTTGTATGAAACTATGTTTAAATTTTCGCTGTTTTTGTTCTAAAACGCCTTTAGCTTTACAATGTTCTGCGAGTTGCTAAAAGATGTGAAAAGTTTAAATAACCAAAAGCATAAAAACTTAGGTTCTAAAACAGTAGTTCCCAAAGTTTTCGCCGCATTCCTTTCTTGCAAGCTCGGGTACCGCCATTTCTCTTAATAAAAAAGGAAAATTGAGAAAAGTCATTTTTGTTATCAAGACATTTTTTGTTCATCTTTACTTTTTTTTCTTTCTGTTTTTTCTTAAAAATGAGACAGAGGAAGGACTAAGTAGGGTTACATTCATGTGGCGACTAAAAAAAGGTTTTTACTTTAAAGAAACTACTTTTACGAGCTGCCATGGTGCAACAATAAAAAGCTTATTCATATTAATTTTTGTTCTTCTAAATAACTCTGATTTAACTAATGTTAATTTTTTTATTTTCATATTTATCTTCCCGAATCGCAGGAAAGCGTCGGAGGCGCTATACTTAGGGCAACCATCAAGCAATTACCACGACCTGCATCGGGATATACCAAGACATTGTTATTCGGTTGAAATTTTTTTTTGTTTTTTTAGTTTTTACTAAGATGTGATTGAAATTGATAACTGCCTTCTAATTGAAATTTTTTTTGTTTTTTTAGTTTTTATTAAGATGTGACTGAAATTGCTAACTGCCTTCTAAGACTGTTAAGCACAAAGTAGCGTAAAGTATCTTTTTCAAGGACAGAACAGAATGACGAGAGCAGGTTGTGAACCATAACCGTGTTGATCGCGTTCGCTATCGCTACCGTGTTGAAATACTGCGCTGTCGACCATTCGGCCATGCGCCCGAGATTTTATTCAAATTCTTCCTGAATGATTATTCATTTTTTCAGGTTGCGAATTTCTCCTTAGGGAGCCATGTGGCTCACTTTACATACTGTTCTACAACGAGAAATTTCCACAATTTCAATTAATTGGCAAGTGAATAAATCATTAAATTTAATTAAAGAAAATTATCAAGAGCAACATAAAGAGGTTACGGATTAAAAAATTGTTGCTGCAGTTTTTTTCTAATTTTAAATTCTTCTCAAATCAAAAAAAAATTTTTTTTTTAAACAAACGATAAATAAAAAAACCTTTGCTTAGCAACAACTTTGATTAAATTATGATTTTAAAGAATTAAAAAACGAGTGAACAAGGATATCTTACTCGAGTATAAATTAGTTCTGGCCGCATGATACTTCCAGTGCAAGTGACATTAGAAGCATTTGAACTGGGATTCTCAGGTTTGCAGCACGACAGTGGAACGAAAGAACCATTGAAATGCCAAGCTTCATTTGACCAATCAGTATAATTATTATATCCACAACATTCAAGCTGAAAATCAACATTAAAATTTATCAGCATTACTTAAAAAGCTTTCCGAGCTTTTTTGCATTTTTCTTCTCATAATAAAAACAGTGTAAAATTTTTTAGTCCCGCAGGTCACTTTTCAAAATAAAAAAAACTTGCAAGCTGAAGTTCGTTTAACTTGGGGGTTGCTTTTGCCCTAATAATGGCGGCGCATTTCAATTTCTAATTTTTTAACTGGTATAAAACACGCTGTTTTGACCCCGGTATAGTTTGGAAAAAAGACAAAAAAAGTATATGAGAAATATAATGATATAAAACAAAAGGACAAAAGCATACGAAATACTAAAAAAAAATTGTTAAAAGAAAAGGTTTTAATTAATGATAAACGGAAAAATAAAGTTTCAAAGTGCAACCATCAAATAGATGTATACAAATGTTGGAGTATTTGCATCCAAAATATTGAAATAATTGAGTTACCAGAGTTGATATGCAATGCAGGAGCTCTGCTATTAAAATTGCTATTATTTCTGACATGAAAATTTGTAATAGCTACTTAAAAATTAAGAAATGACATTAATATCTTACAGTTTTTTGTACAGTATCAACGAAGCTGGTTTCATTAAAATTAGCATCATCAGTAGCATTGTAGTAATTTTGGAATTGGGTCAGAACAAAGCTATCAAACGATTTCCAGGCATCCATTCTATTTGAAAACATCACTACGACAAGACAAACTTCACATATCAAAATCAAAACAAGGAAAACCGTGAGCTACAAAAAAAGAAAGTTTAATTTACCAGCAATATTATTTTATGTTAGAAGTCTTCCATCAGAAATCTATTACCCTTTTTCCAGTAAAGTCACATTGACGATTTTATTCAATTGATCACATTGCGATGCATGAATTATTAATAAAATCAGTAAAATTTTAATTTAATATAGAAAATACAAGTTAAAAATTTAAAACCAACTATATCATTACGAAAAATCGATTTTGACCATTAAAAGGTCATCATCAGTTTCTTATTCAAATGACCTTTGAAGGTCGAAATCGATTTTTCGTAATGATATACAGTAGTTGGTTTTAAATTTTTAACTTGTATTTTCTATATTAAACTGAAATTTTACCGATTTTATTAATAAATTCATGCATCGCAATATCATTTTAGTTGTTATATTTTAATATTTTTTGCATACTTTTCCTAATTAAAAAAGAACTTTTAATATTTTTGATCATGTAGATTTTGGGCAAAGTAGCCTAATCAAAAATACATCATACAATGCAAGTATATCATGTAGATTTGTGTCCTTGTTTATAGACTCTCAAGACTATCAATCAGAAAATTTACAGAGGATTTTTTGAAAACAATTAAAACTTTTTCAATTAAATTTATTATATACTGTTTTTCACTTACTCTTAATATAGTTTGCAGCTGATCTGAGAGACAGGAATGTCAATTTTATGGCAACTGTGATTAGCATGTCTCAGTGCAATTTGTGCCCACGTTATGTTGTGGTAACTAAGGATGTACCGATACCACATTTTAAGCCGATACCGATACTACTACCGATACCACCATTTAGAGCCGATACCGATACTGCCGATACCACCGATACTTTTTTATCTATCGAGCACCATCAGTAAAAGTTTTTGTAAGTAACACCAAAGAATGTATTTACTAAATCTAGCTTGTTATTGCATTTTGAATTTTTTCCAGGTATATATCAATCATTACACTAGTCTACACAATTTTGGAAACAAAGTAGAAAAGATGTGTGCTCTTGGCTAACTTTGGGATGCTGATTTCAAATCTGATGTTCGTTTTTTTGTATCAGCCTTAATTTTTAAGTAATCTTACACTAACTTTCCCCCAAAGAGCTTTAAAATGCTGTATAGCATACACCAACTCTTTGCAGTTTTTAAAAGCTGCATGCACAAATCTGTTGGCTGATAAGTTTTGTAAATCGTCCACAACAACATTCTTTATTAGAACGCAACATTTTACCTACCTATGTGCTGCATCATCCTGTGTTTTGCTCTGTTTGGCATTTCCATGATGCGTTTCCAGGCGTTTCTTTCTACCATGAAGAGTTAAATGCATGGAAAGCATTCTCTAATGTAGTGAAAAACTTCCAGGAATATAAAATTCCCAAATTTCAGCAAACTTGTTGAAAGCTTATTATAAGTTTTTCATAACTTACGCTGTAACGTGAGTGTTAAAGTACATTTCCTGCATAGCCATCTGAAGTATTTTTAAAAAAACTTAGGGGCATTCAGTGAGGAATAGGGTGAAAGATTTCACCAAGATATAAAAGTGATGGAAAAAAAGTATCAGGGAAAATGGAATGTCAGTATGAGAGCAGAGTATTGTTGGGGTTTGATGCGTGAATGTTCAGATTCTCGCATTGAGAATTACTTCTAAGACATCTCTCGTCAATCTAAAAGAAGAAAACTTTTGCAATAAAATTGTATTCAATCCATTTATTTTCTCCTTTGTGCTAAGTATGTGCTTTTGTATTCACAGCTTCACATTAATTAATGCTTTTCAATGTGCAGCACTAAAATTTAAAATTGTATTTTCAGAAAAATTTGACCTGCTACAGCAAAATCGATGGCAGATTTGAAATCAGCATTCTCAAATTAGCTAGAAAGCATAGTTTTTATTCTTGTTTTTGATACTCCATCAAATTTTGTAGACCTGTGTTATTCATTACAATATTATTACAAATCTGTAAAAGAAATCATTAATTATGTTAGAAATCCAATCCAGTTCCAGGGGGAAAATTTTTTATATTTATACGACAAAAAAAATTTTATATTTATTTTGTGCTTAAAAAGTATCGGCAGGTATCGGCTATATTTACCGATACCGATACTACTAGCCGATACCACAAAAATAGGCCGATACCGATACTCAAGTATCAGTACATCACTAGTGGTAACAATGGGTGTTTAAGATACTTGAAAGCAAAGCTCAAGTGTCCAAATAAATTTCTGAAATTTTTGTTGATGTTGATGTCAAAAACAAAACTATGTCAGCATACACTCTGGCATCTACACCATTAAAACTTTGTTTTTAGCTTTAAACCTATTTGACATAAAATGTCAACATAAAACAGCTCAGCCCCATTATATATACTATAAATTACAGTTATTATGAATGAAAAATTTTTACCTATCAGCAACATTATATCAAAAACAGATTGGTCTAACATTTTAGAAATAGTCGATTGGTCTAATACTGAAATTTTCCACAATGAGTTAAATCAAAGATATTTTAATTGCAGTAGTTTCAAAGCAGCACAGCCAAAACAAGACTATTTAGCAAGAGACAATTTGGCGGTGATGTAATTTTGCAGGAAAGTAACTAATTTTGATAAAATCGATTTGAATTGACTAGTTTTTGTTTTTAGCTAATGATTATGATACTGTGCATAAAAATACAGTAAATGAGGCCAAGCTACTTCTGCACCAAACATTTTAAAATTTGCAATATGAATATTATATTACAAATTCAAATATTTTAAAATACAGTGAGTAAACAATAAATTGGCATTAATTTAAATCTGTAATAGAAAATTATTAGCTGTGTTATTATCCTGATGTTTAGTTGCCTTCTTAATTCTTAAGGGTGTAAAATTTAAAATTAGCCACTTGATACATACTAAATAATGAATATCAGTGTTGAATTAAGCCATATAAAGGTAATTTTTGAGTTGCATTGCACAGGGCATAATTTCTGAGTTGCACTGCACAAGGCATAAGAGTTAGGGCATTATTAAAGAAACAGATAATGCTGCAAGCATAGGTGCCGAGTACGGATGTGCAGGCACACCCGTTAATTTCTTTCCTTATTTTACACAGTCAACAGTTTTCATGCAGATCTGAGTGTAAATATGAAATGCAGCCTTGCAAAAAGCATCGCAAGTTCTTTTTTTAATTGCAGTCATTTGCGTGTTTGTTGTTCACAAACAGGAAATGTCATAATTTTGATGTCACAAAACTCCTCTTTAAATTCATGACCTAGTTTGTACTGCAAAATGCTGATAGAAACTTTGCTCAATTGAGCGGCTTATTTGAGCAAGGTTTGATCGTTGATCGCGGATCAAATTGAGCAAGGTTGGTGAATACGGCTCATAATGCAGAGTAGCGACAGAAAGTAGCACTGTAGCTAAAGTTAATTTTTTGTAATAAATTGTTTATCAGGAGTGCACAATGAGTTACAAAGCAGAGTGCTGGCTAATAAGGATAAACAATATAATGAGTCCACCAATATGAGAATGCTTCAAATGATATATGGCAAGATAAAGGTAAAAAGAGAGCTAATATTAAAGATTGGTGTTAAATTATTGAAGGAGTTTTAAAAAAGTAAAAGACTGAGGTGGTTTGGGCATGTTGAAAAGACAAAAAAAAGTTTTAGTAATGGCTATAAAAATTACACTGAAAAGTAAAAAGTAAGAAAGAAATATCAAGGGTGGATAAACAAATTATTAAATCATTCTATCATACAGATTTCTTATGAGGCATCAACCATTATTACACCCTAATTACAATATGCACAGAACATTAGAATCTTGCAAACTGCAATAACAAACCAATTTTATATTCACTTGAGTAAAAATTATATGCCCAGGTGTTAAATTCTTGCAAGCTGTCCATAACCAACATAAGCATGCAGAACAATTTCTAAATAGGTATTTTAAATTTTTTAAAAGAACATAAAGAACAAATACTCTTGGCAACATTGTACATAATGCAAAATAAATTAGAAGTCACTTCCTGAAAAATTTCAAGTTTTAAATTATCATCAAAAACAATCTGCTACCTCCTTAATTTGTTTGCAAAGCTTTTCATTAGAAAAATACCTACACTTCAGGGCTCTTTACATGATTTAAAGCTCATTTCCACAATGAGCATGGAATGGAGTATTCTTTGTTTCTTATATTGATGTTTTTTGCTTTGCTTAGCACTAAAGCATAGAAAGTAAAAAAAATCAACAAAACAAAATAAATGCCCAATTTCACATTTGTGGAAACAAGCTCTTACTTTTTCAAATCACATACCAATTATTTGAACTGAATACTTAATATACACATGTCATACTAAGTTTAAGCTTGATTTACTTGTTTAAACCAAGTAACCCAATTGCATGGTAGCCAAATTATGCATATCATTTTTAATTTGTTAAAATAAGTTCTGAGCTTAAAGTTTGCACATCATTATAATGTGGGTGTGTATAAACAGAGCACCAATAGGCTTGGACTATTTTTGGAAGGAAGTGAAAAATTTATTTAATTTACTGTTCAGATTAGGCTTTAACTTAAAATTTTCATAACTGAAAAAATGCTTGCTGAATCATTCTTAATGCTATTCATATATAAATATATTGCAAGTAGATCTAAAAATCTTGGAAAATGTATTAATTATAGTCAAAAAAATAAAGTTTTAATGTCATTACACTAATGATCTTAATAGCCGTATTATCAATCTTACGATAAAGTATAACTAAATATCATACCACTCCAAGGCAAATTTTATTTTCCATAATAGTTCCAATAAATCCAATGATGCCTCCAAGTATCAAGACACTACCTGATGTTATAATAACAATTGCAGGCCAGATACTTTCAACTACGAGACTTCCATTATTAGAATGAAGATAATATAATCCAGCATACAGCAAAAAACCTCCAAAAATCTGCATATGCATGAAAAAGACTAAATCAATATTATAAGTTTTGCGCATAACACAGTACAACACACATACAAATTAAAATATTTATTTTGCAAAAGAAAAGTCGGTCTTAAAACAGTAAAAGCACAAAAATATTAACAGTTGGTTTTCTGAATGAAGTAATTACAAGCAACATATATATTGCACAATAAATCATAAATTTAGGTTTTATTAGATCATTTTAATGTTGAAGCAACCCTACATCTGTTTTCAAAAGTATGGGTGACCTTTATTCTTGATCAACTCTTCAACTAATTTTTAAATCAATTCTGGAAACTTTTTGACAGTTCTAATAACCAGCCAATGGTGTCATGATTAGATACAAGATAAAATTACAGTGATGTCTCAAGATATGAAATTAATTTGTTCTGGAATGGCTTTTGTATTGTGTTTTTTCATACAATGAGTGACATTTTTCATGTAAATGATCTAATTCATTCCAAGCCCTGCAAAAACACAACATTCAATTTTATAAAGGTAAAACCAGAATGATAGAGCGAAATACATTTAAATCATTCAATAGAAGCTGACTTAACTGATGTACAAAAGCAAAGTGAAGCAAAGTAGAAGGGCAAACAGCAGAAAACATTAGGACTAGGATGGAATAAAAAAGAAACCAAGAAGAAAAGATCTTTTCAAAAAGCGATAGTATCCACCACAAGGATACGGGTTAGTTTCACAAACAAAAGTTGCTTATGGTGACAAAGCATGATACAAGAGAAAATTAGAAACAAGAGAAAAGTAAAAATGAGAGTGTGTCAAAATAAGTACAAAAGCATTCTTTTTTATTCTCTCCTGGTGCTGAAGAGGGATTTTGGATTAGTTCCACCAACATAAAAATAATTATGGCCCATTTTTAAAAAGGCTCAGTAAAATTGTAAATACCAAAAGCTAGCCCATAAAGATAACATTAATAATAACTTACCCAAAATATAACGTTAATAATGAAAAGAACACATTTGAGTGGAGCTAAAGAACAACTCATTGTGCTTTTAACCAATCAACAACACTTTATACGTATCAATAAGTTTTACTATTAACAAAAATTAAGAACAGATTAAAGTCAAAGAAGAATTTTTCAAATAATAATTGAGGCAAATTACAATAAAAATTTGTTGTGTAAACAACAGTCTATTAAACAGTCAAAACTGTTTGAACATTAGTTTAAGAAAATGAAAATAAAAATCTCAACAATACTCTGATAAACAAACTCAGGATTATCTCCATAGAAAGACAAGAAATTGTAAACTATTATTTTTTTAATCATCTAAATATTTTGTTTAAAAATCAAACAATTATTGCGAACACATTTTAGCATTTCTGCCTCCACTTCCAACTTTTAAAATCAATTGTACATCGTGAGACATGAAGGTCAAAACAATAGGCCTATGCTCGCAGCTAATTACATTTATACACACTTTCCATTGACTAAAGCCCACTTAAACAGTTAAATATCACTTATCAGCAACTAAACCGCATGGTTCAACATTAATGTACTTAATGCTGATTGTACAAACTTTTTAACCAACAGTCACATGACTGAAGCACAAAATCATATGACTTTTTTATTTCACTTCCTGTTTTACAATTGTAATTTTCGCGTTTCACATCATTAGTGAACCGTATAGTTAAATTAAAATTTTACTTTATTGACTTAAGCGGGTGCAAATTATAGCGTTCTAGCATGCAGACAAAACAGAAAAAAAACTTAATAAAAGGACTTGCACAGTTACTATTGCTACACTTTATTTTTCATATATTTTCAGGTAAGTTGTCTTCATAAAGAGTCTAATAAATCAACGACATACATTACCATGATAGAAAACTTAATTACGTGACCAGATTTTGTACAGACCGCTGAACGCTTGAATGCAGACACCTATTTCAGTTCGGTCATATAGCTTTTTATTCTTTTTAATATAATAACTTAATAAATTAATAAAATAAAAAAAGTAAAAAATTTATGTATAAAAAGATTTCCAAAAAATTTATTAAAAACGAAAAATTAATAAAATAAATATTGAATTATTAATAATTAAATAAATGAACAAATAGTTAAATAAATAAAAAAAATAAACTAATTAGTAAATTTTTTTTTATTTCTTAATTTTTTAATTTTATGCTTTAATTTTTTTGTTCTTTTTTAATTCATTCAATGAATTTTTGAGTGGACATGTTTATTATTTAGATATTTTTCTGCATAACGCACACTTGATAGCTTTTAGTTAAGTATACAGTAAAATCTGTGTTAGGTTGCATTATAGTTTATTTAAGAAACCTGATTCTATCCCAACAAGAATCACGACTTTTGATTTAATTAATTATATTAACCAAAGCAAAGAGGAAAAAATATACAGTAGTTAATAAAAAAAATTAAAATTAATTCTGGCATTATCTAAACCAGTGATGGCAAAAATATGACACACATATCACTAGTGACACGCGAAGAGTTTGTCTGACACGCTAGTGAAAAGTTAATCGGAAATTTTTGGAGGTCCCTAATACGAGCATTGGGTCATAAATAACGGCTGTATTTGAGCTGATATCCCAGATTTTGCCATATTGTTTTCATTCTTTCACTGAAAAAAACTTTGTTTATGCGATTGTCATTTATCATTTTTGTGATGTAATGATAGAGTATCACTTGGTATTTTTATTGTAATGACTTTATTTATCCTTTAACTTAAAGATTTAGCAATTTTTTGATTGCATCCCTCTTAATCATAATGAAGAGAAAGAAAATTAAATTATCTGAAAACCGAAGTAATAAAAATTTCCAAAAATGCTGGACTAACCAGTTTGCCATAATTGAAAGAAATTGCAAAGTTCTTTGCATCTTATGTGATGAACAAGTTGTAAGCAGAACCTGGAATGTAAAAAAACATTGCGAAACAAATCACAAGTGACTGTTGGAAAAAAACTAAAGAAAACCCACACAGCAGTGGCGTGCGGTCAGGGCATACAAGTCATGCGTTGCATGCCCAAATTTTTAGGAATTGCATGACCAAATTCTGCGCGATGAGGTAGACATTGTTGAATTCGGTGACAAACATTACTTGTTTCGGATGAAATCTGAGGCCGATCCGAGACGAAGACCTATTTTTTTGTGTAATTTTAGAGGATATCGTGAATTTAGGACGAAAAGTAAGAAATCGGCGACTGGTTAGAAGTGATAACCTTTTTTTTTTCTTTAGAGATCACTTAAATTTTAGGACGAAAAGTGCATTACTCGGAATGATTTCGGGCGATGACTTTTTTTTTTTCTAGAGAACACTGCATTTCTGGGATGAAAAGTGCATTACCAGGAAATGATTTCAAGCGCTGACCGTTTTTTTAGAGATCACCTTGAATCTAGGACGAAAATTGGTGTTAAATATACCAATTTTATAACCTGGTTTTGACATGCCAATTGCATGACTAGTCTCAGAAGTCATCGCACGCCACTGGTACACAGCACATACAGCAAGAGTTGAGAAAGAAAACTGTTCAATCTAAAAGTTTGTTGAGATTCATCGGTGGAAATTCATATTTGGTTTCAGCAAGTTTCAATCTTTCACACAGTATTGTTATGCATGAAAAACCTTTTAGTAAATAATAATTTTTAAAAATATTGAAGCCTATTATGTGAAGTAAATTTTGAACGTATTGTATTTGTTTTCATCGGTGGAAATTCAGATTTGGTTTCAGCAAGTTTCAGTCTTTCACATAGTATTGTCATACATGAAAAACCTTTTAGTAAATAATTTTTAAAAATATTGAAGCCTATTATGTGAAGTAAATTTTGAACGTATTGTATTTGTTTTTTGAAACATAATTACATAATAATTAACTCCTTGTCCTTCTTCTTCTTTTTTTAACCTTTCCCTTTAATTAGGGGTAGCCACGGTGTGTCATGTTTCTCCACGGCGTCCTGTTTTCAATATTCTTCTCTGCCGCATTAACTTTCCCCATATCTCCTTTCACTACATCTGGAAATCTTCTCTTCATCCTCCCTCTTTCATCTTTTCCGGTAACTCCATTTCCATCACCCTTCTTCCTATATACTCTTGGTCTCTCCTCATGACATGTCCATACCACCTCAGCCTGCCCTCCCTCATCTTCATTCCTAATAGCCAGCCATGAGGGGCACATTCAAGTGTTTCCTGATGCCGGTCCCAAGCCCGGATAAACGGGAAGGGTTGCGGTAGAAAGGCATCCGGCGTAAAACTTTTTTTGCCGAACCATTATCATGTGTTGTGATAATAATTAGCTCCTATGCTATGTTAATTGATGTTACCACCTTAGTTTACAACGATAATAAAAAATATAAATACGCCTAAAATAAAAGAACTGTTATTTAGAAGTGACACGCGATGAGAAAAAATTTATTTGGCACACCAACTGAAAAGTCTTGCCATCACTGATCTAAACGATGAAAAAATTAAAATTGTAACTATGGTGAATTGCACACTCTATGCTGTCAAATAACTAAATCTTTATCCCGTTATACGGTAGAAAAACTTTTGAAGCACATGTGCGCGAAACAAAAACTCCCAACAGATTTTAACGTACAGGTAATTTACAGAACGTTTATGACAATACATTAAGGCAATAAAAAAGATAAAGTCAGCCAAATCTTCACTTTACAACTCTTAGGCCTGGTCTACACTAGGCGTAGAAAATTTAGCTTACGCTGAGCGTAGGTACAGAAAGCATCTACACTATTGTTTCTGATAAGTTAAGCGTAAGCGTAAATAGCATTTACGACTATTGTGTTTCTTGTCTATAGAATCAAATAACATAACATACGTGTCTTGTCAAAGAAGAAGATTACGTCTCAGTTTAATACTAATACTTTGATATCATAGAAGTAAACAACTTAAAAAATGTTCAAAGCGAAAGTTTTGGGTTCATGCAATTTTACAAAAAAGACAACAAGGGGAAGGTAAGATTTTTGGGGTCCTTTCAAGAAGTCATCTTAAGCGATTTTTTTCAATGAAACTAATCCGGAATCCCCCTTACATCACCAGGATGGAATAATGAAGAAACAAAGAGAAAAAGGATCTCTCAAGAAGCAATATTAATGACAGAAGGATCCGGGTAAGTTTCATGAACAAAAATTGCTTACTCTGACTTCTTGAAAAAACCCGATTTTTGTAAGCTAAGCTACATTAATTAAAAAACAGCTTTATAGTATCATGTAACTTAAATTTATCCAGTTTATTTAAATTTTCACAAAGTAATTTTTTTGTTTCTTGGTAAGCAATTTATAAATAAGCATATCCATGTACTTAGGCAAATATCATTACTTTGCAAAAACATGAGAGAGTTAAGACGGAGCTATTTTCTTTTGTCTTGTAGAATGACTCCATCAATATTTGATAAACTATTAAAAAAAGTGCATTCAAAAATAAAAGAGCAAACTTCGCAGCCCCATCTCGACTACAGAAAGACTCGCAGTACTTTGAGATAAGTGGCAATTTGAATAGTTTTTTAATGAAAAAATTAATTTTCTATACGCCCTATGCCAACATAACGAAAGCTTCTTAAGTTCGTGACGTTGGTTTTTTAAAAAGTTTGGGGTTACAATTTTTGTTATAATACAGGTTTCTTGCTACTGAAGATAGCTATTTCACAATTGCGGCATTATACAGATTGAATAGATCAATTGTTGCTAAAATTATTTCGAAAACTTGCAATGCTTTTTGGGATGTTTTGAAAGACGAGTTTATGCCGATACCAATAAGATCAAAATGGGTGTTCTGTTCCTAAAAATTGCCCACACTATTTATATTCACAATCTTATAAAAAATCTCTTTGATTTTGCTTTGGTCCGGTTCAAATAGCCTAAGAAATAACGGTTTTATAAGCAATTCAAATAATTTACATTTAGTTATAAAAAAAACGGCAACACTGCTTAGTTTCTTGAGTTATGGAGAACATTTGAGATTTCCGCTTGACCTGTTTTTGCATGTGACGCAAGAATGCTTATTGGTGATTGGTGATTGCCTTCATTGAGTAAATTTCAGAACAATCGAGAAACCTTATTGACTGGTATAAATAAGGTCGCTGGAAAGCAGTATTATGATTCGATGATTCGTTGTGGTAACTTAGAATTGGAAAATTGTTAGCTGTCTAAATTCATAGTTTTTTGGCCACAAGTCTTTGGTTGTCTACGTGATTGTGAAGAATTAAGCTACTGAATCTGTATTTGCTGTTGATTTATACTATTCGGGCTCCTAAGTGGATTGGGGCATATTTTTTAATAAAGAAGATATTGTGGTAGTCTGAGCTGTGGTTTAGCTAGACTATATTTTTGCTGTCGCTGGTTCGAAGGTCAGATCCAGCAAGAAGATTTAAGAATTTTATCTTTTAGTAGACACCGAGATTGCGTTATCGGCGAGGCCTTCTTTACAGGCGCCGAAAAGGTAGACGATTAAATAACGTACTGAGTTACCGAATTAACTTCTATAAAAACTAAAATTTGTGGAAGTAACAAATTTCAAAAAACTCTACAAAATTTCAAAAAACTTTTTACCAGCGGAACAATGAGAAAAAATAGCTGTTGATTATGATTATTTTTGGCAGTTTCCGAATTGTGTTGGTAGCATTGACGGAAAGCATGTGATAATTCATGCTTCAAAAAACGCTGGGTCTCTCTATTTCAATTACAAAAAACAACGTAGCTAAATTTTGCTGGCAGTTGTACATACACAATTTAACTTTGTTGCGGTGGATATTGGAGGTTATGGTAAGCAGAGTGATGGGAATGTGTTCTCTAATTCAGTAATCGGGACACTTTGATGTCCCAAAATCTGGATTTGCTTGCAAATGGGCCTTTGAAAAACGATAATTTTGTATTTTTATCTCTATTTCCTATATTATTGTTTAGACTAAAACAGCGCTCCACAACTTTTTTCACCCGTGGAAAACTTAAAACAAATTGCAATTTTTTTTGGGTCTTTACTGAAACTCGAACGCTTTTTTTAGTTAAACATCCAGAAAAGACAATGCAAGTCTAAAAATTGCAATTTCTTATTCTGTTTTGGTCATAAAGACCTAACTTATTTTGGTCTTTGCTTGATTTCAAACGCTTTTTCTTCTAATGTAGCCAGAACCACTTTTCATGGGCAGTAATGGGTTTAGTAGGATGCAAACGAAGCGGCTGCACCGAACTCCCCTAAAATACATCAAAAAGTGGCCCTCCCCTACATTGCTCTATTTCTTCATAGCAGCCCCAGGACGTCGGCGGCATATCTAAAGTAAAACTTTTATTTTTAAAGATCATTTTGTTTTGATACACTAAAAAATGACTCCCTCTGCAACAGTGACGTTTTTATAGAAATTGCTTTGTCTTGGAACACTAGATAGTGGCTCCCCACCCTTACTTTTCTTGCACCGAACCCCTCTTTTTGTAAGGCCATCATTAAGTATGGATGAAACAAATTTTGTAATCAAACAAAAACCAAATAAAGAAAAACAAAGTCCAAAAATCTCGGAGGATAAAATTTAAAACACTTTTCAGATTAAAATGTTAAGTTAAAAGGGCTCGTTGGCGGGAGTATGTTGTATTATGGATGTAATATATTGGTAATTTTGATATGGCAACACGCAACACACAATTTGTATTTCTTAGTAACTATCACGGATTGATAAGATGACGATGTATAATAAAGAAGAGCAAAACATATAAGACTGACTTGTGGTTTATAAAAGAGAAACGATAGAATATTACATGGCGTCGTCGGCAGTTAGCCATAAATAAGTCAAAAATAGTCTAAAGAATTTCAAGTAGAATTATCAAATCTAAAAAGCCAGTCTCAGTTTATCAGTTATATTTTGTTCAATTCCATTAAAAGATCATATAAAGTAATTGTTGAAAAGATGGCGCGGTCCATTGACTGGTCTTTAAAGAAAGTTTTTATTAGAGAAGATTTAGATTTATCCACACACTTCGGAGAATTCTTTTTGTCATGGAAAAGACAATTTAACAATTTTATCAGAGAATCTGGCATTAAAGCTGAGGAAATCCCCTGGGAGACCAAAATGGCAGCCATTGAAGCGTGCGTCACGAACGCAACTTTCGAGAAAATCACTGCCGCTCAACTGCAGTTGCCACGCGAACAACGGCAAAACATCGATGCTGCGCTAGACGTCATTGCCACCGTTGCCAAGGCGAAAGATAATGTTTGGGTTTACAGAAAAGCCTTTGATGCTTATAAGCAACAAACTGATAAAACCTTTAAACAATTTTATGCTGAAATTGTGAAACTTGCGTCTATATGTGAATTCGGTAAAGATTTTTGTGAAGACGATAAAATTCGTGCAGTTGATCAATGTTTATTGATGAAGCTTGTGCTTCACACAAGCGATTCAATTGCCCAAAGAAGATTAATGGAAGTGCCGGATTTAGATTTACCAGCCGCCGTGCGAATATTAGACACCTATGACTCGCTACAAAAAACTACCAACGCTCTAACTGAAAATGATTTTAACGCATTTGGACGAATCGCAAAACAACGGGTAACACAAACTTCAAGTGGTTATCGATCAACTTTATCAAATCAGGATCGAATATGTACACGCTGCGGTTACGTACATGATTCCTTGCGTATATGTCCTGCGAAAGGACAACTTTGTAATTTTTGCCGTCGTGTTGGTCATTTTGAGAAAATGTGCTTCAAAAAGAATCGGAGGCCGACAGCTAACACCTTTCCATCAAAAATCAGTAAAGGAGAAGCCCAATCGGGAGCAATAGTATCGCAAGTGGGCAGTAGGACTGAAACAGTTCAGGTACGCGTAGCCATTGATAACGATTGTTCCGGTATTTTGTGCTTTATAATCGACACAGGATCTGATTGGACGATAATCGGACTTCATCATTTAACTCTGTTGCATCTACTGCCGAACCAATTAAAAAAGCCTATAACAGAAATGAAAGCCACTGTTACAGCCACAGGCGAAAAAATGACTCCGGAAGGCTATGTTTACGCCAGATTTTATTTTGGCCAGTCATATGTTGATTCAAAATTAGTTGTTTTTGGAAACATTAAAACCCCATTGCTTTCCATCGATGTTGCTAAAAAGTTGAATATTATTCATATTAACACCAAAGGGTCCTTTATAATCCTGATGAAACTGACCAACAGCATGCAGATTCACAGGCATTCTTTCTTCGAATTTGCCGTTTATCCCAAGCTGAAATGGCAGATTGTTGGTTTCGATTAGAAAAGCTTAAAGAGATTGCTGACAACGACGTGGAGTATCAACTTTTAAAAGCCCAAATAACCAAGGTTTTACCCAAAACAAACACGACCTCTCCGATTTGCTGCACCCTTATTGGAACGTTCGTGAAGACTTATTAGTAAGTGATGATGGCTTTGTTCTTAAAGAGACACGCTTACTTATTCCTCATGAATTACAAAAAAGCATATTGCCAGATTTGCATGCTAGTCACCGGGGGATCGAAGGCACAAAAGCAAGGGCCCGCTTAATAATGTACTGGCCCGGTATTGATAGCGACATTACTAATAAATGCAGAAGCATTTAATGCGAATTTGATAGACCGAGTAACATCAAAGAGCCTTTGCAACATCTGCCAGTCGCTGGATATCCCTTTGAGATTATTTCAACTGATTGGTTCGACCTAAATGGAAACAAATTTTTAATAATAGTAGATAGGTGTTCGGGATACTTTGACGTAAAAAGTCCATTTATCAACCCTGATGCAGCTGCGGCAATTAGCAGTTTGCGAGAATGGTTTATAAACACTGCAGTTTGTGATGTATTTTGGAGTGATTGTGGCCCTCCTTTTCTGGATCATCAGATGTTAACGATTTTTTAAAAAGGTGGGGAGTTGAGTGGCGTCCGTCATTCCCACGGTACCCTCAAGGCAACTCTGTGGCTGAATCAGCTGTTAACTGGGCGAAAAGTCTTCTTCGAAAATGTTGGCGTGGCAGAGGACAGCCTTTGAGAACGAATGAAGAATGGATCAAAGGAATTCTGCAGTGGAAAAACACACCTCACAAATCCACAGGTCTATCTCCAGCCATCATGTTGTATGGTCATTCCATACAGGATGCTATCCCCTGTCACAAAAGTTCTTTATCACGAAGTTGGCATGACGAAAAACTTCGAGTTGACAGGGAAGCAGCAAAAAGAAAAGAAAAATTGGAAAAATACTATAACAGAGGTACAAGAAACCTAGAACAGCTTAAAGTTAATGATCCAGTCCGCATACAAAATAATCGCACTAAGAGGTGGGATAGATATGGACGGGTAATGGAATGCTACCATCAATCACGCCGATATTTGATTAAGCTCGAGTCAGGATTAATGATTCGACGAAATAGAATTCATCTTCGAAAAAGATATTCTCAACCCAAAAATGACACTAATTCCACTGAACCAAGCAATTACCTCGATGATGGCGACGTCAAAAACAATGAACCGAACAATGATTCTGATGATGAAGTCGGAAACAACTTCAACCGAGCAGTAATCGAGACTGAAATTTCATGTGATGAACCTAGACGATCTGATCGTAAACATCGGCAACCTCGTCGTTTTATTGATTATGTGAAGGAATAATTCAAACATTTACCTCGAAACGACCTTGCCCAATCAAACTTTTATTTTCATCACATAACCTTTTGCTTGTTTATTTGTAAGCTTATGTTTTCTTATTTGTTTATTGCTTATTTATGTGCTTTCGTAATCCTTTATTGCTATAACGGGTTTATCATTCTCGAAATTAATTTTTACGTTAAAACTATATTAACTCTCGATCATCTATAAGCCTTGATACAAAAAACTTTCACTATATGGGGTTATGTAATATATTGGTAATTTTGATTTGGCAACACGCAACACACAATTTGTATTTCTTAGTAACTATCACGGACTAGTCAATAGTGAGCGATCGGGGCACTAATTTTAACCGGGGCCGGAGCCGGAGCCGGGGTTCATAATTAGGTACACAAACAGAAAATTAATACCAATTTTGCAATAAGTTGAAGTGTGGGTACTGGTTTGTTTCCATTATGTCTCATCTAATTTCGATATAATTCTCAATACACGTCAGACATCATTAAATCGGTACTTGCAAACCTTAAGTCACAAGATCAGCAATTGGTACATATGACAGCTCACCAGCAAAACAACCCAAAAGATCAACGCAACCATTAAAAAGATAAATAAAATCAATCATCACATGTACTATAAAATTGTTTTATTAACTCCCGTTAAATATTTATTCTTCTGTTGAAGACACTTCTTCATCAGACCAACCATCACTCTCAGCATGTTGTTGTTCAACATTTTTTGAATCAATGCTGTCTGCTACAACACTTTGAGGAAGCAACATAGAATTATAGCCGATTGCTCTCAGATTGTATTTCAAAAACAACAAGTTTTTGCACATTTTGTGGCCTGAATCGCACTCTATTCTCATTTGCGATGTCTCTTGCAACTTTGAACTCACGCTCACTTGCAACAAAGCTAATTGGAGGTGTGAGATATCTATTGGCAAGGGTTGCTAATTCTGGATATCGTGTATAGCTTGTATGCCAGAACAATAATGGTGAATCACTAAAGCCAGATCTTGGCTCTTGTAAGTAATTAGCCATTGCAACTTTGGCTCTTGTGTATTCATCAAGATCTTCATTATCTGCTAAATTGCCATCTTTTGAAGAAGTGGAGTCATTAAAATATGCAAAAGCACATAATCCAGATTGTTTCAGCATTTTATCATTCATCTTGCGTCTCTTGTGACTACTCGCTGATCTATCTGGGTCAAGGTTATCTGCTAACCTTTTTTGATAGGTCGTCTTTTTTCATTTGGTTGGCTACCAATTTTGTAAGCAGCAACTCGGCATGATCAGCAGCTCCCTCATTCAAAAAACCCTTCTTTTTGAATCGAGAATCAAATAATGTTGCAATTGTGTAGATCTCATTTTCTTCAATAGAAGTGAAGTGATCTCGTCTATCATTTCCATAAAAATATTTTCGAAGATTTTGCAGCAACTCTTCTTTAAACATGTTAACATCGTAATAATCATTTTACTCAACATTTTTGTCAGAGATTTTATGCCTGGAATTGCTTCCGAAATACATGCACTTTCTTTTTCACAATATGTCAAAACATCTGCAATTCCTTTAAAAGTGTCACTAAACTCTGCAGCATTTTCCACTCGTGTATCTCCAAGAGCCTTGGTAGTTTTTCCATGTCAAGTGATGCTAAAATAATGACTTTTTTTGAAAAAGAAACCTATCCAGCATTTGATAAGTACTACTCCATCGGGTTTCCTGATCCAGAATCAATGTGTGATTCGGAAGGTTTTTCTTTTCTTGAGCAGCTCTCAGCAGCGTCTTTGCCTTTGTGCTGTGACGAAAAGCTCATACTATGATTCGGACTTTGACTAGTAAATTAACTACAGCACGTTGATATTTCAAGCTATTTGTTACAAACAGATGCAGTCCATGAAGAAAGCATCCTATGTTCTTTCATCCACCTTCATTTGTTGCCTTTACAATATTGGCAGCATTGTCTCGAACAATAGCATGAATTGAATTTTCAATGCCATATTCCAGAAACACAGACTGCAGAGCCTTAATTAGATTTTCAGAAGTATGATTTTCTTTAAATGGTAAGCATTCAAGAACCATAAACTTTTTATCCCATGTTTTTTGTAAGATGAAGTGAACAGTGACAGACATATAAGCATCCATTGCCGCTGAACTCCACATATCAGTAGTTACTGAACAGTAATGTAAATGTTCATGAATGATTCTAATCACTTCTTTTTGTTACCTTGGAATACATATTTGGCATCAAACAGGTGCGGAGATACTTTTCGGAAGGAATTTTATATCTTGGGCAGAAGGTGCAAACAAATTTTTTAAAGCATTTATTTTCGACAGTACTGTATGGCAGCATTGCGTCAATCAACCATTCCATTAATTTATGATTTAACTTTGTCTTAGTTGGATGATTTTCTCCGAATTGCTTACACTTTTTGAAGGTTTCTACAATGGTTGTTTGCTTCAGACAGGTTGCCTGTTGTTGGGAAGACGCTGCTGTTGTTAAATCCATCATATCAGCACTACTTGATGAGGGTTCATCTTGTTTGTGTTTTAACTGGAATTTGAATATTTGAATAAACTGGAAGTTGAATATTTCTGTTTATTACATCACAGCTTTCTATTCAAGAGTCACATACATGTACATTTCTGCGATTTTTGATACTGTATTTTTTGTTTCAGTGATCATCCCCGGCTCCGGCCATGTTTGAAAAATGCCCTGGCCAGGGCCGGTCCGAAGATAAAAATGGCATCCCCGGCCGGGGCCCCGGTCTATCCCTACTAGTCAAGATGACGATGTATAATAAAGAAGAGCAAAACATATAAGACTGACTTGTGCTTTATAAAAGAGAAACGACAGAATATTACAATGGAATCGAACTAGCATCGTCAAAGTAATGTAATTAGTATATTGCTTTGCTTTTGTTATACGCTTACACTGTTCATAATTAAGAATAATCATCGTTAACCACATTATTTAAGTTGCATCTTTTGTTGTACTATCTTTCAATGTCGTATGTAAAGTATTTATAACGTGTATTTAATTGTGTTTTATTTCTTGCAGCGTCTTAAATTAATTAAACCTTTAAATTTAGGAAATGAGTTCTTTTAATTAACAGTTCAACTCAAAGTATTCTTTGTTTTATTGATTTTTTGCTTCTTTTCACGCTTAAGCGCTAAGAAAAGCAAAAATCGTCATAAAAAACAAAAAATACTCTAAACCAACGTTCGTAGCGAAAGCAAGCCCTAATAGTGACCTTTCACAGCATTTTGTTTGTAACTTCGTATTAAGTTAACTCCAGTATCTTTTTGAGAGCCTATAATTGCAATGCTGTAATAAACTTTTATGCTTAGCAATCAGGGATGGGGTGATTACATGACAAATTTAATCGATTATGATTACGATTACTCACCGATTTTGCGATTACAATTACTCAAAATTTAAAAGTAATTGATTACGATTACTTAATTATTTCGTGATTACGATTACGATTACGATTACTCAAAATGATCTTGTGTTTTTTAAATAACCTACTACAACATAAATTCTGAAAAGCATTTATAGAATACAATTGTTTTTAATCAGTAAAACAGTCAGCATTTAAAATGTTTGTTATATTTTATAAACATGAGATTTTCAAATCGTTTATCTGAAAGGCGACATCTATCTGGCTTAAATACTCGTCTAACATATGATGTCACAAAGGCAATTGACGCACTGGAATGTAACTCCATGTAATCGATTACATTTAAGTTTTTTTTCAATATATTCGATTACGATTACAATTACATCTAAGTTTTTGTCAATGTAATCGATTACGATTACTGATTACGATTACCCCATGTCTGTTAGCAATACAATATTTGTTTTCGAATTTTTGTTTATATTTATTTGCAAACCGAAAATTTGCAACAACATCCAGTTTGTAATGTTATTTTTATCTAATTCTTTTAACAATTTTAATAAAAATAGCAAGTTTTCGCAATTCCAGTTTAATTTATATCTATGAAAACTTATGCTGCTTATTTACTTAGTTGATTTACATTATATAATCCAGATTGTTTGAATATCAAATAATTATGACTGATTATGTTGTTTAAACAATTAAAGTACTGCATCATAAATATGTTAAAAGTAATTACCAATTGAAGTTCTGCAAGCTGTTCGTCGGTTAATTTTTTTAAATATTATTAAAAATATACACAGTTTTTCTTATCCTGAATTTTTACCTTTCCTATTAATTTGCAGAATGTTTTACTTTCGTTGAGAAAAACTAAGAAATATTTCAATGCATTTTAAAATGGTGTCAGCTGCATTTATTTTATTAAACTAGAATTAAATTAAAACATAAACTATCAAAACTTACAAGTTATCTTTAAAGGCCCGTTTTCACTACGAGCGTGGAAAAGATTATTTTGTTTTATTGGTTTTTTTTGCTTTGCTTAGTGTTTGCTTCAATTTTAAGCGCGGAAAAATGAATAAAATGCTCTTTTCTACGTTCGTAGTGGAAACGGGTCTTAAAAGTTTATCATTTTTTCAAAAAAGTTACATCAACAACTTTGCCTGTTAGCGCTCGCCGTGGGTTTCGAACTGACCTTTTGTCATTTAATCACGCACCTGCCGCGTGATTCTGTAGCGGATAGGTTTTAAAAGGTATCTAGCTACATGTAAATTAAACAGAATATTTTCCTTTTAGTTCTTTACACTTTAAAATCAACTGTACAATTTTTTACATATATCCTACTTGACGCTTCACAAGACTCTCTCGTTTTTTATCCCCAAGAAAAAAATGAAAAAACGAATAAAAAAATACACAAACATGTCAAGTGTCGCGGCGATTGCTACAATTCTTGGCATACAGCTAATAATTGTGTTAAACGCCTTTTGCCAGTTGTAATTGCGCCTTGCGTATTACAGTAGAATTTTTGTTCTTTGTAATCTTTTAAATCTATGTTAGGAGAGATGAGTTGAAAGCATTCAAATTGGTTGTTATTTTGATTGATCAAGTCCGGGACCGTTGTAACGTTTTGTTTCATTTTTTAACAAAACTTTTATTTTTTTATTTTTTTATTTTTGTCTCTATATTTATCCTCCTGACTCATTTATTATTATTTCGTAACAAAAGGTTACAAATTTATTACTAATGGCAATTGCAGCCATTAGTAATAAATTTGTTACCTTTTGTTAAGCTAAGGTGTATTTGACTTTGGTGAGAACATTTTTTACTAAGATACGACTCTTCCAAGTAGATAGAGAAGCTAGAGGGCGTTGGTTTAATATAAATCAATCCTATTTCGTGTTTGCTTAACCGTGACAGATGGAAATATTGAATCAGAACGGTGACAACTAATGATGTCAACGCGCAGTGCAGCGTAGAAACCTTTTGTGGAGGATCTTGTCGGGCGCAAAATATGAAAAGTTTACATTTAAATTTTAAGCAAATCTTATTTTGCATAATGCTATTGCTTGGGTTGCAGATTTAGTTGCTTCCCCTTCATTAATCTAATCACAAAAACAAAAATTCAGGTGCATAATCAACTGAATAGCCTCTTTTTATAGTACCGGTAATTAAATAATGTAAATAGCGCGTAAAGCAGCCAAAAAGAAAAAATAAATATGAGAGAAACTCAAATCAATAAAGAGAAAGGTGAATTGCTCCTAAACCTGAAGAAAGCGGTGCCGGTTTAGTATGTGGCCTACTTTTCGAATGTGGTTTACGAAATTCTATCTCTGTTTTAGTATGTGGCCTACCTTGAAAAAGCAATATATAGCTATATAGGTAGATATTGTATAGATATATGTTGCATAGTGAAACGATTAACAATAACAAGAACGCGTCTTTTTTCACACTCAGAAACTCATGAGTGTACTGTATTTGTTTAACAATTTCAAGACATGTAGCTTATTTTATACAGTGCTCGTCAAAACTATAATGCCACAACATTTTTACTTATAACATAGCCATTAAGTGTTAGTATTCTTGTTCCTGCTAGTATATAAAGGAACAACAACTATGTTTAACTTCAAATGTGGATTCATAACTAAAAGTATAATTTTAAACATTTTATTAATGTTAAAGATGAAACCCACTTAAAAATAAGGTCCAAAACTAAAATGACAACCTGAAAAATTGTGCATTGTAACTCACAAGTTACTCTAATATTATGATAAATCATTATAAATTACTTAGAACTGAAGGCAAAACTAATTCAATAGTGAGTTTTTTTGCCATTTCTGTTGATAAGCTCAAAAATCTTATTTTTCGTGCTTGAGATCAACTTGTGCAGATATTCACCAGGAATTTCCTCCCAAGCTTTCAATATAGCAGTTTTCAGATCAGCAACAGTATTATATTGCTTGCCATCTTTATAAACTTGACGTGTAAGCCAACCCCAAGCATTTTCTATTGGATTAACATCAGGACTCTGAGCAGGCCATGGAAGGACGTTGATTCCCATTGCATGAAAATACTCTGTTGTGGCCCGAGCAGTGTGGATAAGGGCATTATCCTGCTGAAACACAAAGTCCTGTCCACAAAGTCGGGAGCCCTCTTCGAAAAGGCAGGCTTCATCAACCATCTGGACATACTGTGCTGCATTGAACTTTCCATTCATGATTACGAGGGGAAGCTTGCCATTAGCAGAGATGGCCCCCCATACCATAATGCCTCCTCCGGAGTTCTGACGCTTTGAAAACACCATTTTAGGTGTGCTGCTATCAGACCAGTAATATTGATAGCCATCAGGTCCATACAAGTTCCATTTTTTCTCATCACTGAAGAGAATATTGGACCACTCTTCATCCCATGTCTGGTGGTCACGGGCAAAGTGCAGGCGACGGCGCTTGTGATCATTGGAAAGTTTTGGTTGACCTTTCAATTTCTTTCTGCTAATGTTTCTCTTCTGGAACAGCCTCTTGATGGTTGAAACTGAGGCAGAAACGTTGGTTTTAAACTTTATTTGTTTAAGTGAAATCTTCCTGTTCTTTTTGACTTCTCTTAAAATGAGTCTTTTGTCTCTTGGTGATAGAACTTTTGGCCTCCCACCAGCATGAACAGCATTGTATTTTTCAGGATTTCTCAAAAAATTGTTAATTGGCTCCCTACTTCTTCCAATTTGTCATCCAATTCCCTGTTACTCAATCCAGTCTTCTTCAGAGCCAAAATTTGCCCCTGCTCTTGTTTCGACAATTTTTTTCCACATGGCATAGTAGATTATGCAATGAAGTATTAAATTTAAAAGAATTAATCAAAATTTAACCTAATATTTGTAACTCTCTGCAAAAACAAGCACTGGCATTATAGATTAAGTATTAAATTTTCAAAAAAATAATCAAAATTTAACCTAAAATTTGTTGCTCTCTGCAAAAACAAGCACTGGTATTATAGATTTGAACCATTGTATTGGGGATTAATTTCAAAAATAGTAATTTTTTTCAATATGTATACAATAAATAATAAATTCGTTAATATAATGCTAATGCGAAGTGTTTCTTTCATATTGCATGTCAATTGCAGAACAATAGTAGTGATTTTTATGCTGTAAAAAAAAAATTACCCTATCATTATAGTTTTGGTGAGGACTGTACTTCTACAAATACTATAACTTAGGTAGGACACATTCATGCCAGGTAGGCCACATACTAAGCCAGAATAAAAAAAGATAGGTCAAATACTAAACTGGCACCAAGAAAGCAATGGAATCTAATGGCACAGAAGAGATTCTGCAACAGGCCCCAGAAGAGAAGGCTTGTAAAAAATATTATCAAGAGAGAATAAGCAATGTGAATTTTAAAGTTAAACTTGAATTACAGTATGTAAAGCTTCCCCACTTTTTTAATCAACTTGGCACTTGCATTATTTTATATCTTTTAGCCAATTATTTATTATTAAAACAAAGTCTTAGATTTTTTCCTATAATTTTTTAGGGTTTTGTTCACTGTTTGCCATTACTAACTTTGCAGTTTTTGGAGATTTCCCAAAATTTAAGAGGTAATCAACTAAATCGGATGAATAGTGCACAAGAACCAATTATTGTTACTTAGCTTAATAAACCTTGCTTACAAATTAGCCTATTGTGTTACTTAGTAAAAAAGCAGCCAAAACTTTAAACACCATTGTTTTTTATGTAGGAAGTACTAATTTAAGTAAAACAAAAAAGCAGATTATAAAATCAGACATAGAACTGTAGATTGGGTAATTAGATTTCAATAATTAATTTTAGCAACTTATAGATATTTCTTAATTTTTTAAAAACTTTTACTGAAAAGTACGGATCTCTTTTACTATCGGCCTTCACCTTCATTTTTAAAACTTTTTTCTTCTCTCGTTTTCGCTACTCTCACTCACTTTTCTCTTTTCTTTCTCTTTTAACTAAAGAATAATCGGTCATAAAACCAAGCCAAACTTTGTAATAAACACACTTTGAACATTTTGTTTATATTTTTTATCACTTTATTTTAAATTAGTAAACATAGACAACGTGGTTTTAGACCAAAATATTCAATTTAAATGCAGTTTTCGTTTTGATTCGTGCGACGGCTTACAGTAAAACAGATGATAATCGGTGATCTGGGCAAGCTAAGCTTTGTTAAATAAAATACTTCAAACGTCTTTTTTATATTTTTTATCACATTATTTTAAATTAGTAAACATGGACAAAGCGATTTTAAATCAAAATATTTAATTTAAATGCAGTTTTCGTTTTGATTCGTGCGACGGCTTACAGTAAAACAGATGATAATCGGTGATCTGGGCAAGCTAAGCTTTGTTAAATAAAATACTTCAAACGTCTTTTTTATATTTTTTATCACATTATTTTAAATTAGTAAACATGGACAAAGCGATTTTAAACCAAAATATTCAATATAAATGTAGTTTTCGTTTTGATTTGTGCGATGACTTACAGTAAAAGAGATATTTAAACAGTGATACTTGAGCGACGGCTTGGAGTAAAAGAGATATTAATGGATCATACAACCAAGCCAAACTTTGTAATAAACACACTTTAAACATTTTGTATATATTTTTTATCACATTATTTTAAATTAGTAAACATGGACAACGTGATTTTAAACCAAAATATTTAATTTAAATGCTAGTTTAGTTTTGATTTGTGCGACGGCTTACAGTAAAACAGATGATAATCGGTGATCTGGGCAAGCTAAGCTTTGTTAAATAAAATACTTCAAACGTCTTTTTTATATTTTTTATCACATTATTTTAAATTAGTAAACATGGACAAAGCGATTTTAGACCAAAATATTTAACCCTTTGCGGTCCAACTAACCGTCTGGGATGCAAAAACAATTTATGTTGTTTGGTCCAAACTCATGTCACACATGCATTTAGTTTACTACCCTTTTAAGAAGTCCAAACCTATGTAACAAATGCAAAGAGAAGATTTTTTATCGATTTGGATTAGTTTGAAAACTTATCAGCTTAGGGGAATTCCTACAACGCTTGAAACAAAAATTAATCATAAAATTAACATACACACAAACATCTTTCAAAAAAATCACAAAAAAGAGTTTGGACCTAGACTGACCGAAAAAAGAAATTCAATTGGACCGCAAAGGGTTAATTTAAATGCAGTTTTCGTTTTGATTTGTGCGACGGCTTACAGTAAAACAGATGATAATCGGTGATCTGGGCAAGCTAAGCTTTGTTAAATAAAATATTTCAAACGTCTTTTTTATATTTTTTATCACATTATTTTAAATTAGTAAACATGGACAAAGCGATTTTAGATTAAAATATACAATTTAAATGCAGTTTTCGTTTTGATTTGTGCGACGGCTTACAGTAAAAGAGATATTTAAACAGTGATACTTGAGCGACGGCTTGGAGTAAAAGAGATATTAATGGATCATACAACCAAGCCAAACTTTGTAATAAACACACTTTAAACATTTTGTATATATTTTTTATCACATTATTTTAAATTAGTAAACATGGACAAAGCGATTTTAGATTAAAATATACAATTTAAATGCAGTTTTCGTTTTGATTTGTGTGATGGCTTACAGTAAAACAGATGATAATCGGTGATCTGGGCAAGCTAAGCTTTGTTAAATAAAATACTTCAAACGTCTTTTTTATATTTTTTATCACATTATTTCAAATTAGTAAACATAGACAACGTGATTTTAGACCAAAATATACAATTTAAATGCAGTTTTCGTTTTGGTTTGTGTGACGGCTTACAGTAAAACAGATGATAATCGGTGATCTGGGCAAGCTAAGCTTTGTTAAATAAAATACTTCAAACGTCTTTTTTATATTTTTTATCACATTATTTTAAATTAGTAAACATGGACAAAGCGATTTTAGATTAAAATATACAATTTAAATGCAGTTTTCGTTTTGATTTGTGCGACGGCTTACAGTAAAAGAGATATTTAAATAATGATACTTGAGCGACGGCTTGGAGTAAAAGAGATATTAATGGGTCATACAACCAAGCAAAACTTTGAAATAAAAACGTTTTAAACATTTTGTTTATATTTTTTGTCACATTATTTTAAATTAGTAAACATAGACAACGTGATTTTAAATCAAAATATTCAATTTAAATGTAATTTTAGTTTTGATTTGTGCCAAATGGAGTCACTACATTGCTTTGACAAATAAGTGCGCAAAGACTTTGTTGACGCCTGATTCACTTGATGTGGAGCTTACCACGACTTCTGTAACATCATCAAGAAAGCAGCCAAAAAGACTATCCCATGCGGGTATCAAAACAACTATATTCCGTGTTGTGATGCAGAGTGTGAACCCCTCTGTAAAACCTTTCTGCAGTCTCCTCAGGGAGACGACTCAAGTTTGGCTGCTACAGCTCTGCTTGCCAAGCTTGACAGAAAGCGGAGGGATTGATGGTCCGAGGCAGTTCGGAGCATTGACTTCTCACACTCTGGTCGAAAAGCGTGGAGTATTTTGAGCAACCTTACTGGTAGGTCACGACACTCTCCTCGTCACTGTCCCGTTACAGCCAATGCTATTGCATCTCAACTGGTTAGAAATGGGAAATACGAGGCTGTTGACCGCAAGTCATCTTGACTTTTCTCTCAAGAAGTGTCTGACCTTTAGAGGGCCACAACACCAGACGCAGTAAATATTTCTGACAATTTTTCACAGAGAAAATTTACTGCTGTCCTTCAACATTTAAAACCAGGTAAAGCTCCGGGCCCTGATTCCATCTGCCCCAAACTTATACTCCATTATGGAGCTGCTTTGAAGTCCTGGTTATGTGACTTCTTTTCTTTCTGTTTGCGCTGACTCAAAATTCCCAAGATATGGAAAAGAGCGCTTGTGGTCGCGATCCCAAAACCAGCAAAACCTGTGGGCGACCCAAAGAGTTATCGACCGATATCTCTGCTCTGTGCCCCCTACAAGATCCTCTAGAGGCTTATCTAGGCCCGCGTTGAACCATTAATCGATTGTGCACAATATGCACAAATTGATAACTTTATATGAAAGAAAGTCATCACTTTATTATTAGAGTTGACATTAAAATTTTTAGGTTTTTATGTCAGTTAAATGAAACTTTAGGTAACGGAAAGCGTTAAAAATTTAGCTCTTTACCTGGTCCAGATGTTCTGCTGATATTTGGAACTTTTTAAAATGTACCGCAGGATCGAAAAAGTAGCGGAGGAGAGCTTTGGAGTACCACTTTTCGGCAAAACAATTATCGCTACTACATGTAGTTGTCAAAGGTCTGATGGCTGGATGTTTAAAAAAGGTCGTAAGTGGTCCGTTTCAGAGAGATAAAGGCATCAGTGACTACGCGCAAAGCCTCATTCAAGACCATATATATAAACCAAGTACTACGACAACAAATGCAACTCCAATACTCGGCTGTTGAATAACTAAAAATAAGAAAGCTGTATCTGATGTTTTGCAACAAATCAAAACTAAAACTGCATTTAAAGTGACTATTTTGGTTTAAAATCACGTTATTAATGTTTAATAATTTAAATTAATGTGATAAAAATTATAAAAAAGACGTTTGAAGTATTTTATTTAACAAAGCTTAGCTTGCCCAGATCACCGATTATCATCTGTTTTACTGTAAGCCGTCGCACAAATCAAAACTAAAAGAGCATTTAAATTGAATATTTTGGTTTAAAATCACGTTGTCCATGTTTACTAATTTAAAATAAAGTGATGAAAAATATAAAAAAGACGTTTGAAGTATTTTATTTAACAAAGCTTAGCTTGCCCAAATCACCGATTATCATCTGTTTTACTGTAAGCCGTCGTACAAATCAAAACGAAAACTGCATTTAAATTGAACATTTTGGTTTAAAATCACGTTGTCCATGTTTACTAATTTAAAATAATGCGATAAAAATTATAAAAAAGACGTTTGAAGTATATTTTTATTTAACAAAGCTTTAATAGTAAATTTTATTTAACAAAGCTTAGCTTGCCCAGATCACCGATTATCATCTGTTTTACTGTAAGCCGTCGCACAAATCAAAATTAAAAGACCATTTAAATTAAATATTTTGGTTTAAAATCATGTTGTCCATGTTTAGTAATTTAAAATAAATTGTTAAAAAATATAAAAAAGACGTTTGAAGTATTTTATTTAACAAAGCTTAGCTTGCCCAGATCACTGATTATCATCTGTTTTACTGTAAGCCGTCGCACAAATCAAAACGAAAACTGCATTTAAATTAAATATTTTGGTTTAAAATCACGTTGTCCATGTTTACTAATTTAAAATAATGTGATAAAAAATATATACAAAATGTTTAAAGTGTGTTTATTACAAAGTTTGGCTTGGTTGTATGATCCATTAATATCTCTTTTACTCCAAGCCGTCCCTCAAGTATCACTGTTTAAATATCTCTTTTACTGTAAGTCATCGCACAAATCAAAACGAAAACTGCATTTAAATTGAACATTTTGGTTTAAAATCACGTTGTCCATGTTTACTAATTTAAAATAATGTGATAAAAAATATAAAAAAGACGTTTGAAATATTTTATTTAACAAAGCTTAGCTTGCCCAGATCACCGATTATTATCTGTTTTACTGTAAGCCGTCGCACGAATCAAAACGAAAACTGCATTTAAATTAAATATTTTGGTCTAAAATCACGTTGTCCATGTTTACTAATTTAAAATAAAGTGATAAAAAATATAAACAAAATGTTTAAAGTGTGTTTATTACAAAGTTTGGCTTGGTTTTATGACCGATTATTCTTTAGTTAAAAGAGAGAGAAAAGAGAAAAGTGAGTGAGAGTAGCGAAAACGAGAGAGCGTTTTAGAAACGAGAGAAGAAAAAAGTTTTAAAAATGAAAGTGACGGCCGATAGTAAAAGAGATCCAAAAGTACTCTGTAGCAAGTATTTTTTTAAACAAGTTTGTCAAAGTCTTTCTGGTGGTGTCTCAATATCTTTATGCTTTTAAATGCTATATCTATGCTACTTTGTAAGTTATGATTTCAGCAGAGCATTAAAAAGTACTATAATATTATTTTTAGCATAGTTATGACAAAGTTAAAGGTTTAAAGCAGTCTTTATATATTACAAAAAAAGTTAAAAATTGGTAAACTTAGTTCAATTGATTTAACAAAAGCCGACTTAAATTTGGATGGATTGGAATGGAGATAAAGAAATTATTTTTGCACCATGTTAGAAACTGTAAAAATAGTTTAAAATACATACATCACAGTAATAACATGTTGCATTTGGCAAAATACCTTAAAAAAAATGTAAAAACCAAAGCACCATTAAGTAGATGTTTACAAACTGCAAAAAAAGACTTATTTTTGTATAAGAAAGTGAAGAAACAAAGGCCCTTTGCATAAAAAAAGATTTGTATAAATGCATTTAAATTATATTGTTTTCTTTTCATGTTGCAATTGCATATTAGCTATTATGTAACATACTTTAACAAAACATTACCAGATTTAACTTTGAAAAGTCTATAAAGCTGCAATGGTTAGTTTGGCAGCATTATTTATAATCAAATAAATTGAATAAAAATTAATCTTAACTGAGCTTAACTAATTTTGTGATTTCTTTCAGAATGTTGTAATTTTTAATGGTAGTTAACTATGCCTTAAATTAAATGTACTTGTTAAATATAGTTTAATAAAGGTTATTTATGAGGAAACTAATTAATTTATGCAACATGCTTGAGTGGTTACTTTTTTAAATTCCAAGCAATAATCATTAAAAAAAAAACTTGATTGTGAGCAAGATTTGTGTTTGCCAAAAAAGAGATAATATATTTTCTCTTTATCTTTTTAATTTGCAGGAAAACATTGAGGGGATTATACTAAGAGCAACTATCTTGCAATTATCTTTATCAATTTTTGAAGATGCTAAGATATTGCTGTTGGGTTGAAATTTTTTATTTATTTTTTTTAGCTTTAGAGATATTACTGAATTAAGGCTGCTTGCTGGGATGCCAAGAAAAGTAATGTGTTTAAAGTGTCTTCCAATGGTGTAACAAAATTATTCCAATAGATATTGAATTGCTGAATCTGAAATATAAAGGTCTCACTTTGATTACTACAACAATGAGTTTTGCTTAACAAACACCTTTTTGAAAATAGGAAAAGATGTATAAAAATTTTATATTTAAATATATGATTTGTGGTGCAGCACGGTGCAGTGTAAATTTTTGGTAGCAATTTTACAGCACGGTGCGGTACCTTTAAAATGTACAGGTCGGCGAGGTTGGCGTGGTCAGTGATCAGTGTGGCCGGCGTGGTCGGCGTGGTTGGCGTGGTTGGCGTGGTCGACGTGATTGGCGTGGTCGACGTAGTCGACGTGGTTGGCGTGGTCAGTGATCAGTGTGGCCGGCGTGATGGCGTGGTTGGCGTGGTCGGCGTGGTTGGCATGGTTGGCGTGGTCGACGTGATTGGCGTGATCGGCGTGATTGGCGTGGTCGACGTGGTCGACGTGGTTGGCGTGGTCAGTGATCAGTGTGGCCGGCGTGATCGGCGTGGTTGGCGTGGTTGGCGTGGTTAGCGTGGTCGACGTGATTGGCGTGGTCGACGTGATTGGCGTGATCGGCGTGATTGGCGTGGTCGACGTTGTCGACGTGGTTGGCGTGGTCGGCGTGGTCGGCGTTATCGGCTAGGTTGGTGAAAAGAATAATCATTCTGTAAGCTTCTCGTGGACGAGGTTGGTTCGATAAGCTACTTCAGAAAAGCTTAGTTGGTAAGTTTTTTAGAATTCGCTTGTAAATAACAGCAAGCAATATAAAACATTTTACCAATATAATTGCAAATTCTTGTTGAAAGCGTGGACATGAACTTAAGAATAATGTTCGTTGGCAAAGTCGGCCGATCGTGCCGACTTTGCCAACCACGCCGACCACGTCGACCACGCCGACCACCCCGACCACGTCGACCACGCCGACCACCCCGACCACGTCGACCACGCCAACCACGCCGACCACGCCGACCACGCCGACCACGCCGGCCACGCCGACCTGTGTACTTTAAAGGAACCCGCACGGTGTGGTGTCACAAATAAAAAATACTTGCTGGCTGCAGACACAAAATTTTGTATCCGCAACATCACTAGTGAACAGAACAGAACAGAACAGAACAGAATTTATTGTTTTGCCCGAAAATAAACACACAATTAACGTCAACACAGAACTATTCAGGCCAGGAAGCATCGAAAAACCCTAAGGTTTTCAAGTCAAGATGCTCCCTGTTTATTATCAATCAAGCATGAATTAGAATTAGTAATTATAAATTGAGCAATGTTTACATAAATCACAGTAATAGGTTTACATAAAATTCAAATAAGCACACAAACATAATAATACACAATTACGCATATATTTAAACTACCATACAGACAAGACTATTGTGGACATTATTTATAACTTGTAATTAAATATTTTTTTAATTGTTTAGAAAAAGCATAAATGTGGCATGATGATTTAATTAAATCTGGTAATTCATTCCAATATTTAACACCTCTATATTGTAGTGTTCTTAGACCAATTGTCTTTTGCTTTCTTGGTAAGAAATAGTTACTTTTAGAAGTATTTCTGGTGTTATAGTTATGAATTGAATTGTGTTTAGAAAAATATTTTGAAAAGACATTTGGCAGCAGATCATATTTAAAACGAAACATAAATTTACATATTTCAAGAATATAGATGTCATGTATTTTGAGTACATTAGATAATGCATATAGATCTGTTACATGGATTTGCCTTTTTCCTACCATATTTATGCATCTTAGTATTCGATTATGAACAACTTCAACAGGTTTAGAAACAAGTTTTGAGCAGCTACCCCAGCAAATTACACCATAAAGTAATATTGGATATATAAGTGTATAGTACACTTTCCTAAGTACTTGCTTATCCACATATAACCTTAATTTATAAAATAGTCCACATAATTTTGCTAGTTTAGAAGCAACAGCTAACAAATGTGGTTTCCACGATAACTTTTCATCTATAACGATACCTAAGTACTTATGAGTTTCTGTTTGGCACAACAGATGCTCTTTAAGTTTGATTTGAAATTTGTATCTTTTTCTAAGTTTAGGTGATATGATAATGTATTTGGTTTTGGAAACATTAAGAGATAATTTATTTACATCAAGCCACCGTTGTATCTTATCAAGTTCAATATTAACATGTTTTTCTAGATCGCATGGTTTTTTTTTTGAAAAATATAACAGGGTATCATCTGCAAATAATCTTATATTAAAATCTGAAGCATTTTGAATATCATTTACATATAACAAAAAAAGAAGTGGTCCAAGAACACTACCTTGAGGTACTCCACACAATATTTCTTTGTTTGAAGAAATAAAGTTATTTATCTGCACATATTGAACTCTATCATTTAGATATGATTTAATTAATTCAAAAGCATTACCTCTTATGCCATAATGTATCAATTTTTTTAGTAATATTGAGTGATTTACTGTATCGAAAGCTTTTGCTAAGTCAATAAAAATGCCACAAGTTATTTTATTGTTATCAAGAGCATTTTGAAATTGATCACATATATCAGCAAGAGCAAGAGTTGTAGACATTCCTTCTCGAAAACCAAACTGATAATCAGAAATAACATTATGCTTCTTTAAGAAATCAATGAATCTCTTATTGATTACTTTTTCAAATATTTTTGATAGGCTGGACAAAATAGAAATTGGTCTATAATTATTTATTTCATCAATTTTTCCTCCTTTATGGAGTGGAATTATTTTAGCTATTTTTAATTTGTCAGGAAATATACCAAGCTGCATTGATTTATTAATGATATTTGATAACACTGGACTAATAACAGATTTTAAAATATGTAATATTTTTGAAGATATTCCATCAGGTCCAACTGCTTTTTTAATGTTCAAAGAGGATATGATCTTAGATATTTCTTCTGGATCAGTGTCATCTAGAAAAATGGAGTTACTAATTCTATTGCAAAGATAGTCAAAAGATGAATTTGCATAACTTGGAATTGAATTTGCTAAATTTGGACCCACATTAACAAAGTGATTGTTTAAGATATCACAGATACTTTTTTGACACGATATTGATGTATTACAATGTCTAATATTGGATGGAAATTTAGAGGTGTTCTTTTGATTAATAATTTCATTTATTAATTTCCAAGTATTAGTTGAATCATTTTTATTAACATTGAATGAATGCCTGTAGTAATTTATTTTTGCCTTATCTTGTAAACGAGTGAGAAGATTTCTGTATTTTTTGTATTTCAAATGAAGTGTCTTATCAGCAAAGTTTTGTTTACATAAAGTAATAAACATTTTATTTCTAGTTTTAATTGATTTTAACAATCCCTTAGTTATCCATGGTTTTTTTTTCAACTTTGCTTCTCTCCTAGATAATTTGCATAATGGCATATATTGATCTATCGAGTTATTTAAAACATAAAGTAACATTTTTACTTGTTCATTTACAGATTTGGAGAAGTCAATATTTTGTCTACAAGATTCTTCTACATTATTACAAAACTCAACCTCATTAAAATTTTTTAAACTACGAATATATATTACTGATTTTTGTTTATATTTGTTTATAAGTTTTGAATAAATAATTACTGCTAATGGAAAATGATCAGTAAAGTCAGATTTGATAATATAGCAATTTGAACAAGTTATGGTGTTAATGCTCTTGTCGATGTTCTCTTAATAAAAAAACAAAATAAGAAAAGAGTTTCCTATCATAGTAATGTATGTCGTTGGTCTTACAGAAAGACACATTTTTGTTTCACGGTCTCAGCAAGTAGCTTTTTATTTTATTTAGAGCTATCCATACATAGAAACAAAAAAATTCCACTGAATTGTAATATCTATAGCATCTTACTACTTTCTGGTGCTGAAAGGGGGATTCTGGATTAGTGAGTAAAGGTACCAGTTACATGAAAACTTGAAGTAATTCTTGAAAAGAAATTATATTGAATGAACTTATTCCATAGTTATTTTACAAGGAATTTTTTAGTTTAATGTAAATTTTTATAGGTATATATAGATAATTTAAAGCTGTGTTTTATTGTTTACTTCGAAAAATGTCAGGGACTAAAAAGCCCAATACTATTGTTCAAGCTTGGCTTGTCTTGTATAATGTTGCCATGACTGCTGGGTAAGTTGTTTTTTGATTGATATTATAGCAAATTAATATTTCTTTGTAGAAAATATTTTTTTAAGCATGTATAAACTAATAATAGTCAGAAGGTTTCATTTAAAAGGTTTTAAATATTTAATAAAAATATTTTGTGATTACTTTTTTTGGTAGATATTAGTAGTTTATAAATAAAAATGAGGTTATGACTAAAATTTTTTTGTTGTTATATAGTGCAAGAGAGTAATAAACTTTTTTGTTTTTACACTGTAGCAATTGAGAGCTTTAATTAACTGTATATAGCATCTTCAAGTATTTCCTTCCAAGAGTGTTTATAAGCATCATAGTACAATGCAAATAAGTACTACAATGGACTGTATGATAAACATTAAAATAGTTTATTTTTTGTTAATTTTTTTAACCTATCACTAGTATTACTTGGTTGATAGAAGGTTTATCTGTCTGTCTGTCTATGCTGATAAAACCTTTATCAACCATTATTGTCTTTCTATCAATTATTGCCCTTCACAGAAAAACAAATCATCTAACAATTTTTTGGAAAAAATTACAGCTTACTGTTTTAGAACTCTTGTAGATTTTTCTGATGTGTAGTAAAGTCAATCAGTCATTATGAAGAGCGAAATAACTTATTGTTTGACTGTTGTATGCAAATTTAATATTATTAATTATTTATTTTTAACAATTATTATGGGTAGAAATGTTATTGGTAGAATTATCGGTAGAAATATTATCGATAGAATATTATCGGTAGAAATATGAGACTGAATATTAAGTATTATTTTTTGTACATATTTTTGTATAACATTTCCACTAAGCTTTGAGATTGACAAAATAAAAAACTTTATTTTATTTTAAGAGTGAGATTTTACTTTGCAGAACAGTAAAAAAATTAGTTTCAATTATACATTGATATATTTAGTTTTTAATTTTTAGTTTCTGCTATGATGTAAATTATAATAAAAAATTGTAATTAACTTTTTCCTTTTTGAAGATGGTCAATAATTGGTGTTGGAATTATTAATCATTTTATTCATCATTCTAATTATCATGGGATTTATAATCAAGTAGATAAGCAATTAATTTTTTTTCAAAGCTGTGCTATCCTTGAGGTAAGTTATCATTTGTGCTTTAATTTTTACAGTGACTATTATTATGTGGCTGTAACAGTTATTCTGTCAGTTATGATTTTTTTTCATTGAGAACACTTAAATCTTTTTTGAAATTTTATGCAATTGATGGTTTAAATAAACAGTTTTGTTGGCAATTGACAGAACTTTGGTGGTGAAGAGGTTAATCATTAAAAAAAGCTGTGGGTTTCATCCAAACCTAAGTATTTTTGTTGGTACTTTTTATAGTATAATTTAAGATTGGGTTAGGTTAAGTTTTGGTTTTATTGTTATTTTAGATTTAGGTAGGTTTTCTCAACTGTGAGCCATTTTCTGGTGGCCATGAGCAGAGGTTTTTGCTAGTTAGTCTGCTGTGTGTTGCAAAACCAAGCTTCAAATTTTTGATAGTTTTCTACAGTAGAAATTTAAGTATATAGTCAGACCTCTTTGTTGATCAACTAGATTTTGCACTTACTCCACCAACACAAATTAGCCAGTAGCAGGTTTCTTTAATCCACTTTACCCTTTTATTCTGCAAACTTCACTGTCTGACTTCGACATGACAATTTTTCTAGACAAATGATTAATTGATTGAATATGCTCTTAACAATACAGGGTCCGCCATATTTATGGCAACACACATTTTATGAAGATTCTCAAGAAAAACAAACAAAATTGAACATTTATTGCATTGAATTATAGCACATACCTAAAGACCTAAAAACCTATTCTTACAAAATCCAAAAGAGGCATGAACTTCCAAATACTCATGAACATATGAGACTCAAGAGATTTCAACACATTCTTGATCTCATAAATGAGGGCATGCTGCTCAATTAGGTGTTTAGCAATGAGAAGAAATTTGACATTTAGCAATGCTTAAACCATTAAAATGATAGAGTTTGGAGTAAAGATGGGTCAGAGGAAGCCAAGAAAGTTAGCCTATGCCAAAATCCAATTTCTTTGATGGTGTGGGTGGCAGTCACAGCTACTGGGAGATTTCCCCTCTGTTGTTTGCCCTCTCAGGAGAAAAACTGAATAGCCATCACTTCATTTGCAACATTTTGGAAGCTGAACTTTCCTGGACAAGTCAACACTTTGACGGAGCACCGTAGACTTTCCAACAAGATTCCACATCATCACATAACTCAAAAATGACTTAAAGTTGGATCAGGGCTCACATTCCAGCTTTCATTAGCAAGGATGAATGGCCCTCAAGGAGTCCCGATTTGAACCCTCTCGACTTTTCTCTGTTTGTCATCTTAGAGAGCAGAGTCTACAAAACACCCTCTGATTCAGTGAACCAATTGAAGTCAAAATTGTGACGAGAATGGGACTTAATCCCCCAAGATATAGTGCGTGACTCCTGTGAAACTTTCTAGGAAAGATTGGAATCTGTCATTAAAAATAATGGGGGCCATATCAAATAAATGTTGATAATTATTGTTAAGCATAGATATATGCTATAATTCAATGCAATAAATGTTCAATTTCGATAGTTTTTCTTGACAACCTTGATAAAATGTGCATTGCCATAAATATGACGGACCCTGTAAATATGTGAATGCCTATTGTCTAAGCACAATATTGTAAAAAGTGACTTGTTTTAAGATAATTATTGAATTTATGTCTTAGAGCTACTGGTTTAGTTCTTAAGTTAATTCCAATCATCTATATACCTATTTTGCTGTCCAGAGTGATATTTTTTTTCCATATCTTATACAGAGCTGAATAATAAAGGCTTTCTTTATACAAATCCTTGAACAACTTGCTTTTCCATTTCTTAGACTGAGCTGAATAATAAAGGCTTTCTTTAGACAACTCCTTGAACAACCTTTGAACTGACTGCTGTAATTTTAAGTAAATTCACAGATACAAAGCTTGGTATTTTTATTGATGAACAGGTGTTTGGAGTTTGTAGAAGAGGACCACAAAAAATGAAATGTTAAAAATCATTGCGTTAGGGTAAGGCTCATTATTGTTGTCATCATCAATGAAAAGGCATCCATTGGGTCAGACACAAAAAGGACTGTGGGCGAGGGTTCATTTTTTTACTACCCAGGCTGCTGAATTGCCCAAATCAAATGCTGGCAGTGATGGTTTTAAGTTTTTTAAAGTTTTGCGGCACAAAGCACAAAATGCCAATTTGTTTTGCAACCCCAAAGTTATTTTAGGTAACTCCATTTGGGGTAGCAACCCATAGTTTAAAAAGCCCTGGACTAGAGTGTGAAAAGTTGATGCTCCAAACTGCTTCAGCCCATTGATTTCTCCACTTCCTGTCAAGTTTGGCAAGTAAAGCTGTAGCAGCCAAACTTGCTCTCCCTGAGGAGACTGCAGGAAAATTCTATAGAGGAATTCACACTCTGCATCTCAACACAAAATATAGTTGTTTTGATACCCACATAGGATAGTCTTTTTGGCTGCTTTCCTGATGATGTTACAAAAGTCCTGGTAAACTGCATTCACATCAAGTGAAACAGGCAGCAACAAAGTCTTTACAAATTTGTTTGTCAAAGCAATGTAGTGACTCCATTTGACCTAGCAGAAGTTCAATCTCTTAACAGGCATGCTTTTGGCACTGACAAAGCAAACTTTGGTGATGTACTATGTAAAGGTCAATCTTGTGACCTGTGAAACTTCAGAAAACATCTATCCAGTAAGCAACTGTAAGTACCTACACAAGCAAAAGCTAGATCTGTATTGGTGCCAGTGTTTCAGTAGATGGAGTAAAAGCTGACAGCATCCTTAGCATTGTATAGGAGGGCAAGACTATTAATACTTGCCCAGCCAGCCAAGGACTCACTGTCTGGGCTGTTATCATCGTAACTCCAATCAATGTGACGACAGTTGAAATTGCCAACATAGAGACAGAGATGAGGAAACAGTTGGAGATTTAGAAATTGCAGTCATGTTACCACAGGTGTGTAGACATTGACTATTTTATAATTATCAGCGTCCACATGCAATCACTCAATCTCCAATGTCTGTGGAGATTGGTCCAAAAGCATATACCTTTGTCACTCATGGACAAACATGGCAGACCATGCTTCCTGCTTAAGAAAAACCTGGCTAGTTGGAAGCTTAAAAGTATTAGCATCTCTGCATTAGTGCAATGGGTCTTGTGTAGTAGGATGATGAGTGCATCAAACTGCAGAGCAAGATAATGAAAAACGTTTATCTTGCTTTCAGTAAGGCCTTTGATGTTCAGCTGGAGAATAGTAATCCTTTGAAAACTTGTTGGCAAAGTGCTCTGAAAAAGGCATTTTTTTCCAGACATTGCCACATCCTAAAAAGGACATTAGCCAATTAGCAGACCCTTGCTGAACATCAGGATTGGTTGATACCCTTCCCTTTTGGCATGTTTGGTTATGGTCTGCTTATTTAATGGCAAGAACAAGTTAAGTTTGGTCTGAGATATAAGCACTCTTTCTTATTGGACAGAATAAAGAATCTGAACATGTGATGCACGTAATAAAAGCCAGCTGAAAGTTTATTGCAATAAAGTAAAAATTGGTTACTTTTTATGAATTATCAGATATTTAAAAACTATTTTTAATTTTTGCATATGTGATATGTTTTGTTTAGATTTGCATTAGCAGTTATAATATGATTTTATTCTACTTTCATAGATTGTACATGCTTTACTTGGAATGGTCCGCTCAAATGTAATGCTTACTTTTTTGCAAGTTTTTTCAAGAGTTGGAATTCTGTGGGGAGTTTTAGTTCCAGTTTTGCAGGTAAATTTCTATGTTTTATGCTTGAATTTTTCTTGAAATTTGTCATATACAGGGTGATTGCAATCTCTTTGCAGATTTTTAACAATATACACTAGGGATATAACTTTTTAAGCATTTTTTTCAAATCAAAAAGCCTGTTATTTTACTTGATGAAACTTTTTGTTTTGAGCCTAAAAAGGCTTTTTTTTTTGCTTTTTGCGCAAAAAACTCTGCGTGCATTGTTTAATGAAATATGCCTGAAAATGCTACTTTTGCCCAAAATTTTTATTTTTTTTTGCTCCGAGTACAAGTAAGCTTCTTTTATATGCTTATTTTAAAAATTAGTTTTTTCTTTTTATACAATATTTGACAGAATTGACCTTGTTTCTTTTTATATTACATTTGAAATTCGCAAAACTATGATGCCAATTTACAAATACTTTTCATCTTTGTTTCCGAGCCATAAATTTTATTGTTTTACATGAGTCAAAAAATGAATAGTAAAAACGTACCCAAAACATACTCTGTGAAAAGAAGACCAGACCTTCCGTTGGTAACAGTAAGTTTATCTGACTTATGCAAAATGCCGACAAAAAAACATATTGTGGGTCGCTATCTTGAATTATTTGATTCAGAAAAAAGTAGAATTATCAGAATAAAGATGATTGCTAAAGAATTGACAAATTTATGGAAATCTTTAAACTTTCCCATTGTATCACACCAGCAAGTCCAGTCTGAAACAAGAAGTGTTGTTGATCTTTATAAAAAATATAGAAAAAGAAAATCGGAGCAAGTAGAAAAGGAATTGAAAGGTCTTTTTGACATAACTAAAGTAGATGGTAATTGGCTATGTTCAGAAGATAAGAAACTTTACACCACGCAGATTCAAACGTCAGGTCGAGTTGGGTACAGCACCAGAAAAGAAGCAGATTTGAATTCAATTCATCCTTCAAAAAGAAAGTTCATTCAAAGTCAACCAAGTACCTCTGGCTCTCATTCAACTCCTTTAAGTTGTGAAATAAACGAAGAAAATGATGTGATCTCTGATAGTAATGACAATGAAAGCAATGATGATTTCAAACCAGTGGAGGAAAAATTCAGCAAATATAGTTCAGCGGCGTCTGCAGCTAGGCTTGTAAGCAAGCACTCTATCAACAAAAAAGGCAGCAATTGTATGTAAGTCGCTTAAAGAAGATGGTGTTGATATAGCTTCACCGACTCAGGTTGGTGTTTGGAAACATGTTATCAAAGATGCAGGGCATAAAAAAGTAAATATCAAGGCAATTTTACAAAGTGAAACATTTTGCCTTCATTTTGATGGAAAAGTTATATTGAAAACAGAATATCAAGTTGTGTGTCTTCAAAATGAAAATAGGATAATAAATTTGGGAATTCTTACTTGCAAAAATGGTTCTTCTAGAGCTATTTTTGAAGAAATCAAAACTTTAATGGGCGAATATGATGCCTGGAAAAGCATTAAAATGATAATATCCGACACCACGGCAGTCAATACTGGCAAAGAAAATGGAATTGTAGTGAAGTTTCAGAAAGCCATGAGTGAAAAAGGATATGAAAAACCTCAGTTGATTGCATGTCAGCACCATATTCTTGATCTTGTTTTGAGGCATATAATGGATTTTCATTTAGGCAGTTCAACCAGAAGCCCTCAATTGCCATACGATTTTATAAATGAAATCACCAACAGTTATAAAGTTTTGAAAGCTAACTACGAGCATGATTCTGAACTGTCATTGAATGAAAACCCTGGTTGGAGAGATGATTTCAGGTTTTTATATCAGCTGTGGGAAGCATTTAAATTAAATAAAGAGACTTGTAAATGGCCAAAAATTCAATGGAAAAACCTTCCAGCTCTTCACAACGCCAGGTGGAACTCTCATGGTTCATATGCTCTAATGGCTTACTTTCTCATACCAAATTCCAGAAATTGATTGAAAAACATTTGCCAATTCATTTCGAAAGATTGGTCTAGGTTTTAGTTCCACAATCAGATCTATGATACAAGTATGTATGAGTGTCTTCATGATGCAATTAAGTCACAAAATTGCCCAAAAGCATTGTCAACATTTTTGAAATTTTATAATCAGGAGTCTTCAAAAATTAATATCCCGAGAACAAACATAATTGTGGAGAAAGCAGTTAAAAAAATGCAGGAAATTATTGAAAATAGCCAATCAAAAAAGTATCTAAGCAACAAATTTGTTGCTACCAACCATTTTTAATGAGTTTGAAAATTATTCAATAAAAATAAAAAGTTTTATTTTATTTTTTGCCGGAAAAATTGTTTACGAAACATTATAAACATGATTGTAATTTATTTAAGTAAAGAATGTAAATAACTAGTAAATTTTGATCGATGCACACGATGTTTTTTAGACCAATCTGCGAAAAAATGGTATTTTTTAGTTTATTTCAATATTATTCATTGAAAAATGACACAGGGTTAGAAAACTGGAAAAAGTTATATCCCTAATATACACTTTAGTAAGTAAAACACAAATACAATATGATGAACTATATATTTAACAAGTAAATACCTAATCAACTGTTAGAGAGTCAGAGAGTCACAAAAAAATATTTACAAAGCATGCTCTATGTCAGCGCTTCCCAAACTGTGTGCCGCAGCACACTGCTGTGCCACAGAAGAGGCTGAAGTGTGCTGCGAAAATTTCAAGCTTTTACAAAACCTTGTGCTGTAAACTTGTTTTGCCAACACCCTTTTCAAAAACAACAAAGCCTTATACGAGGTGTGTTTGAAAAGTATCGGGACTGTATGCTTTGCACAAACAACACTTGCAACAGTGATATAAGCTTTGTTTTGTAAGATGGCGCAATGTCTTGTGGTTGTAAAAATGTAGTTTCAGCATTCTGTGACAACCATATGCTTTTTTACAGGCATTGAAAGGTGCTTTACTGTAGTTCATTTTGGGATAATTTATTTAGTAAATATTTTTTTCTTTTTTTTTTCTTTTGTTAACAAATAATGAGCATTGAACAAAGAATCAACTTGAAGTTTCTCATTCGACTTGGAAAAACTCCAACTGAAACATTCAATTTGCTCCAAGAAGTTTACGGAGATGCTACGATGTCAAGAACTCGGATTTTTGAGTGGCACAAGAGGTTCAGAGAGGGAAGAGAGGATGTGGAAGATGATCCTAAGAGTGGAAGGCCAACAACAAACAGAACAAATGAAAATGTTGAGCGTGTGAGAGAAAAAGTGCACAGTGACTGCTGCCTTACTGTTAGAATGATAGCAGATGAGTTGAGCATGAATAGTGAGAGGGTGTGGAGGATCATTACAGAAGATCTGGGGATGAGGAAGGTTTGTGCGAAAATGGTACCAAGGTTGCTGAATGATGGGCAAAAGGAAAATCGTGTGCAAGTGTGTCAAGACATCCTGAAACAACTTGAAATTACACCAGATCTGCTGAGTAGAGTTGTTATCGGTGATGAGTCGTGGATCTTCGAGTACGATCCACTCACCAAACGGCAGAGCCTTGAATGGAAGAGTGCATCCTCACCAAGACCCAAGAAAGCAAGGCTGTTCAAGTCCAAAATTAAGGTGATGCTGATTGTTTTCTTTGATGTTCATGGAATTGTTCATCTAGAATTCTTGCCACAGGGCCAAACCATTAACCAGAATGTTTACAAAGACATCTTGCGACGTTTGATGCGTTCAGTAAGGGAGAAAAGAAGAGAATTGTGGGAGACAAAGTCATGGCTGCTTCATCATGACAATGCTCCTGCTCACAATGCCTTAAGCATACGACAATTTCTTGCAGAAAATAACATTGCCATGCTGAAGCAACCACCCTACTCGCCAGATCTGGCTCCCTGTGATTTTTTCTTGTTTCCTAAGCTCAAGGGAGTCATTAAAGGAACCCGTTTTCAAGACTCAAAAGCCATAACAACAGCCGTAACGAAGGAACTACGAGCGATCCCAATGGAATCTTTCCAAAAGTGCACAGAAGCATGGTGGCAGAGATTAGAAAAGTGCATTTGAGCTCAAGGAGATTACTTTGAAGGGGACAAGTTGTAATTTTTACATGGCATTTCAAATAAAATAATTATTTACACAGTCCCATTACTTTTCAAACAGCCCTCGTATCTTAAAACGGTCATAGTGACTTCACAATTTCAATATGTGACATCACAATGATATTGGCATAAATCGGTAACTGCTGAATTGTTTTGAAAATATTTTAACGAGTTAAAATTCAGCTTGTACAACGCAATGGATAAATATATTGATATAATAGGCAAACGAAAGGAAGCAAGTGTTAGCAATCAGAGTGTACCAGCAAAAAAGTTTTAAAAAGCAAGCAGTTGACAGTATGATGACAGCTATTTACAATTTGGTTTTACTTGGACAGGAGATGCTGCTGTTCCCCTACCACTATGCCTTGTGTGTGGCACTAAATTAGCAAATGAGGCAATGGTACCAAGTAAACTGAAACGGCATCTCGTCAGCCAGCACTCGACTCTTAAGGAAAAAACTACGACGTTTTTTACGCATTTGCTGGAGGGACATACAAAGCAAGCATGATTGATGAGTGATTACACATCTATGTCTGATAAATGCCAGGAAGCAAGCTTTGTTGTTTCTCAAGTAATTGCACAACGCAAGCAACCCCATACTGTTGCAGAGAATTTAGTTGTACCATGCTGTCAAGAAATAGTGAGGATTATGTTAGGTGAAAATGCTGCAAAAAAAATTTTAAAAATTCTGCTTTCTGACAATACAGTAAGTCGGCGCATAAACGACATGGCAGCTGACATACTGGAACAGCTTCAAGACAAATTGTCAGAGAGCAAGTTTTTTTCTTTACAGTTGGATTAGGTGACTGATATAAAAGGAAAATGCCAACTCTTAGCAAACATAAGATTTAGTGGAAATGACTTAATCCAGGAAAGTATTCTTTTTTGCCAAGAATTTCAAGGTCGCTCAACAGGAGCTGAAATATTCGATGCAACAGAAAAATTTTTTGAAGAGGAAATGTTTTAGTGGAAGAACTGTGTAAGTGTCTGCACCGATGGTGCTGCCGCGATGATTGAAAAAAACAAAGGATTTGTTTCCAAAGTTAAACAGAAAAATCCTGATGTTCAAATTACACATTGCTTTCTGCATCATGAAGCACAGATGGCAAAGACCTTGCCTGATGATCTTAAAGAAATGCTTGATACAGCAGTAAAGCTAGTCAACTTCATTAAAGCCAGTCCTTTAAAGACACGGCTGTTTGAAATTTTGTGCAAAGAGATGGGAGCAGAGCACACAGGCTTGCTTTTACATACTAAGTTCGATGGTTGAGTCGTGGTAGAGTTCTTGTGCAAATCTACGAGCCTAAGGAGCAAGTGATGCTTTTTTTTGCTGATCAGAAGGCTAACTTCAAACATCACCTTGGTTGCAAACAGTGGTGGAGCAGGCTAGCATATTCAGCAGATGTATTTGATCATTTGATCATGCTTAATACCAAGATGCAGGGTAGAAATGAATCTGTTGACTGCAACAGACAAGCTTGGTGCATTTCAACTAAAGTTGAAACTTTGGTGTCAAAAAGCTGAGGAAGGGTTTTTAGAAATGTTTCCTCTTACAAAAGCAGCAGTCGCTGAAACTGATGACTTACCTGTTTTGAAAAAGTCTATAACCAACCACCTGCACATTCTTCAACAAAGGCTTTCTCATTATTTTCCTGATCTTGACATTTCTCACTGTGATTGGGTGAGAAATCCATTTAATCAGTCTGTGATAAAAGCTGCCAACGTTGTGGACTTGTTAGCACAAGAGCAACTGCTCAAATTAAGCATGGATCGCTCCTTACAATTAAAACACAATGAAATGGAGCTTGACATTTTCTGGATTAGCGTTCAGCATGAGTATCCTAACCTTTTCCAACAAGCAATTCTTATCTTATTGCCGTTCGTCATGACATACCTTTGTGAATCGGCCTTTTCTTTTCTGACTTCAATCAAAAACAAACACAGGTCCAGACTGCAAAGTGTGGAGGAAGAACTGAGAGTGTGCTTGTTAGACATTCAACCTTGTATCAAAACAGTATGTGCACGTATGCAGTTGCACCCTTCACATTAAAACAGCGCTGCTGGTATGCAATAAATATTGATATTATTTGAATTGTAAACTTTTGCAAAGTGGGTGTGCCATGGCCTTATCCAGAATGTGCAAGTTTGCCATAACACAAAAAAGTTTGAAAAGCCCTGATCTATATGACCACCTTCAGTAGTCACACAAAAATAACAATGTCGTACAAAAGATTTGTAAGCTTTCCTTATAGTTTTATTGTTAATTTCCAGAAGAAGCCCCCTTAGTTTTTTAGTCAACTCATTCAGAGTATTGGGCACAGCCTTTGGTATAATTTTTGTCTGATATCTCTCCAAAATCAAAAATCATTTATGGATAGATCTGGACTTCTGGGTGGCCATTGTAAAAATCCTCCATGTGTGGCTCCACATCCTATCCATCTGTTTGGAAGCTTATTGTTGAAAGTTTCTAACAATTACACTATAATGCACCATCTTGTTGATAAATAACATCTCTGTAATGTCTCTCTGTCTGCAAAGAAACAACTGTTCTGTTAAGTATTTCAGCGTACTTTTCACTATTTATTGTTTTCATAATTTCAAACTGTATTCCAAATTTTTACTAAAATTTACTATTGTTAAAAATCTGCAAGAGATTGCAATCGCCCTAAATGTAAAAGGTTTTTTCTTGAAGGCTCATGATCAAATTGGTTTTTCATTATTATTGATTGCATGGACAATAACTGAAATCATTCGTTATTTATTTTACACTTTTCTACTGATGGGATTTACACCTTACATCTTATTATGGTTGAGGTTTGTTTTAATGTTATATTTTCAAAACTATAATTAAAAAGTATTTTCTTTTTTAGTATGTCTTAAAAATTTACATTTTTTTTCATCAAAGCACACCTCTACAGCCTGTTTCACTGTATAAGGATTTAATTAGAATAATTTTTTTATATCTACTTTCAATAAAATTTTATTTAATAAAATATTAATTTAAAGCTTATTGAAATGAAATAAAATATTTGATTAACACAAAAAAAAAAAGTTGGACAAGATCTTTTAATGATTTTTTAAACTTATACTCTATGAAACAAGCTGTGAAAGTATATTTTGCTAAATTAAATTTATAATTTATGCATAATTTTTATCTCCATTGAATTCTCTTCAACAATGGTGACTTTTGACAAAAATATTTGGTGTGCTGCAAGTTATTATAAACTAAAGTATAGCAAACATAGCTTAAACTACAATATGATTCTGGTGGGAATATCCACTCAAAGAGTGTTTAAATTAGTAAAAATAAACGTTGAAAAAGCACATAATTCTGTTTCAAAAAATTTTGAAATGATCACAATAAATTGCCACAACAACAAATGAATTTTTAATTGATATTAATCAAATTTTTTTGTAATATTTACAATTACTCAAACAATCACAACTTAATTAGAAGTTATGTTTGTCTCTGCCAGTGGTTTTTAACCAGGTGCTTGTTTGGCTTTTTTCTGGGGTCTGCAAGAGTTTTTGATAAACAGCATAAAAAGTAAAATACTTAAAAAATACACTAAAAATCAGAGGTATAACCAGGGGGCTGATTTGGAAGTCATGTCAGCCCAATTTAAAAATTTTTGTCAGCCCCTTTTTCACCTGATGTCAGTCCCCTTGTGTGCTGATATGTAACAAAATAAAATTTTAGCACTAATATGTGACATTTCGTTCCAATTTAACTATAGTAACTGGTTACCTTTTTTTTTGGAAGAATAAAGACAAACACGCTTTTGCCATGATCCTTCAGTGTTTTCGAACATTGTTTGAATTTTTAGTAAAATACCCAAAAATTTTAAGCGATTTCAACAAGATGTCCAAAAAAATTTTTAATGATTTGTTCAAAAGTTTGATCTATAATTGTGTTTGCTTTTTTTAGTAACTACTTTTAAGTAACTACATAGAAGAAAAATTTCAATGATGCTTTAACATTAGTTTGCTCTATGTCTGACTTCCCTATTGAAACACGGTGAATGATTTTTAATTGCCAAAACGATGGTGAAAACTGTTATTTACATTTTACTGCATTTAAAAAGAAATTCAAAACCTTGAAACTTTTGTGAAATTTGTTGCTTGTGTGCTGGATTTGGCATTCAATTCCCACTGTTGAGACCTGGGCAACAGTCATTTTATTCCAAGTTTTTTATATATCTATGAAATATCTAGTTATCCAAGCATTTATTATGACATCATACTTATTTTTTGTGACCTAGCTTGCTTTTAGAAGATTATCCAGGATATTGTAGTTTTGCCATAGCTTAATTAATTACTTAATGAACTAGGAAAATGCTGACACTGGTTGACAGCACCAAGCAGAAAAAATGCCGTGAAACATTTTCTCAGAAGCCAGAACAGAATCATAAGAGTAAGAATTAAACCCAGACCATGTTATTTGCATTCAGCATCAATACAGCACCCCTATCCATACCAATGTAATTCTGTAAGTCAATGTTGGCAGCATAGCTGATTGAGTATTAAAAGGGACATATTGATAAAGAACTCAATCAGAGACTTTATTAACACATTTAATTGAGATGATGCTGCTCAAGTTCTACAAAATAATTCAACTACAAAAGAGATTTTTAAAGATAAAGATTTTGTTTAATTATTGGTCAACCATGGCTACCTTCATATCTCTCAAAGTTTTAACCATCCATTCAACTGTTGATGCTTCTTCTGGCTGACTGGCTTATCTGGATGGTTTGGAGTAAAGAACAAGACCAGAAATAAAATATTAGTAGAGCCAGATTTGTGGTGTGTTTTGGCAACAACAGCACCAAGTTTATAGCAATTTTTTTCCAAGATCCAACACTCATCTCCTACTGATGTTGTTTTGTAGTGTTGAATGCAATAACTTTTTCTTCAACAAAGTAACTATTTAGTGATTAACTTTTTTAATGAATGTTACAAATGCATTAAATTGCCTCTGAATGCCTAAATAAAAATTTTTTTAAATAGGAAAGTTGTTAAGTTGCCATGGTTTGCCAAAGTGGGTTGTGGTATAAAAAAAGTTGAAATACTTGAAAACCATTTGGTTTATGCTAAATGTCAAGTGGTTACTGGGTAGCAATCCGATTATTAACTATGAACCGGGCACTTTCGTGTGGTTTGTGACAACATTAACTAAGATATAGTTACTAAGCTATTATAAAATGCCAATCACATGTCACATGATGCTATTTTAAAATCATCCTTTTTATATTGCAATTTAACTTTTTTCATTAGTCTCTTCAAATTGGTAGGTTTTGTCTTAGGGTAGGCTACATCATATGTCAAGTAAGCTGTACAGTGTTTAACCCCTTACTTGTAGACTAGCCTCTCTCTAACTTAGGTCATTATTTCACCCGTCACTAGATTAGAGTCAGTAGCTCTTTAAACCTTTTTTACATCAGTATGTCAATCAGCTTGCATATGTGATCTAACAAGCATTTTTACAACATCCAACAATGCCTTTATAATGTGAGTAGCCCACTATTGAAAACTTTTTCAAACTTACAGTATTTGTTTTAATCAATCAATTTAACCTCAACAAACTCAGTGTTTGGTCAGCTGCAGCAATAGCTTTCCTAAAAACTGCTTCTTGCTGTGCTTTTTTTCATTCCTTTTTCATGTCTAAACATGCTCAGCATTTTTCCTACTTGTTTCAATATTCTGTGTGCACCTCTCAGTGAAAGTTGTGTTGAGTTTATTCTATTCTGTATAATAAACTGCTTATGATATATTAAATTGTACGAGGGGCATTTAGAAAGTAATGCAAATGATTTAATTTCTTGCAGCATTTATTTGACTAACATCTGATTCTTTTACAGATTATAGATTGGTAACTAAAGTTTAAAGATTTTGTAAAAAAATAAGGGTTTGAACTACTGCAATCTGCAATTCAAATTTTAAGCAATCCCTCTATGTCTTCTTTGTTAAAAGTTAAAACTGGTATAATTGCCCCAAAGCTATCTTGGCAGAAGCAAAGAGTTGTTATTGGATTTCTACTGTTGGAGGGAGAAACAGCTCAGAACATAAGCAGAAGGCTAAAGCAAGTGTATGGTGACAGTGTGATAGACTACAGCACAGTGACAAGGTAGGTAAAGTGAATCAAACATTGATCACGCAGATGCATTGATTAAGGAAAACAGACACCTCAATATTAATGAGCTTGCTGAGTCAAGTGCAGGGAGTTCTGTAAAGATCATGGATACCCTGGGGTATTCAAAAGTGTGTGCAAGGCGGGTCCCAAGGGAGCTCACAGAGGCTCATAAACAATCCTGCCAGGAAACTTGTTCTGAACTTCTGGAGTATTGCCATAGTGACAAAACCTTTTGCAGCAAATAGTGATTGGAGATGAGATTTGGTTTCACCACTTTGAACCAGAGTCAAAGAGAGCATCAATGGAGTGGCACCATCCCACCTCACCACACTCAAAGAAGTTCAAATCTCAGCAGTCTGCAAGAAAAGTAATGGTGACTGTGTTCTGGGATAGTGTTGGTGTGATACTGGTAGATTTCATGTCCAAAGGAGCAACAATCAATTCAGATGTTTACATTGATACATTAGAAAAGTTAAAAGCAAGAATACAAAGAGTACGACCTGCTTTGAAAATGTGTAAGGTTTTATTGCAACATGACAATGCTGGGCTTCACACCAGCCTCAAAACCCGTAAGGTCATCAGCTCCTTTGGCTTGACAACAATTTCATATCCCCCATATTCACCAGACCTGGCACCATCTGACTTCCATTTGTTTGGGCCCCTCAAAGAAAATTTGAGGGGGTTATATTTCTCCAGTGTTGAAAAGGTTAAAACGCTGCTAGAAAGTGGTTAAAAACGCAGCCTGTAGAATTTTACAATGAAGAAATATGTGCACTTGTTAAAAGGTGGGAAAAGGCAGTTTGGAAAGCAGGAGATGACATTGAGAAGTAACTATGAAATGCTCATGCTACGTACTTTCTTGTGATGCACAATTTGTGTACCTTTAAAACTCAATGTTATGAAAAAAAACCTGGTTGCATTACTTTCTGAATGCCCCTCGTATTTTGCATGATTGCCCTAAAACAAGTTTAAAGGATTTTTTTCTATTGGTCGTATTGTAGTATCCATAAAGGCTCATTTCCACTGTAGGCATGAAATGGAACATTTTTTGTTTGTTTTGATTTTTTTACTTCTTTCTGTGCTTAAGCTTTAAGCAAAGCAAAAAAATCAATAAAAGAAAAAAAGAATACTCCCATTTCACACTCATGGTGAAATGAGCCTAAATCAAATATCATAAAAAAATTTTTATTAAATTCTAAAATAATTATTTTGAATATTACTTCACTAAAATTTGTATTTTTTACTTTTGAATCAAAAACTTTTGCTACCGCCAGAAAAAAGTAAAATAATCCACCTGGGGGTTGTAAACCCCAGGTTTAAAACCACTGATTTAAAATAAATAAAACACATTAATTTATCAAAAATAGACTACTCCCACAAAATAGTGCAACCTTCAGCACTGGAAGTGCAAACCATATACATATGTATTTGATTACCCATGAAAATTGAAATACCTATAAAGGTATGGTAATACAGGGCATGAAAGTATGACAATCTTGCATGTAGATATGTCTTACATCTATAGACAGTTTAACTTATTTAAGCAAAGCAAACTATTTAAATTTCTTAGAAATTTCAATTGTAGCTTTCAATGTTTGCACTTGAATCAAATTGGTACACAGAACATAATTTTTAATGTTGCTCGCCTTTGGATATTTTGTAGTATGGACCAACTGGATCATCATAATGTTCTCTTTATCTTCAGTGTCATAAACTTTTGGCAGACAAATTTATTGATTTTCAAAACTAAAAAGTTGTTTTAAACCTAGAAAGCATTTCATTGCCACAAAATTTATAAACATAATTGACCTAGTGGTAGTATCTGAAAATAATTTGAAGGTAAATCCCAAAATATGTACTATTAGAAAACTTATATCACTATTTAAGATAACACTTTCTCACAAGCTGATAATCACTAATAAACACTTAACAATGATGCCATAAATGTGATAAAATCTAACATGTGCAACATCAAAACTTGTAATTTTAAATAGCAAAATTAAATGAGGTAAAAACCGAAAGATCAAACATCAAATTTCTTTTATGTTGCATCCTAGTTAAACTGTACACTAACCACTACATTTTATCATTGATTGCTCAGTATTTTAAGCGTTTTTTAACACTTAATTCAATATTAAAGTAGCACTTATCAATTAAATGACATAAAACCAACATTTTTATGCACTTAAGAAAAACAAGCTATGTTGTTACATACAGATATGCTTCCCATGATCAATATGAAGTATTCTTTGACACTTATTCTTTTTAACAAGTTTATATTTTTTTTTTATTGTGATATTATCTAACTAACTTAAAAATATCTACTACAATGAAGGTTAAAATTATAAAATTTGCACAAATATTTAAATGCACAAAACCAGTTTTGGTCTTATTTGTAAAGTAATTCTATTGTATGATATTTTGGCTATATATTGCTACAGAACAAAAAATCTTCAAAAGTTGAAATTTTTTTGGTTGACATGTATTTTTAAAAATTTTAAATGTTTAAACAAATATATTTGTTTAGAAAATTAAATTTATTAAAGATTCTAAGAAGTTCAATACAATAGACAACTTTTTTTATGTGTAAAAATTGCACATTCCAGTATCACTTTTTTAGATATGGAGGAGCATAAATATTTTGTCTTGTTTTCTTAACAATCAATATATATATTTAATTTTTTTATCACAACATGCTACTACAGCCTGTTTCATCATGTTTAAAAAATAACCAGAGATTCTTATTTGAATTAACATATGCCTAGCCTGAACCAACTGAGAATGACCCACAGTTAAAAGTTTTAACTTATTTTACAAACTTTTTATATGCTACTGCAGGGTTGCCCAAACTTTTTGTTCATGGGTACCCTTTGGACACTATAGATTTGCGTGATACCCCCGAAATTTTGTCACATTATTAGCACTAAGCTCAACTTGCTCTGATGCATAACTTACTTTAAATAGCTAAGCAACCCATTGCAATTTTTTAAAAAATCTTTAAAATTGGTAGCTTATAGTATTTAGAAGCATTATCTTCAAGATTTATTGTGGCAGTTCAAACTCAGGAGGTTAACCATTAACTTGATTCTATTTACATTTATTTTCTTATTAAAATAGAAATAAATATAAAACAATTGCAATATTTCAGCAACTAGTTTTTCATAATTAAAACAGAAGCTTGAAGTTATCTAAACTTATGTTTTTGGGAGAGTAACTTTACATATAGCCTTAATGATCTGCAACAAAGAAACATTGCCGTATGAAAGTGGGCGTAAAGTCACGTGATCATGCAGTATCAAATGACAAGATGTGAAATTTGAAGATATATTAAAATAAAGTATAAAAAAAATTAAACTCTATGTTTGAAACCAAATTTTAAAACTAATACAATTACTATAGTTGCATTTTATGTGAAATTATAAAATTATATTTTTGGCTATCAGATTAACCACTACAGTTTTAATTATTAAATTTTAGTTTAATAGGAAAAATCTGATTATCATTAATTAAATTAAATTTAAATAAACATAATCATAAAAAGCACACAAAATCATTCAGAGTTATGTATTAAGAGTTTAAACAAGCTGTAGGCTACAATCAAACTATCAATGTAACATAAATAACTCAGCAATACTTGTTATATGGATGAACCTGCTTTTTAGCCACAAGATCATGGATACGAGGTAAAACATCAGGAAAAGCCCAATAGAGGTCTTGTTCTGGTATTTTTACTTAATTTCGATTGAATTTCCACCAGCACTGAGAGTGTCAATTCATATATCTATGATGATGAAAGCAAAAACTATGCTTGAATAGCAGGTGTAGCAATTTTTTGTATGGGTTGCACATCATAAACCAAAAATTTACATAACTATTTCTCAGAATACACATCGCATGCAAACCATCATATTGAAGTTTAACCAGTTCCTTTTGAGTACCTGTCCCAGGCTGCAGCATCTGAGTGTTTGCAGTGAAAAGATTTCTGATATGTGCAAATCCATCTTTACCTAGACTTGGAAAATATCCATCAATTTTCTCAAACTTCATAAGATGTTTAGTGACCAGCTCTGTGATGCTCTTGGTCTCGTAATGTACTTTTTGACTCAGAAATTTTTCCATAGAAGAACCTCTTGATGCACCACTTAGAAGCATTGTAGCTATTAGTCTATTTCAATTTTGGTAAATTATTGGAAACTAGTGAGAATACATGAAAAATAGACTTACTATATCCAAATTTAATCAATTATCCAAACAACAAATAAGTTAAATAAGGATATTCTCTCACATATAATGTACCCCAGTTACCTGTGCTAATAGCTCTCTCGACTGCACCTCCAGCTCTAGCCAAAATTCACATATACTATAACTCTAACCTAAAATCAAGTGACTTTTTAGGTTTTTATTTTTTATAACTTTTAACTCTAAGGTAAGCGGCAGCTCCAGCAAGGCTTCCAAAGAAATGTTAAGAATGCAAAATTGTGTTTTTTTTTGTTTTTTTTTAAAATTAGCTAGAAAAGATAGCATAGTTTTTGAAAACTTACTTTATAACAATTTTTTTCTAAAACCTTTTAATGGTGCTGTTGCTCTGCAGCTCCTTAGTATAAGCCACCACTGCTCTTCAACCATTTCATGATTTACGACTGATACTGACTTGTATTTCTTTAATTTTTTATTTGGATTAGTCTAATACAGAGGTTTCCAATTGTTGTATCATTTTAATACTAGAGAATGTCACCTGGGTTATTATGCAATACCTTGTAATGCAAGTTATTACCCTGAAAATATATTCTCGTATTTTTTTCCTTTTTTTTTTCTACTTTTCTTGTTTTGATATGAGTAACTTGTGTATATTGCAAAATTACTAGTATCTTCTGAGTTTTTTTTTTTTTTTTAAATAATACTACCAATAATGAATATTATAATAGACTATGGACAGTTCTTGACTTGATGACCATTAATTGGTCTTTCACTGTCCAGTTTACTTCATAAATCATATTTATCTGCATACAATGTGTATGTCTACTAGTATAAAAGTTAAGTGTTTGTTTTCATATGCCTAATATTTTACTGTATATTATCAATTTTACTGCTGAAGTAAGCAAATAAATTGTTGTTGTTGTTGTTGTTGGGTCAGTGTAACTACTTTTAAGAATCCACAAATGGATGTATTAAAATCTATATACAAGAACGACTTCTTTGATAATTCACATGATAAATTTGCTTCACAAATAAAAACGAAAACCTTTTTTTTTTCTTCACCTGTACTTGTAGTAAAGTTACTTCCACAAACCAGAAAATTAATTGAAAACTAGAAAAAAAGATCTTTACTTTTAGTTGTGAAGCAAATTTGCTATGCAAATTATCAAAAGCAACGTTCTTCTATATTTTAAATTTTAGTGCATCATGGATTTATACAAGTTGGGGAAACCTTTGGTCAGAATGTCATTCATTGATTTTTTAATTTGTTGAAATATTTTTAGATACACTTTGTTCATTGTTCTGTATCCTATGGGTGTCACGGTAAGATTTCGTTAATTTCTGTTTAAAATCACTGCTGTTTATTGAATTTAACTAAAGTTTGTGAATCGCATTTATTTTATATAAAAAAAAAATATAAGTTTAAGAACTAACACTTATTTTTAAATTTTGTTGCATAGGGAGAACTTCTAAGCATTTACTATAGTTTAAAACCAGTTCGCGAAACTGGCATGTTTTCGCTTTCACTTCCTAATTCAATGAATTTTTCTATCGATTATTCGTGGGTACTTATGGGAACAATACCTCTTTATGTGATTTGTAAGTAATTTTTTTTAATTAGCCAATTTTTGTGCTATCTATTTTTAAATATTTTTTTGCGATTTTATTTTCGTTTTAATCTTGCTGCGATGGGAATTCATTTCATAAGTTTGATGGCGTAAGTCTTACTTAATTACGTAAGTAATAACACTGGTCAACACACAAATTTTTGCTACAGATATTATATTGATTTTAGGGTATATCAGGTGCGTAGATTTCGAAAATGACATTCATTTTTGCTAGTTGGCTCTAGTTTTTGAGATAATTGCATTTTTTTGTAAAAATATTACTTAGACTGTGTTATATGGCATTGTTGTTCATTTAATGCTATTTAATCAATACTGTACGCTTTGATCTTCTTTTGTAAACGCAGTAAAACAAAAATGCAAAGCATCCATGCAAACTACAATGCTAAAAAAGGATGCAACAGCAATATTTACCGTTAGTTTGCAAGAAACGTATTGGAACTAAAACCCAGTATTACAGCGTATAAATGTATGTTGCCGTTATTTATTTAAACAAACGAAGCTTGAAAATACTGAGTTTTAACAACTACCATTCTGTCAAATCTACGAAACCAATCGCCTCTTGTAAGACTTTCTAGCGTGAGGAGCAAATGGCTTATGTCATTGAAAATTCCAACAATAGTCCGCCATCATGTGGGTGTCCCATCCATCGTCCTTGATACCTTTCTTCCATTGCTTTAATGTCCTGATGGAATCTTTCTCCTTGCTCTTCACTTAATTCCCCAAGATTTTCTGAAAATCTATCTAAATGACTAAAGAGGTAATGAATCTTGATGCTCATCTTTGCTCCCAAACTTTGAAATTTTGAAAGCATATCTTCAACTATCTGAATGTAATTGTTTGCTTTATTGTTTCCCAAAAAGTTTTTTACAATCACAGTAAAAGAAATCCAAGCAGCAAATTCCTTCTCAGTCATAGATGCAGTGAAGTTTGGATCGTTCATCAGCTTTCGAATTTGAGGACCATCAAATATTCCTGCTTTTAGTTTTTCATTGCTCATCCCTGGAAATACTCTGCAAATGTAATTAAAACAATTTCCGTGTACTGGCAAAGCTTTCACAAACTGCTTCATTATACCCAATTTGATGTGTAGAGGTGGCAAAATGATTTTTTCTCTTGGGACAAGGGGCTCATTGATGACATTACATTCATTAACTGTTAGTGTAATTCTTTCAGGCCATTCCTTCTTCACCCAGTGGTCACTGCGAGCACGGCTGTCCCACAAACAAATAAAGCACGGATATTTAGTATAACCACTCTGCTGACCAAGCAAAAAGTTGACCATTTTCAAATCAACACATATTAACCATTGGTGGTCACAGTAGTTCAATTTTTCTAGCACTCGTTTAATATTGTTGTATTTTTCTTTGAGCAATGTAGAGTGGCCAATGGGAATCGAGGCATACTTGTTTCCATTGTGCAGCAATACACACTTCAAACTTCTTTTTGAACTGTCTATAAATAAACGCCAATCTTGAGGTTTATATTCAGGTATTCCCATTTTTAAAAGAAGTCCTTCAACATCTGAGCAGAAAACAAGCTCTTCTTCTGAACGATAGTACGGAAGTAAGTCGCTCTCCCTTGTGCGGTAAAAGGTTACTTTCGTACCAACACTAAGGCATTTCTTGTCTTTAAGCCTGGATGCCAATACTTCAGAAGCTTCTTTAGATAGATTAAGATCTCTTATGAGATCGCTCAGTTCCTCCTGATTAAACTGCTTCGGACTGGTCGAACTTTCTTCAAAAATGCTTGAAACATCACTTTCACTACAGCTTTCTGAAGCTTGGTGGACAAAGTCCCATTCTGATGGTTTTTCTGGAAGATGACTAAATTGTGGCATGGGTATATCTTCACAGTGGGGTACAGGACGCCTAGCAGATTCTAAGTCCGGGTAAATCCATGATTTTTTCTTGTGATGATTAAAACCCTTCAAATCTACCATACAAAAATAACAATCATCAAAGTGGTTTTTCTGTTCTCGCCACACCATTGGCACACCAAATCTAAAGCTTTTAGTTTTTCCTTTTGTCCACATTCGTAAGTGCTCAACACATGATTTGCAGACAACATGTGGAACCCATGGCTTGTCTTGGTCACCAAGTTTAACTCCAAAGTAAGCACAGTATACTTTGCGAACAAAATCTGTAATAGACCTTTTATACTCTTTAAGAATATATTCTCCACATATGTAACAGAAACTGTCAGGGTCATTACAACAACTTCTTGAACAACTCATAGCAGGCAACATAAAGCAAAAAAAACTGAAAACATGAAAACCTAAATATAGTAAAAGTTACTGCATTTCAACTTTTCATTAGAATTTTTTTAGACTCCAAGATTGCTAATGGTCAGTTATTGACTTTTCTGCTTTGTTAACCTTTCTAAAAATGAGACAACTGGTCCTTTATTGCAAAACAAAATCTCCTTGTCAGCACAATTGCCTCTTACGTGTAGTTTATATGGCCGTTATCTGAGCTTTTATAGCCAGTTATTGTGTCTGCATTATCTCAAAAACTAGAGCCAATTCAGCACAAGTAAAGTCATTTTTGGAATCAGCGCACCTGATATACTGTAAAATCGTTGAAAGATCTATCGCAAAAAGAAAAAAATATTTTTTTGTTGAGCTGTGTAATTGCTCAAAGACATTTACCTCAGCAAACAATGTTGTTAACCATTGTTCCCTCTAAGAAAACTTTACTCTGAGCAACGATTTTTTAGTTTGCATAAATAATCTAAACTACTTGAGCCAAGTCCTAAATGAATAATAGTGAAGTTTCTAATTTATTAGAATAAGCATTTCAACAGCATGACCAGTTTTTTTACCTTTTCAACGTAAAAAAGCTGTTCGATTTTTACCTTAAACGTGTCGGCTGGATAGCTCAACTTGATAACACTCTGACTTGCCAGCAGAAGAACGCAAGTTCAATGCTCAGTCTATCTGAATGATTTCTGTTGTGTTCTAGGAAAGGCACTGCACGACGACCTTAAACGTGACATAAAGCCTCGAAAAAAAATAGATTTTTACATATAATTAATTAAGATAAATGGACTTTTGATGGGTTTTGTATTTGGTGTTGGGCAAAAGAAAAAAATTCAAGTTTTTTTTTGACTTCGCATGTTTTTATCTCAATTTGAATTGAGTCTGATTCATTAGTTAATTTGAGTCAAGTCCTAATCCTTTGCAAGTTGGATTCGAGTTGAGTCTGAATCCTTCGGAGATTTTACCTTGTGGATCAGGGTCTGACTCGATTCATTACAACCCTGCCGAAGTGACGAGATTAAAAAATTACCGTTTTTTTGAGGATTGTTGTTAGTGCGCAAGAATGAAGCTGTTAAATTGATAATTAAAGTGAGTAAATAATCTGACACTGCGCAGTTGGACATTTTAGAGGAAACGTTGTGGTTAACATTCTTGCATTAAAGTAAGAAAAATTAAAAGCATGTAGAAAACAGGTGGTCAAAAAACCTCAAAAATATCTCTGCTTACTAAAAGGTTTACTGCCGATAAAGGCCGACTAAATTGTCTTAATTGCGGCAACTGAGCCTTAAGTTACGGCAACTTAGCTACTTGCATGTTAATGTTCCTATTTTAGATTTTCCTCAACTATATCTTCACATGTTTGCACAACGCAAGAAGCAACTAATTGTTCAAACAGATGCAAATGGTTCCAAAAAACAAAATTAAGAATATTTGCTTTATCGTACATGTGTTCGCTAGTATATTTTCTATATGATTTTGTTTAGTTTTGATTTTAAATCTAGTCGATTGCCATTCTTTTGAACAAATTATTTATGGAAAATTTAAGTACTGTGCTGCAATTTTGAATTTTTGTTGCTTTATATGATTACTTTTAGAATATGATGCGAGTCTACTATGCCTTGAGATCTAAGTAGCGTCATTTTAACTCAATTTTAATTGACGATTTCCGTTTGTAATGTTACGTTGCATTGGAAAAATTGTCATTTGTAAGTTATAGGATTGCCTATAAATTTTCAACTTGAAATTTGTTATTAGCCATATTTGCCAATTGCAGTTATTTTTATTGATATATTATATAAATTTGTGTGCTAATTTGATAATAAAACATTGAATTTATTGTTGTCCATCTAATAGAACTTACTGTCAATGCCGGATCAACCAGTACGCTGATAGGCCTACGGCTATAAAAAATTTGGCCCTCAAGTTTTTTAATTTTTGTTTATTTATCTCAGACGGAAAAAGATCAATATAAATACAAAAAAAAACACAAGTTTAAAACAAAGCACAAAATACTGACAATACGATTTAATACCATAAGTCAGATGACATCAATAACATAATGAAAATATTTCGGGAGTTCATACAACAATGAATGAAAGAAAAGAATATGCTTTTTAATTAGAGTACCGAAGGTTTCAATATTCGAATGAACTTAATGGTTACGAGCACTAACACATTGAGGTATGCGATGCAAAATTCTATAAGGATCATTGCAAGCAATACGTAATTGTCTTAAGTTATATTTACGATAAGTACACCACAAGTGGCTTCCATAAAAAGGCATGCAAAAATGTTGAAAGGAATAAACTTTTTACTTCCAAGCTATACTTACTAAGTTGTTTCAATTTATTCGCTGCACAATAGAGTGATATAACTTGCTTTTAAATGCCAATGTCATCTGTAAGATCACTTTTAATATACTATCCAAGATACTTATTTTACAGAACGTACAAAACTGATTTCTGAATTATCAATCAACAGCTTTGGAGCGAAAAATCGATTGAAATTTTTTGGTGCAAAAAACATGCCAAATGAATTATTACAATTAAATAACATTTTATGTGAGTATAGGCGTATTTGTAGCATGTAGGCCTTTTTAAAAGATCTTGAAGACCAATGTCAACAGCAAACATAATATGATTTAAGCAGTAATTTCCTACATAACAGCTGGCTTTAACCGTAACCGTGCTTAAATTACAATTCAGATCATCAATACACAAAAAAATCAAGTAAGGGCGTAAAATACCTCCTTGGCGAACATCATTTGAGACAAAAAAATTCAGGAAAATATTTGATTCATTGTCTTAGTTTTATACAAGTAACTACGGAATTATTATCAAAAATTTATCAAATTTAAAATATCTGATTACACTGACAAGATTCATGCTAAATATTGGGTGAGGAATATGTTTGTGGCGTTTTTATATTTTCTTTTATTTTACAATAATTTTTTACTACTTGGCAAAATGTGTATATTCATTCGATAGAGCTCTTTCTACTGTAAAAAAACTGTGCTGATCGTTCTTTTGAGTATTTTGAGATTTTATTATTTGTGAGGTTTACATATGGAATATCCAGGTGGTAAAAAGCAACATTTTCGATACCTGCTATTCTTCGCTTTTCATCGAGGCCAAAAAGCTGCTGAAGCAGCTTGGGACATTTGCATGGTATACGGGGAAGGTGTCACTGTCATAGGCGAATCTACGGCAAGAAAATGGTTTGCAAAGTTCAAAAATGGCAATTTCGACATCGACAACGCGCCCCGCAGCGGAAGATCTTCTGAATTTGACGAAGACCATCTCAAGGCACTTTTGAAGGAGGAAAGTCGCCAAACAAGTCGTGAATTGACCGAAAAAATAAACTGCGATCAAAAAACGATTCTCAATCATCTTCATTCAATGGGATTTGCCGAAAAATTGGGAGTCTGGGTGCCTCATGAGCTTAGCAAAAACAACAAAGAAAATCGCCTTCAAATTGCTTCTCAACATCTCGCCTGCCATCGAGCAACACGCGGTCACAAACAGCGCTTTTTGTACCGAATCGTCACGGGAGATAAGAAATGGTGCCTATATATAAATATGAAGCAAAGAAAGGAATGGGTGGCTCCTGGAGATACGCCAAAGCCGAGAGTTAAGCCTGGCCTCCTTCCAAGGAAGACCATGATCTGCGTTTGGTGGGACTGGGAGGCCATGGTGCACTGGGAAATGCTTGAAAGGAATGCCACGGTCAACAAGGAGCTCTACATAGCCCAGCTACATCGCGTGAATGAGGCTATTCTACTGAAAAGACCCCATCGACAAGGCTAAACCATACTTTTTCACAACGCCAGGCCTCGTGTTGCACAAGTTGTCAAAGCCACACTCCATGAGCTCGAATGGGAGGTCCTTCAGCATCCGGCGTATTCTCCGGACCTTGCACCTATGAATTACTATCTTTTCCGCTCTTTGTCAAACCATATGAGGGGCGTTACCTTCGACAATGAAGAGGACCTTAAAAACTGGCTCAACAAATTCTTCGATACCAGACCCGGGGATTTTTGGCGGAACGGCATCGACAAATTGGTCCAGAGGTGGGAGAGGTCGTAAACAGCAACGGAGAATACATAATTTATTCATTTACAGCTATAACTTTTGATTTTTGTTTAAATAAAGATCTTTGATAAAAACGTTATAAACATATTCCTCAACCTAATATTACAATTAGCTAAGAGAGACGGACAATAATTGGCATACCCTTAACATGATGTCTTAGATTAGGGGTTCCGAACCTTTCATGGTTTATGGCGCTTTCCAGAGACACAATTGTGGCCTTCTGTTGATTAATAAAAATAATTTTATAACTTTAGCAAAATGTTAAGACTAAAAAAGGGGGGTCATCACTTTCAATTTGTCAGTGATTTCTCCATTTTTGTCCCCAAAATAGCAGTGATGTTTAAAAAAAACGATAGCCTAATTTTTTCAATACACAATAAAGCTGCTTAACGAAAGCTTCTGCTCGTGGCTCCCCCGGAAAATGCCTTGTGGCCCCGGTTAAAAAACCTGTCTTAGATTGTATAATATCACTACATTTTTATAAAATTGTAAAAAACATTAGCCCTATGCCTGTCCTATGGGTTTTTAGATTTATTACTCGTATCTGTACGCTCATTTTAGCATTTCTTGGTGTAGAGAATTCCTTTTATGTGAGAGCAATTATATTGGACTAACACAAACTGTTTCACATGTGATACACAAGTTTTAACCATATAAAACAGCGTAATAGTCCAAAATAGTTGCTTCACGTGAAAATGACTTTCCTACCTAGAAATGCTAAAACGTATATGAGTTATAACCATGGCGTACTATAGCAGCAAGTCTTGTCAACGTGCGACCGCCTCTTTTAACTGGAGGCGAACGTTTTTAGTTTGCCAAGATTAACGAACTTATAGTTAAGAAAGAAATTTAGCCCAGTGATGTCTGGTTAACATGGTGGTCAAGAAATTGCCCCATCGGTCTGAAAATATTCATTGACAAACCGATGAACATTCACTCTCCAATGTGGTAATGCACCATCTTGCTGAAAAATGATTGTTGGTTGAAAGTCGATCAGTTCTGTTGCCAACGGCGTATTAGAGGGGGGTCTCCAAATCAAGATCTCCAAAAAGGGGTATTGTGTCATGCCCCCTTTGTTGATCCAAAACAATTTCAATTTTCGAATACCTGACTGCGCAGGTTTAGACGAGTCATTCCCCTCGTCCGTAGAAACACATGAATTTCATTGCAGAATATTGGTACAATTCATTTACCTTTAATAATTTAGAAAATGCAAGTTCTATATGGTTGCATACTAATGTATCGTATAGCTCTATTATGCATTTTATTAAGGTTTTTTAGTGCTGAGTAATTTGCATTTCCTTACAGAAAGTGCATGGCACATGAGCTTTAGATTATTAAAGGAAAGGTATTTTTTTAAATGATAGAGCATTTCCACAGATTGAGATATTCGAGTAGTTAATTTATCTAGTATATGTGGTTTCCATTTAAAATTTTTATCAATTACAATTTCCAGGTATTTAACTTCGTCTTTTTGGCAAATTTGACTGTTATTTATATGAATGTTTATCATGTTATTTTCAGTTTTCTTTTCTCCGAACATTATAGTGCTTGATTTTTGGGTGTTTAAAGAAGAAGTTCTTCATTGACCACTTTTTCTACTGAAGATGAGTTATTACCAGAGGCAAAAAGTGTTATATCATCAGCAAAAAGAAGAGTTTTTAAGCTTGAAACATTTGGAAGATCATTATGTATAGGAGAAATAAAATAGGGCCAAGGACACTACCTTGTGGGACACCATGATTTATTAAATTTTTATCTGGTTTAGTTGAATTTATACATGTAAATTGATATCTGTTTGCTAGATATGAAGAAATTAAATCAAAAGATATCCCCCTAATACCCATTGCAATTAATTTTTGTTTTAAAACAGTGTGGTCTACTGTATCAAAAGCTTTTTTCAAATCAAGAAAAATTCCACAAGTAATTTTATTGTTTGCTTGCTGATAACGCAAGTAATTTTCTTGTTCAATAAGTGCATTACTAGTGCTTTTGTTTTCCTGAAAACCATATTGATTTTCATGTTTTCATGTTTTCATGCATTTTTTTTATCGTCTTGTTTTGTTTTAGGCATTTTTTTTTATTTTTTTTTTATTTTTTATTTTTTTAAATTTTTTATACTTGTATATATATTTTTTCTCTAGGTAATGCAACCATGCAAGCCGTTACCTTTTCTAGTGCAGTTTATTGAGTTTTTGCATGTTACAACGTTGTTTCGTTTTGTTGCATGTCCCTTTTTCCGTAGTGTAATTACGTTAATGTAAGTATTTTGTTCGACAAGTGGCGGAAATAAAAAAACGACTAAACTGAACTGAACTGATTTTCTGATATGATTTTGTACTTATTAATAAAATAAGATGAAAATTGGCCAATAATTTGAAGCAATGTCTCTATCACCCCCTTTATAAATTGGTAATACTTTGGCAATTTTTAATGCACTTGGGAAAACACCTTTATATTAATACAATTGTTGATTAAATAACATAATATAGGTGCTATTACGTTTTTACTTAATTTAAGAGTTTTTACAGGTATATCGTTATCGTATGTATCATCACATTTACTGTTGTCTAATAAATTAATTTCTCTTATGATATCTTCATCAATTGATGGTTTAATAAATAATGAAGAGCAAGTGGAAACAGTATTTAATGGTTTTGAAGGACTTGTTTTTGGAAGAGAATTTGCCAATTTTGCTGCTATTGATGTAAAATAGTTGTTTAGACATGAAGATATGTCTTTAGGTGAAAATAAGTCTTTATTAGACTCTGGACACTTAATGTTTGTAATTAAACTACCACTGGCAGATTTTCGTACTGGTACTGAAAATAATTTTGATTTGATTGTTGTTTTACATGTGTTAGTATGTTATTGTATTGTTTGTATTTTTTGTAATGGATATATGTATGTGAATGTTTACAATAAATTTGATAAAGTCTATTTTTCTCTTTTATACTTTTTTGAATACTTTTTGTCAGCCAAGGTTTAAAATAAAATTTGATTTTCTTTTCTAGAAAGTTTTTGTTTTGGAGCATGAGTCTCAAGGTATTTTAGAAATATATTCAAAAATTCTGAAAATTCTACTTCTGGGTCTGAAAAGTTATTACCTAAGTTGCTTTTGTCTAAGCCTTTTGTTATTTGGTATCATCACAAAAACTGGATCATGATCACTTATATCATAAGATATTGAGCCAGAAACAATATTACTTGCGGAATTATTACAGTATATATGATCTAATAATGATGGAGTTTGCATGTTCATGTACCTTGTAGGACAATTTATAAGATTAATTACACCTAATTATTATCTTCTTCAGATCTTCTTCAGATTACGTTTAATAATTATCTTCTTCAGACTTTAAACGCAATGAACAAGACCAAACATAAATGTTTTATTATGGGTGATTTTAATATTGATTTATTAAACTTAACTGATCAACAAACAGAATTGTTCACCAACACCATGTTCAGTTTCAACTATTATCCACTCATAAATAAACCGACGCGATTGGGGGAAACTAGCTCCACAGCCATTGACCACATTTGGACAAACATTACTAATACCGAAGTGAAAAGTGGTATTATTGTTCACAATATTGCAGATCATTTTCCTGTTGTTCAATGCTCTGCATTAGGAGACCCGATCCTTCAAAAACAAGATGCTTCAAGATATTTTACACCTAATCCTCTTGAAAAATTTCATTCAACTCTAAAAAAAATTGACTTATCACCTGTTTTGCAAGAACTTGATTTAGAAAAATCTTATGCAACTTTTAATGAACTATTACATAATCAGTTTGAAATATTTTTTCCGTTAAAGCCACCTAAAAAAAAAGCGCCTGGTTCTAAATGGTTCAGCAAGGAGCTCGGCTCTTTGCTTCACAAAAAAGACAGACTACACAAAAAATTTATGGCTACTGGATGTACAGAGATTAAATCAAAGTATCAAAAAGCAAGAAATCTATATTTCCATCTGGTAAACCTTAAAAAAACTGAATATTATCAGTCAAAATTTTATCAATATAAATCGAATATCAAAAAAACTTGGCAATGCATAAATTATTTACTTGGAAAATCCCAAACTTCAAAATCTAACTCGTTTAATATCAATTACAATAAAAAATTAGTAAATGATCCTGTTGAGATTTGTAACATATTCAATGATTACTTTTCCAACATTTCATCATCCTTAGTAAAATTACTTCCTTTAGCCAGCACTAAATTTTCTGATTATTTAAACTCTGGAAATCCTCTCCTCAATGTTCTTTTTTCCTATTACACCCTATGAAATCTCACTTATTATCTCTAAAACTATTTTCAAATTCAGTGCTGTTTGGGATAATATTCCTTCATTTGTCTTAAAGTACTTGCCTTCTAATTTTTTGTCAGCTCTCAGTTACATCTTTAATTTATCTTTATCTCAGGGAAAATATCCTTCATATTTCAAACACTTGTTAGGATTAGGAGTTTGGTTTTGAACTAACCCTAACACAATATCACATGCAAAACTTATTTTAACAGAATTTATTAATTAATTACACATCTCCGTCCCAAAACAGCAGCGTAACGTTCCTTATAGTTTATTGTCTGTCTCCCAAATGGTATGCAGCCACGTCCGTATATATATAGCAAGCATCACCGAAATCCTAATCATTTACCGTGGGACACAGGAACACTGTTGCAAAATTTCACACGATAATCATTATGGGAAGCGGACACGATTGATAAAATAAAAGCATAGACTCGAACATAAGGCAAGCACGCTGCAACCACGCATTTGGCATACACGAATCACGACACACTCTAGAGTTATTCCTCTTTTTAAAAAAAAGGTAGTACCAACAATATTTCGAACTATCATCCCATTAGCCTACTCTCCAACCTTTCAAAAATTCTTGAAAAAATTGTGTACACTTTTCACACTACTCTTTTTTTACACGCTTTAACCTATTTTCAGATCACCAATTCGGTTTCAGACAGGGTCATTCAACTTCACATGTAATTACTTTGTTAATTGAAAACATTACTGCTGCTTTTGAGAAAAACAATCAACTTTGGGCATTTTCCTAGATTTATCCAAAGCTTTTGATACCATCGATCATAATATCTTATTAAGCAAACTTGAACATTATGGTATTCGAGGCAATGTTTTAAAATGGTTTGAAACTTATCTTATTGGAAGGACTCAACAGACCGAGTGTTGTAGTGCTAAATCAACTACCATAAACAAATTAACTTCTGGTGTTCCTCAAGGCTCTGTACTCGGCCCACTTCTCTTTATTATCTATGTGAACGATTTTCCTCGTTGCTTAAATCAAAGCTCTTGCCTGTCCTTTGCAGATGATACCACTATCCTACTCTCCGACAAAAATACTAAATGCTTATTTAAAAAGGGTAGCAACGAACTCCTCAACATTGATAACTGGCTAATTGCCAATAAACTTTTTCTAAATTCTGACAAGACCAAATATATATTGTTCAGAACGCCTAACTCAAAAACACCTCCAATTAACATATTTTTAACCTTTAGAGGATGCAATATAGAAAAGGTATCATCAATAAAACTTCTAGGCATTATTGTTGATAAACATTTGTCGTGGAAAGAACACATCATGTTAATATACAAAAGATTAAGACAAATTTTTTGCATAATAGTAAAAATAAAACCTAATCTAAATAAAAAAACATTGCTAATGCTCTACCATTCTCTCTTCATGAGCCACATACGCTACTGTATATCAAGTTGGTGCTTTGGAAATGAAACATTAATTGACAAATTACAAAGACTGTGCAACAAATTCATAAGAATAATTTTTAATCTTTCTCACAGGGAAAATGTTAGTCACACGATGTCAGAACACAACTTAATTACTATAAAACATATGTACAAAGCGGAAATTGGTATTCTTATGTTCAAATATCATAAAAATCTACTGCCTCGATCTTTCGACAAAATGTTCATCCAAAAATCGTTACATATGAAAACCAGAAGCAGCAGTAATGTTGTTACCAGCTTTTGCCGATCTACTGTTATTCAACAATCATTAAAATTTATTGGACCAAAAATTTGGAATAATATTCTTCTTATGATTAGAGACTCTAAAACAAACAATGCTTTTAAACAAAAATTAAACCAATTCCTCTTAAATTCTTAACAGTTTTGATCAATTTTCTTATATTTGATAAACTTAAAAATTCTCGCTTCTGGTGCTTGCTTTTGTTGCTTTTTTTTTCAGAAAATTCGTACCCTATAAGATGACGCACCCACTTCTACTTTCCTTGTATTACGATGAATAAAAGACATTATCACAAAGCAGATGCAAATATCGCTTTTATTCTATTATAAACTTTGTATTATTTCTAAAATATTTGCGCATTGCATCCTGTGTTTTCCTTTTATTTGTTTGTTTTTTTTTTTTTTTTTTTTTTTGTGTGTGTGTGTTTGTAATTCTTAATCTGAAATTTTTTTCCTTGTCATATGAATGAAATGGTCCTTTTGACCCGCGACAGGATTTCTTTGGGTAAGTTTCTTTGCCTGTCAGGCCTTTTTTGCCAGCGACCTGATGTGTATCCCACCACATTTTCCGCCGACACAACAGCGTCTACATATGACTCGGATTACGCTTTTTTCTTTTTATTTTATTTTATTTTTTCTTTCATTTCTTTTTTCTTTATTTTTTGGTTTCTCTTAAAAGGTGCTGCAACCATGCACACTTGTTCTTAAAAATCTCTTCTTATCTTGATTGCATGCCACAACGTTCATCGTTTTGTTGCCTCTTCCTTTTTCTGTTCTGCTTTCTACTACTTATAAATTTCCTATTTCACTATGTTTTTTATGGCGGAACTGAAATAAAAGATACTGATACTGATACTGATACCTAATGATTCAAAAGATTCTTTATATTGAATGATTGAGGAAGCATCACTTAATAAATTTATGTCAAAATCACCCAGTATAAAATAGTTTAATCCTTCTAAATTTATTTTTTCTATGACACATTATAATTTAAGTTAGAAGTTAGATATTGATGAATAAGGATGGAAGTAAATCCCCCCCACAACATAAGCTTTATTACAATTATTAGATTTAATTTCAACCCAAATATCTTCAACTAAGTCTTTATTCAAGCATAAATTAGGACGAATTTTATAATTTATTGGTATTTTTAAATACTGTATATGCCAATACCTCCACTGTTTGTTGGAGAATTTGATGAATGAAAATGATAATTTTTAATAGATGTAATATTATAGTTTATATTTTTAAGTTTTGTTTCACTAATTACCATCACTTCTGGAGAGCAGGGTAACAACCCAAGTAGTTCATCAATTTTATATATGTTTTTATTAAGACTCCTTACATTCATATGAAGAAAAATATTATGTTTTGTGTAACTTGTTTCACACAGTAATTTAGAAAATTCAGAGATACTGAAATTTGGTTTGCATACTGATTCAAGTATGTTGAACATTTAAAAAGAAAAAAACAACTGAACATGTTTATATTACATTAAGAAATTAGTGACTTACAGAAGTTGATCGATATCAGATTTGCAGGTGATTTTGATTCTTTCACTAGTGGTGTTTTTTCTAATAAATATATCACCAATGTATGTCTAAAGAAATTGATATTTTGAGGTAATCTTTTTTTTTATATGCTAAGGAGAACAGCTTTTTTCTTCTTGGAGTTAAATTTTCGTTGATGAATAAGCTTTTTATTCCATCAATGCCATAGTCTCGTACTCCAATTAAATTTTTTCTTTTTTGAAATATTAAATTCCTTATGTCTCTGTTTGTAAATCTGGCAATTATTATTTGACAAAGATTTTGGAAGACGATGGGAGGTTGAAATGTCATTATCTTTTAGATCGATGTTTAATTTTTTTGCCATGGTTTTGATGATATGGTTAGTATTTTCATTTGGATTAAGGGGGATACCGTGAAATTCTAAATTTTCTCTTCTGTTGTACTGGTCCAAATCATCTCTAATTTTTTCCTCTTCAATTAATTGATCTTTGAAACATTGGTTTTCTTTCATTAAATTATCTTTTTTTTTGTAGGTCAAGTTTCATTAATTTTGATACATTAATTTTTAAGCATTCAAATTCATCATTCAAAAACTTCTGACTTTTTATTACATCTTCAATGTTTTTTCTTGATCTCTTAGTTTTGAAAATACTTCATCAATTTTATTATTAAATTTTATTTCCTGTCTCTTTAGTGCTTCTTCGATTGTTTCTTGAATATGTGACTTTATATTATTTTCCATTTCTTTCATCATGTTGATAATTTCCCTGGTTGGAGCCATAACTTCACAATTTTTAAATAAAAATTTATACTATATTATACAACAAAGAAAATTTAATTACCAAAACCTTATTCAAATAGAATGTTCCATTCCACGCTCGTAGTGAAAACGAGCCTTTAGTTTCAATCGTCTTCACAATGGAAGTAAAAATTTTGCAATCAATTTTTACAAGTTAAGGTAAGGGATAGTTTATGAATTAGTGTTAATTAGAAGTGTATGTTATAAAAATAAAAATGCTGCCAAAAATTGAGGTTTAATCACTGAATTCTAAAATTATGATTGAAAGCTTAATGTTGAAAAATTTCTTAGCTTAGATATTAAATGATCTTCTATTCCTAATACTTACAATGAATTTATCGCTTTGCAGTTGCACATTTCATGTCCAAAAATAGAAATTGTTTTTGTTATTGTTATGCAATTAGTCCAAGTTTGTTTTTTGCTGCTTAAAGAGATCAAATTTTTGTCTGTGATAATAGCATGCCATTAAGTCAGTCCAATTTTTAATTTCTTTGAAATATATTTAAAAAAAGTATAGTTTTAATCAGTTATTTTGAGACTATCAAGACTTTGGCTTGAATGTCTATTGTGACACGGTGGCATAGTTTAAAAACATACCTCTGACAGATTGTGTGGATGCTCACAACAATTCAACAATTAATAGCTTTCGATTCGAACTGATTTTGAGAGTCTTGTCAAAAAGTTTAAACCAATATTAAGTCCATGTTTCCAAAAAAATCATGTATTTTTAGTTGCCTATAAATCCATAAAAACTCAAATCCGTGTCCACAAATTTCGAATTCACTAACCCATTTGCCCAGTGATTTCAATGCATCGCATATACTGTATAGCCTACTAAACATAGCCTATATCAGTAGCAACTTCATGTCAACAACTTTTTATTTGAGTACTTGGGTTAAGTTATTGTTCTTTGTAAAAAAGACTCAAATTGAGTTCAAGCCTGTTGACACTTTTCAAGTAGAAAAAGTCGACAGCGTGGTCGAGTGGTTAAAGCGCCGTGCTCGTGACCAACATGGTCTCGGTTCAAAACCCACTCGCGTCATTCTGTTGTGTACTTGGGAAAGACACTTTACGGCACTTTTCCCTGCTTGGTGGTCTTGGCAAGCAGTTCTAAATTACAGTTATTAAATTACAAGCGGACAGCAATCTTGGCATTTCCGGAAGCAGGTCGGGGTAATTGCCTACCCTATGTATTAGCGCCTCCGCCGCTTTCCTGCGAGTCAGGAGGATAAATATAGAGATAAAATAAAAAAATAAAAAAGAATTTGAGTCATAGGCATACGCACAAGGGAGAAGGGTTTGGAAGTCACCCCCCATTGAGAAATTTATACGGACCAATCAAAGCACAATAGATCAAAAAAACTGTGGACAAAAACAAGCCTTCAGTTTATTTAAACTATAATGTCAATATTTTCGCCGTGCAAACTCCCTCCATGATAAATTTTTGCCTCTACCAATGATTTGAGTTATATCAAGTTTCTCATCAGCATCAATTATTTTCCAATATTTGATAGTCTATTCTTTTAAATGACATTGCTAATGTTGCAATCAAATTTTTGTGACGTCATTTGTTGGGGGCCTCTGATTTTGAATATTCACCACTGATCCTGATGTATGGTAACCCTAGCCTAAAGGAGAAATTGTTTATTGAAAAACTTAGTGATGACCAAAAAATAAATAAAAATTTTTGTTCTCTTTTCAGCCCGGCGTTTTATTTCCTTTGGTCCCGAATGTTTTTGATTTACTTCAATAGAAGGAACAAAAAGAAATAAAGATTTTTTATCAGGTTTCATTTTTGTAACTGCCATTCGTTCTTGTTAGGTCTCGCCGTTCATCTTTGCTTTAAACCAGGGGTTTTCATAGTGGTGTTATCAGTGGGCCACAGAGCATAAATCAAAATAAAAGCAATATGTGTAATGAAGTCATTACGGTCGAAAAATCGGAAACAAATTTCCACCGAGGACCTTTTTTATATTTTGGGGATGAAAATTGAGAAATTGCAGACAAATTCAAAGTGAAGACCTTTTTTTTAGAGATTACCAGATTTTTGCGACGGGAATTAAATTTTGTTGATCGAAGTGGGTTGTTAAAAGTTACCTTGGGTTAAAAAATAGGCCACGGTATGAAAAAGGTTGAAAACCACTGGTTTAAACTAATCATCGTCTGTTGCTTTGTTGATTTAATTACCTAGAACGCTTTATTTTTCACGCGCAATTACAATTGATTGTTTGATTTTGCACCAAACGTATCAGGCTTTCGTTTCTGCAGTTTAGTTCCACTTTGGACGTCGAATAGCTTACTTTAATTATTTTTTTTTGCGAGAGCTTGTTAATTTGTTTTATTTATTTTTAGATTTAAGTTTGTGTCGTTGTTTAATAGCTATAAAATTTGTCTTAAACGACGCCAAACATTTTTTTCGATCAATAAATCAAGACAGATCAATGAAGTGTTGTAAAGTCCGTTTCGACGTTAGCGCTTAAAAATTGGCAACGACAATTTTGCTCTAAAAAAAGATTTGCACCTTTAAAATTCAAATGAAAATCTTTTTTTTTGGTCTTGTTGAATCCTTGCAAAAGTGATTTTTAAAACTTTGTTGGATTAAGTTTTGTTATTTGCATGTATTTGCTATTTGTATGTATTATTTGCATGCTTTTGTTATTTGATGTTTGCATTACAATATATTATTTGCATGTCCTACAACGTATATCGTTTTTTACTGCTTCTTTTTTTTTTCAGCTTTTATTATGTTTTTGTGCTTTGATTTGTGCTGTTGCGGCTGAGAAATTGGTTGAGTTTATAACGCAATTGCTTTTGTCATACGAATTTCAAAAGCAATTGCTTCCTTTCCAACACTTTCGGCGCCCCTAAATCTCTTTTGTAAAACACAATTTGTTTCAAGCTACTTTGCTTGTACTAGTATTTCGTACATAAAAAAAGTTTTGGCGTTTAAAGTTTTGTCCGCTTTTTCACTAAGTAACACAATAGGCTAACTTGTAAAAAAGGTTTATTAGGCTAAGTAAGAATAATTGGTTCTTGTTCACTATTTGCCGACTTTAGTTAATTACCTTTTAAATTTTTGGAAATTCCCAAAGCCTGCGCGGTTAGTAACGGTTGAGTTGAGTTTATTTATTTCACCAAATAAAAAATTCACGAAAGAAACAAAATGCAAAATAAAGCAATTTGGAATGTTGGTAAGGAGCACCGAGGAACCTTTCGGTTTTCTAAGTCAAGGTGCTCCTTGAGAAAAAAAAAAAGAAAATTACAAAATCGAAAAACGAAATAAACGAGTAAAACAATAATAACGGCAGCACAACAAAATTCATAAGATATCTGTAACGAACTTCGAAAGAAAACAAACAGGCACAGTTGCTACAATACAAACGCGAATAACAATCCCCTTGAAGGATAGTTACTAAACAGTCATACTAAACACAGGGCCCTTGAGTATCTTAACTTCATGCTCACACGAAGCCGACAAAAGAAAAGTTTTTTTTAATAACTGAAAATTCAGTAATGTTTATACTCTTTTTTGAAAGAAATAGTGTTTAAGATTTTAAGAGAGCTATCAATCTCCATCCACAATTTTGTTCCTTTGAATGATAATTGGTTTTGGGAAAATTTTTTTTTGACGCGTGGTAGAAAATAATTAAAGCTGTCAGCACATCTGGTTATATGAGTATGCCAATTAGTAAGGTAGGTAAATTGTCTTTTGAAAATAAATGGAAGATTGTTGTGATGAAGGTTATGCATAAATTTGGCCAGTTCTAACTTATAAATTTCATCAAGTTTTAAAATTTTTAACATTTTGTATAGAGGATTGATAGAAAAATATTTTGATGATTTAGTAATTAATCTAACAATATTATTCATTCTTATTTGAATTTTGTTCAGGTAAATATTTGCTGCATTTCCCCAGGAGATGACACCATACTGAACCCGACTGTGAATAAGACTGTGGTATAACGTGACCAGGGTTTCCCTTGTTACATAATTACGCAATCTGCAAAATAATCCTCTATATTTCGCCAATTGTAGAGAGAGATAGGAAGTATGAACGGACCAATTTAATAATTCATCAATATAAACACCAAGGTATTTTATATTTTGAACTCTATTAATAGAGGTACCATTGAAACTTAATTGAAAAATATAATCAACTGGTCTATATGGTGTTTTGTTAATAAGTAGAAAATTTGTTTTAGAATAATTTAAGGATAATTTATGTTTCAAAAACCAATTATTTAAACTGTTCAGTTCATTATTTACACGAGTCTGTAGAGTATTTAAATCGTTATCAGCTAAAGTTAAATAGGTGTCGTCAGCGAAAAGTGTAATATCAAATTTAGAAGCTAATGGCATGTCATTTATATACAGTAGGAATAAAATTGGGCCTAGGCAGGATCCTTGTGGAACGCCGCAAGAAATTTTTTGCAGATTAGATTTGGTTTCAGCTACAACTGTGTATGAATATCTGTCGGTGAGATAACTCTTGAATAAATCTAAAGCTATACCACGGATTCCAAAAAATAAGTTCATTTTTTTAAAGATTTTATGATCGACAGTATCGAAGGCTTTAGATAAGTCAAGAAATAAACAACAGCTATATAAACCATTATCAATGTTATTGATTAATTTATCATAAATATTGCTAATGGCTAAAGTGGTAGAATAATTCTTACGAAAACCGAATTGATGTTCACTTAACAATTTGTATTTGTCGAGATAATTGATTAATCTATTAAGAATGAGTTTTTCGAAAAGTTTGTGAAACTGAGAGAGAAGCGAAATTGGACGATAATTGCTAGTTTTACACATATCGCCTTTTTTAAATAGAGGAAATATTTCGGCTACCTTGAGACAATTTGGAAAATCACCTTGCAAAAAAGCAAGATTAAATAAATCGCTGAGTCTGGTGCAATTATTGGTTTGCTAAATTTTATAAATTTCGTGTTAATGTCGTTATGTCTTGTTGATTTTTTATTATTTAACATAGATATGAGAGAAGACACTTCATCTTCATTTGTCGGCGTAAGAAAAAATGAATTGTGTAATTTATTGGACGATTCATTAGTATTAATAGATTTAGGTTGCTTTAGTGATTTTGCAAGATTGATTCCTACGTTAGCAAAATATTCATTAAAGTTATTTGCTATATCAATCTTGTCAGTTATTGTTTTGCCTTCATCGGTAATTAATTTGGTTGGAGAAAAGATTGTTTTTTAATATTGACTAATTCATGTATGGTTTTCCAAATTTGGTCTGGTTTACTGCGATTTTGCACAATTATATTGTTATAATACATACGTTTAGCGGCCTGAATCGTTCTATTCAAAATGTTTCGGTAAGATTTATATTCTTTAAATTTATTCATATTTAGGGAGCTTTGGAATTTAGAATACATTTTATTTTTATGATTAATGGAATGAATGATACCACGAGTTAGCCATGGTTTATGCTGCATTCTAAGTTCTTTTCTACTTCTTTTTCTTAAAGGAGCATGTCTATTAATTGTTTGAGAAAATAACTGTAGAAATTTTTGAAATTGGGAGTTAACAGAGATATTATTTGATACAACGAAATCAGAAAAAACATCTGAAAGATTAGCTAAAAAATTTTCAAGTTGGAAAGATTTCATATCACGAATTAGCATATGGTTATAACTATTAAGATTAGTTTGCTTTTTTTTTGTTGGAATAATTACAAAAACACCGTAGTGGTCGGATAGATCACATACAAAAATACCACTATACAAAGTTTTAAGATTATTGGTGTATATGTGATCAATCAACGATTTTGTTGATATAGTTATCCTAGTAGGCTTATCAATTAAGCATTTTAGTGAATTACTTATTAGGCTATTGGCATATGAATCAACCGTATTATTGGAGTCCAACTTAGTAAGATCAATGTTAATATCTCCCAAAATATATAATTCAGTATTTTTATTATTAAAATGGTCACATATATCATATAACGCATTTTCAAATTGAGATAAAACCGATGATGTGGAGATAGGATGACGATATATTACTCCTATAACAATTTGTTGGTCGTTGCTGTTTTTTATTTTAATCCAAATATTTTCTACTATGACATGTTGATTGATACATCATTCAAGATTTGATATTCGAGATTATCTATTATAAAAAGGCCGACTCCACCAGCGTTGGATTCGGTATCTACATGAACAAAGTTATAACCGTCCAATTTAATGTTCATCCTAATTTCACCTTTTCTCAGTTTTGTTTCAGATATGGCAATAATTTCAGGTTTCTTTTTAAATTCAGTTACAAGATAATGCAAATAGTCAATGTTTTTTTGCAAGCTTCGTGCATTAAAATGAATCGCGAAAATTTCATTATTTTGTTTATTCTGAATAAGGTTTTTGATACACGATAAATAATGGTAATTTGATTTATTAAACAGTATTTCATTATACTCAATACCATCAGAAGAAATTTGAAAGTTTTCAATAGCACCTTTAGAATCAATATTATTGTTCATAGCAAAAGGATAGCTCTGTTCATTAGGCCTACTTAAAACAGTTTGGGAATCTGACCTGCAGTAACCTTTGACACCGTTTTGAAAGCCCGAGTGCAAAACGGCGCCGCACTGATTAACTTGATTAACAGACATTGTATGATTATTTTTAAAAGATTCCATGCAGATTGCGCAATCAATGTTACAAGAAACACATTTTTCACACATATTGGTTTTTACATCATCATTACCACAAGTTTTACAAACAAGTTTAACAGCCATTTGAATTGAAAATAAAAAGAACAATGTAAAATATTGTAACAATGAAAAAAATTTTAATTTGGATTACAACCAGTCATACAATTATGATTCAACAAAAGTGGTTTATAATTTAGTTTTACAAAGTCAATACCAATATTATGTTTAAATAAATCGTCTGGAGATGTGATATAGAGCCACTTACCAACACCTTGATCTTTTTCATTTTCTTGCAATGCTATCCCAGCTTGTTTCGCTGATTTTTTCATTCGAATAGATCCATTAATTGTATGAAAGAGTACAAAGTCATTTTTACAGATATCTTTAACATATTTAAGCAATTTAGCTCGAAGAGAAGTCAAATCTTCAGTTAAGTAAGCATTTTTGTAAATTAAGCTATTTTTGAGTTTAGACTTGGCGTACATGAATTCATTACGTTTTTTGTAAGATATAAATCTGACAATAATCGGACGCGGTTTGGCCACTGAATTGCTGTTACGCTTACCCAATCGGTGGGCTCTCTGTAAATCTAAAGCTGTTATACAAATGTTTAATTCTTCAGCAATTTTCATAACGACCTCTTCACCATCATCCCTATCACTATCAGTTTCTTGTATTCCGTGAATTCTCAAGTTTTCTCGACGGTCATATTGATCTAATTCATCTATTTTGTAAATTGACAAGTTCGCCATTTGTTTTAATTTTTCATTTTCAACTTTTAACTGCGAAATTTCTAGCTTGTTTTGAACAACTTCTTGCTTTAAATAGCGAATTTCTTCTATTAGCCCTTTAACTGTAGAATTAATTTCGTTTAGCTGTTTTCGATCTTCATCGTTAAAGCCAGAACTACTGCAGCAAGGTTTTTCTTTTCCTCGAGTCATTTTTTAAAACGAGAGAAGAAAAATACACGTCTTTACTGTACGATGACTAGACGACGAGTAGAACTTGATTACAGAATGCCTAACTTTTTATCAACAAGATTAACAAAACTGTGTTAGCCAATATATAACAGGTGCAACGCTTATTGTAATTGCCAAAACATTTTGAACATTGAATAAAACAAAAAGAAAAAAGATGAGATTTCGTTTGGTATTGAATAATCGGCTAAAAGGTATAAAATAATGCAAATGCCAATTTGATTAAAAAAAAGTGGGGAACCTTCACATACTGTAATTCAAGTTTATCTTTCATTCAATTTAAATTCCCCTTAAACATTTTTCATCTAGCCAACGTTGGCGAAAGGCAGTTTTCCAGCAGCAGAAATGTTGGCAAGATGATGGCGTCCAATGTTGGCCCAGAGTCGAGTGCACCAAAATCACATTTTCCGCCAACACTGATAAACTGCCCTTTACCAGCGTTTAGCCAACACTGAAATTCCAGACGCTGTAGAGAGTTGGCTAACTATGAATGACCAGCGCATGCTACTGCAGCTGCCCAACTACTTCAGCAATGTTACCAACGTTGGCAAAACGCTTACTGCCAACTTAAGAAAGATTGGCAAGATGTTGGTGCTAAACATTGGCCCAAAGTTCTGTGAGGTGGATTCTACTATTTTGTACAATTGTACCACCATGCATCATTACCACTGTTACGATCTAACTACCAAACCGTTGGAATGTTCCACTTGACTTCGTGCTGTTCACGTGACGGTTCCTCGTTACGTTGCTAAAAAACAATTGAACGCGTCCGGCAGTTGACAATCGAGCAGTTTGGAGTTCACTCTCGAATGATGTTAGTTGAGATTTGTACATTTATGTAGACTGCATAGAAATCTTTTGTGGTTTTATTAGCGATGTAGTTGCTATATTCGTCCTCGTCCTTCATGCTTTCGAGTGCGTTGATTACGTGTTGGTTGACGTTGTTTGAGCGACGATTGACGTTGGTGATGAAGCCAGCATACATGGGCGTCCCGTAACCAATTTCCAGGGGGGGGGTAAAACTTCTGGGAGGGCAGAATTTTGCGAAAATGTAGTTTATATAGTGAAATTAAAGTATTTCCTAATAAAGAGTCAATTTCCAGGGAGCATATGCCCACTTTGGCCCCCAGCGGACGCCCATGCCAGCATAAGAAATTAACTAAGAACTATTTTTAATTCAGCAAATAGAAACGCTTAAAAAACATTATTAATAAAAATTTTAACTATTTCAAATAAAATTATGCGCATATCAAATGGAACATTGTGCAACACGCACCGGGCTCATGTCGCTCAAATAAAATTGATTCATATAGATTTGAACAAAAGACAAAAAAGTTACATTGGCATGCCGAGTTGGCAAATAGTTGGCAGTTTTTCCGACTTTTTACTGTCATCCAAAAACTGTTCGAATTTTTTTCAACTATCAGACCATAGAAACTAACATTTTTTTTATTCTTTTTAAACGTTGAGGCATAACAAAAACATATAGGCTATCCCTCATCAGAAAATGTTCTATTACTTAACAATCAAAGCAATTGAAATTTCATCAAGCAAAGAACTGTAGCAGAAGTACATTACTTATTGTCGCTGTTTTGTAAAAAGCTTGCATCAATATTTAACACCAACAACTGGTAATGTCTTTGAATAAAAAATTTTGGCCAACTTCTTACCAGCGTATCACCAACTTGTCACAGGGGAGACACCCAATGCTGCCTTCAACGTTGGCCCAACACATTACCAGCAGCTGTGAACACGAATTTTACTAAGCAAAGAAACAGTAATAAAAAAACTTTTTTCAGCGTAAATTTAATTTTTTTCCACTTTAGTACTTAACACAACAAATAGAACAAACCAGAACTCAAAAATAAAGGCCCGTTTCCACTACGAGCGTGGAAAAAAGCATTCTTTGTTTGTTTTACTGCTTTTCTTTGCGCTCACTTCAATTTTAACCGCTCGCTTCAATCGAAGATCAATAAAAGAGAGAAAGAATGCTCTTTTCCACGCTCGTAGTGGAAACGGGCCTTAAATCATCAGCAGAAAGTTGGCATTGTTGGTTAAATGTTGGCAATTTTGCCAACTTTCTCCCAACCCAGCCGCGCTAAAGCCAACGTTGGCCCGATGATGAATGTTTACTGGGTAAGCTTCATTCAACAGGCTAGTGATTTTCTGCGAAATTTACGTAGGGTTTTCCTCTAGTATCTTATTGTTATTCGGGTTAGCAAAATAAAAGTACTAGGTAGGAAGAGCGCGACACCAAGATTTAGTTCTTGGACCAGTCCTCTTCTCTCTATTTATCAATGATCTTCCCACCTTTCTCCCTACATCTGTTAAGGTTTCACTCTATGCAGATGACCTTGCCATTTGGGCCTCCTCCCTAAGTGTTGAGTATGCAACTTTCACAATACAAGCTGCTCTCAACAGACTGGTGGAATGGTCCTCAGTGTGGCGCCTTTTTCAAATGTGAGTTATCCTTCTTCAGCTTAGACCCCTACCAATCGCATGTAAAACCCTCTCTATACATTCTTAACACCCCACCTAACTTTAACCCTCATCCAACCTTTCTCGGTGTAACCTTTGACTGCACTCTTTCTTTCAAACATCATGTCCTATCCTTGCGGAAAAAGTTTCATAGCCGATTCTGTGCTTTCCGCTCTATCGGCTCTGCCTCCTGGGGCCCATCAAAGGAATCTTTATGTACCCTATATATAGCCTTCATTCGCCCCATCCTTACCTATGCTTCCTCAGGCTAGTTTCTTTTCTCACCTCCTACCCATATCACCTCTGTTGAAAGCAGGGCTGCGAACTCGAACTCGAACTCGAACTCGAAGAACTCGGCAATTTTGGCCGAACTCGAACTCGAAGAACTCGGCAATTTTGGCCGAACTCGAACTCGAACTCGAAAAATAAAAATTTCTGAACTCGAACTTGAAAAAATTTTGTGATGTTTGAGTTCATTTAATGAGTAAATTTAACTATAACATTTCTCAGCGTTGGTGCCAAATTATAATTTGCTATCCTCTTTTATTTTGTTTAATAATAGATTAAAATTGGTAACATTGATGACAAAGAATTTTTAACATGAGTTCAGTTTTTCGCAGTTGAATTATTCTCTTAACTCTATTCCGACTGTATTTTTTCAACTCTATTTTGTGAACTCGAACTCGAAAAATTGAAATTTAAAGAACTCGAACTCGGACTTGCAAATTTTTTGTGAACTCGAACTCGAACTCGATTAAAAATGCTTCAAGTTCGCAGCCCTGGTTGAAAGGATGCATAGATCTTTCTGTAGATAGTAATCACAGGCTGTCTATCGTCCACTCCTATCCCTCTAATTCATGTAGAAGCGCTTTTTTCTCCACTAAGCGTCACCCTCACCCACCAATCTCTCTCCTTCTTTGAGCGAGCCCTCCGACTACCTTCAACCTTTCCCCTAGCTTTTCTAGCAAATTCTAATCCCCTCACATGTCTCAAGAAACATGGAGATCCTTTTCCCAATCACATAACCTTACCCCTAATCTACATCTTGCTCGTGAACCTTTAACCCTCTGCTCTACTAAAGCCCCTGTTCTACCCCTTCTACTTACACCATCTCACTCCATCTATCCTCCCCATGCTCTCATAAAAATTCCCCTCCCTTCGCAATACCACAGATATCTCTTATCTATCCTCCCTATCTCACGCGACATCACTGCCTGGACTGACGGTTCGGTATCCGGCGGGCTGGGGCAGGGTGGTGCAGGGATCCACATTAAGTGTACAAAGTGTGTCACTGCTACTTCCCTCTCCTTCTCGACTGGACTCTGGGCTACTAGCTACAGTGCCGAAACTTACGCCATTCTTCATGCCCTTGGGTGGTGTATCTCTTCCAAACCCCCCCCTTGCATACGCCTATGGTCGATATAATTTCTTGCCCTATATATATATATATATAGAGCACCTCCGTCGCTTTCCTACGAGTCAGGAGGATAAATACAGAGATGAAATAAATAAATAGAATCTGCTGCTGTGTTCGCCATTGCATAGCGGCTTTGGCCATGCGGTCATGCAAAGTAAATTAGCAAATTAACGTCATATTCCTGTGACGTTATAGTGCTCGCGACAGACCTTGTGTTTCTAGTGGCCATGAATTTGACGCCAAACCCTCCCCTCCCTCAGTGCGTACGCTTAGCAGCGTAGTGCCCTATGTTGGCCTGATTATAGCGGTTTATATATGTATATAAGCCAATATATGTTTAGTACAGATGCTGCTCAACTTACGTTTTAGTTACGTTCCGAACGGCCAAACGTAACGTGAAAATGAACGTAAGTTGTAACTGAACGTTCCAGTAATGTATTACTGTTCATAGTGTACTATACATTGTGTGTGTAACACACACATAGCGACATAATTTCAATTAAATAAGTTTTATTTAAATTTACTTACCTTTGGCAGTGGTGCTTGAAGTGAGATGGTGGAAGAGAAGGAGGAGGAGGAGAAGAAGTCACACAAGGGCTTTGAAGTTTTTAGTATTTACACTTTGAAGTTTTACATTTCTAAAATTTACTTTGTTGATAGTGTTCATATTTATTTTTTACATCATAAGGGTTTATTAATCTTAGTCTCATTAAAAAAAACTTTTTATAATTATGACCTGATCAGTAAATTGTAATTTATTACATTTACAGTGAACAACTTATCTCTATACCGTTCGTAGCAGAGCTTTGAGATGGTTTTTGCTGATTATAAATTCTGACTTCGCAACAAGGCACAGCCGTATATAAAGGGACGTGCGCATTTGCTCGGGTATTGTGACGCAACAGAGGGTTTTTCAGAAAGTTTATCCAAGAAAAATTTATCGTATTTCATTGTTTGCTCCTTTGAGTCACGTGACATGATCCTAAATTGGGCTCACCCGTCTTTAAAGAAGGGTAACGCGCGGTGAACGGTGAAAAGCGCGCTAAACTCAAAAATTCACTCACAATTTATTTTTACAAAAATTTTTTTGCAATCAGTTTAAACGTAAAATCGAAAAAACGTAAAATGAATGAACGTAAGTAGAGGAGAATCTGTATATATTACGTTGGATAGAAAGTCTTGTCGCATTTTTTGCCATGGCATTTTCAGTCTATATATTTTGGATTTGGTTAATCAATATTTATTGTCATTATATTAATGTTTTAATATTTTATTTCAGATTAATTTAATAGCATTTTCTTGAGTTTTACAACTAAATTATTCTTTTAAAATGGGTTTTGACCAGATGCATATTAGACATTGCATTTTATATGAATTTAAAAAAGGCTCAAAAGCATCCCAAGCAGCAAGAAATATTCGATCTGTCTACTGTATAAAAACAAGGCCCCGAGTATCCGAACTTGTAAACGATGGTTTAAACAATTTGAATTAGGAAACTTTATCCTCGAAGACTCTCTTCAATCAGAAAGACCAAGTTCTGTCTTGTCAGTACTTGTCAGTACTTGTCAGTAAAGAGAGCTTTGAGACATTTCCAAGCTTGCTTAGCTGTGCTATAATAGTCCTGTGACAAGTACTGAACTGCTTAGCCAATTCCCTGGCAGTTTGTTTAGGATTTTCTTCAACCACAGTCTTTAAAACCTTAAGAGGGACAGATCTGGTCAAAACCCATTTTAAAAGAATAATTTAGTTGTAAAATTGAAAAAAATGCTATTAAATTAATCTGAAATAAAATATTAAAACATTAATATAATAACAATAAATATTGATTAACCAAATCCAAAATATATAGACCGAAAATGCCATGGCAAAAAATGCGACAAGACTTTCTATCCAACCTAATACTTTATACTATAGGTTGAACCTCTCTAATCCGGCAACCATTGGACCTTAGACTTGCCGGACCATGGAAAATTCTCGAACTATAGGTGGTCCCAAAAACTCTCTCTATATACATGTACTTACCCTGCATTATTCTGTACAAGTGTAACTGTAACATTGTTGTGATATATTATAGTTGTACTACATAAAAAAATACCTGATTAAGGAGGTTCAACCTGTACTATGACCTTTGCACAGGCGTTTTGGTCAGACGCTTGCGAAGGAAATATTTATTAAACGCGCTTTCGGCTCACAACACCTCTAGCGGTTTCTGCATAACAACAAAAAACAAATTACACATTCGAAATTTTACATGCAGAAACAAAATGCGGTTTAACATAAAAAAGCAGTTAATATTTACACGGCGGTAAAACTACGAAGTCAGAAACAATAAAAAATCGCCAATCAAATTCGTTACAATAACTCACCAAAAATTTTCTTTGACCAAAACGTTTCACTACACGTGTTGGACAAGAACTTGCATAGCAAAGTACTTCCACAAAATCTTTTATCAGTCGACACAAATTATTTACCAATTACGATTACCAATGATTCTTATTCAAATAGAAAATAAATACAAGGTTAAAACTTTGACTTGGTTGCACATTGCACTATAACAAAATCCTTCAAAAACAAAAGACTTATTCTCTAAAGTTAATAACTGTAGTTTTAAAAACATGAGGCTCACTTCAGCTGAGTACAAACAATATCAAACATTCCCACCAGACAGACGTCATAAAGGAAACCAAAGCGACGTTGAGGAAAAAAGAAAAACCCTAGAGACTTACGTCATAGAACAAAATTAACATGTACTACTACCACTCACTTATTAAATTGATCAAAACTCCCAGGAATTAATTCTTTTCCAGCCTCTTCAAGTAATTCGAGCAGTTTTACTTTATTTAATTTATTACAGAATAATCCGTTCAGCGGTCAATCACGTCAACAATTATTTCTCAAAAAAAACTAGCAAAAGCCAAAATCCAGAGACCAAAAGCAACAGAATTAAAGCAATGATTATCTTAATTCCTTTTCTGACTTATCACCTCGCCAGTCAAAGTAATAATAATAAAAAAAACGCTTCTTATTTTTTACGCACATTTTTCCAGACAAAGCTGAATTATGACGTAGTTTGAGAGCTACAGCGACCTGTTGTGTATCCCACCACATTTTCCGCCGACACAACAGCGTCTACATATGACTCGGATTACGCTTTTTTCTTTTTATTTTCTTTCTTTCTTTTCATTTCTTTTTTTATTTTTTGGTTTCTCTTAAAAGGTGCTGCAACCATGCACACTTGTTCTTAAAAATCTCTTCTTATCTTGATTGCATGCCACAACGTTTATCGTTTTGTTGCCTCTTCCTTTTTCTGTTCTGCTTTTTAGACTTACAAATTTCCTATTTCACTATGTTTTTTATGGCGGAACTGAAATAAAAGATACTGATACTGATACTGATACTGATACTGATACTGATACTGATACTGATACTGATACTGATACTGATACTACAGCACATGATCTTGTGATTCCTTCCAGCGGAAAAAATTAAATCCGCTTAAAAAAACGGCTCAATGATTTTGTTTGGTTATAATAAGGCACAAAATTATGACGAATCACACAAATTTTTGTTCGTTCGTAGTCACGAGTTGATCACAATAATAATTGTTCTTATTGACGTTGCTTCAAAATGTTTTGCGATACATTGAATTCAATTTTTATTCGTAATTTTTTGTCTAAGTGCTTAATTATATTTTAATCCTAGTGTTGGTTCTATTAATCTGTTAATTTGTATTTATAAACAACAAATATTTTTTAATTTTTTTAACTACTTGACAATAATTGTAAACAAATTTTTTTATTAATTGACAAAAATTCATTAAGAATTGTTTATATGAAATATGCTTATTATGTAAGTTGTATTATTAATTAAGTGATTTTTACAAAACTACTGTACTATTTGTAATTCAACCTAAGATTGTAAATTTTACTCTTTATTTGCAACCATATGTTAAAAAAAGTTTGTTTTCACTTAAACATTGTGGAAATAGAATTTGAGTCATGGTTTTTGGAGTAAATTATTTTTAGCCAAAGTAATCAAATAAATTTATTGTTGCAATAAGGTCATTAGAATACCTGCAAAAAAAGCAGGGTCTCAGTCACAGTTTGCAGTTATTAACCTTGCAGGCTTTGAGAATTTCCCAAAATTTAAAAGGTAATGAATTATGCTTGGAGAATAGTAAACAAGAACCAGAAAACAATTTTATATTGATTTACTTTATTTTGACATTAATAATTAAGATTTGAAACCGAAAAAACACCGTCAAATATACTTTAAATTTATACAGTCATTTGCTTGCTATACAAAGTTTAATTTGACCTATTTGATTTTTTTAAATTGTTTTTATGACTAAATTATTTTCATATGTTATCTGGCTATATAAGATTTTTTACAGCTAAATTTATGGTAATCAAACTTTAAAAATTTTTTTACAAAATCAAATTGTTCACGTGACGTATATTATAAGAGTTTGGGTCTTGTTTATTATACACCGTGTGACATTTTAAACAGTAAATCCCCATAGGGATTTTCTTGCAACTGCTCTTTATCCTTTGTTTCTTTTTTTCTTCAAAAATTTTTGCTCCCTGTTTTAACGCTTTATCTGATTCATAGTAAACTTGATTTAATCATTTCGCCACAGTGAATAGTAAACGATATGCTGAAATGGAAGATTGTGTTATAACTTTTAAGTCTTATTATACACTGATTCTTAAAAGAAAGTTTGGATTATAAATTTTAAGTGCACTTATACATTTTAGACATTATAGAACTGTTTATTATAACAATCCTGCATAAAAGCTTGATTTTTTAAGCTTGGTTTAATCATTTTATTTCGCCATGGTAAATAGTAAATGAGATGGTGAAATGGAAAAAGAGCAGGCGTGAGAGAAAACAGGAAAATGGGGATTTTACCATCTAAAATGTCATCACGGCATATAGTAAACGATACCCAGAGTTTTAACCAATAAATAAAATTAACAGATAAAAGGATTAAATGGTGATTGTAAGATGACAAACCAAGATACATTGTTAGTGGACTAAATGATTTAAATTGCTTTATATTATTTAGAGAACAAATGCACAGGGTGTCCATAAAGTCTCTTTACAATTTAAAAAAATTGTTACAAAGTGAAATGATGAGATAATCGCAATGAGGGTTGTTTTATGTTAATCAGTATTTCATAAAGTTTTTATTGACACTAAAATTTTTAATTAAAATTTCTTATGTTTAATGATTGAGTTATATGAACTAAACCCCCATAAAATGACTACTCCTCAAGAAAAAATGCAATATGTATCCTGGTTTATTGAGACAAAATCAGATGTTCAGACCCAGTGAAACTACAGAAGTATGGAAGAGACCCTGTGCATTGTTGAACGTGGTAGTTCCAATTGTCTGGCAGCAGTACGGTTGGACTTCATAGGAGAATGTTGAAAGGCTTGCCTTCCATGCTCGATGTTTTCTTCAGATGTTCTTAGTCGCCCACTCCTTATATCAAACACTCTCCCTATCTCCATAAATTTCTTGTGCCATAAATGAATTGAAGGATGTGATGGTGGGTCTCTTCCATACATCTGTAGTTTCACTGGGTTCTGATTTTGTCGTAATAAACCAGTATACACATTGCACTTTTTCTTGAGGAGTAGTCATTTTATGAGGGTTCGGTTTATATAACTCAATCATTAAACATAAGAAATTTTAATTAAGAAATTTTAGTGTCAATAAAAACTTTATGAAATACTGATTAACATAAAACAACCCTCATTGCGATATCTCATCGTTTCACTTTGTAATAATTTTTTAAATTGTAAAGAGACTTTATGGACATTTTATTTATCTATAATATCATTATATTGAACCATATCAACATGTTTAAAAAGCTGATTAGCACAACATGAATCTTTTTGTATAAAGAACTTATAAATTGTGAGATTATAAGTCACTGTAAACAATTTTTGTTCATGAAACAAACCTGGATCCCCTGTGGTTACTATCACTTTTTGAAAAGATATTTTTCCTATTGATTTTATTTATTCCATCCTAGTGTTGTAAGGGGGATTCCAGGTTGCACTAAAAAAATCACTTACCGTGACTTTTTTAAAAGATTCAAATAGTTAAATTTAAATTTTTAAAATTAATTGAAATAGTTTTTTTTACCTTTTTGTTAACTTTTTTGTTTTTCCTCTCAAACTTTCTTATGTAAAATGCCAAAAAAACAAATAAAATAAAAGTTTTAGTTAACGGTTCACATACTTGGGTGATTCATAGTTAAAAAGTTGTTTAATTTTGTCACACTTCATTCATAATTTTAATCATAACGATGTAGTGTATCCCCGTTAAAAGCAATTCGTAGTTTTATTATAAGAGAATGAATGCGGCTCTTTGAGCGCTGTCTGCGATATACGTCCAATTTGTTATATGGCTCGATACATGTATCTTTTTCTCTTTTTTTTCTCTTTGTATTGACGTAATATGTTTTTGAATAATATCATTGTACTGGAAAATTCGCGTATATTCCACTTGATTCGCGTAACGAACTCTCCAGGGGTTTCTGGCTGAATCTTGAATTTACGAGAAAGTTTACGTCACGTGATTTTGTTTTCTATATAAAGCCGATGCGTAGCGAGAAAATTATTATGATGATTATTATCGTTGTGAGGTAATTTGAAGCGACTCGAGGGGCGGCTCGAGCGAAGGTGAATTTGTTTGGCCACAGGAGGTGGACCGTTAGATTTTGTGTCGGTGGACAATTGTTGAATTTATTTTGTGCCAGTGGTTGGCAGTTTTGTTCTACAGAGGTAGAATTATTTGTGTTGATTGAGTCGAGTTATAGTGTTGATTTCGCTTTGCAGTTTGGCAAAGCGTGGAATAGAAATTTCGTCGGTCGTGATTTTGTAATACATTTGTTGTTATTAGAGACAGTGGTCTCTGTTTGTTGTGAGAAAGAATCTTCAACAAAATCAATCCGAGCTTTCGTTAACCAACTGTATAAACCGTCGGGCTCATAGCAAAACTACTTCTTGAGCCGGAATAAAATAAAATTTAGACACAGCTTTGTTTCAGCGCAGGTATTCGGGTTACCTAGCTCAACTGGTCCTTTGGGATTCCCGAACAAAGTTTGTGACATCTGGGGGCTCGTCGTCCGGGAAGATTTAGATTTTTGTTTAAGAGTGCTGAACAGGAGTTTACAGCTTGAAGATGGCGAATAGTTCGATTGAGGAAGAGTTCGAAAGACTGAGAGTCCGTGTGGAAAATTTGAAGATGTCGGAAAAGGCAAAAGCCGATTTCTTCCAGAGCGAATGGAACCGACTATGTGAAAAGGAAGAGAAGGAAAGAGAACGACAAGCGATGTTGGAAGAGAAGGAGAAAAATCGAGAATTAGAACTCGAAAGGCTGAAATTTGAATCGAAGCAAAGAGAAATGGAATTTGAAGAGAGAAAAATGCAAATGGAATTAGAAAGACTGAGGTTGGAACGAGAAGCCGATCGCTCTGCTGGAGAAGCAAACCAAGCGGGGGGCGTACGTGCTTTTGGAGGGGTAAAGTCCCTTGATCTCCCTCATTTTGTTGACGGAAAAGACGACCTTGATAGCTATTTGTTGCGCTTTGAAAGATATGCTACGGTTGCGAATTGGCCCCAGACTAATTGGGCGACTCAGTTGAGTGCTTTGTTGAGGGGGGAAGCTTTGGGCGTGTACTCCAGGCTTTCACAGGAGGATGCTCTGGATTACGAGCGATTGAAGGCAGCGTTGCTAGAGCGATACGACTATACGGAAAAAGGGTATCGCCAACGTTTTAGAGAAGCCAAGCCAGAGGGTGCTGAGAGCCCTGACCAGTTCATTGTAAGGCTTAGAAACTATTTCACGCAGTGGGTGAAGCTTTCTGATATGGAAAGCAGCTTCGAAGGTGTTGTCGAGCTAATGGTTAAGGAGCAGTTTATAAACGCGTGCCCGAAGGAATTGTCGGTACATCTGATGGAGAGCAAGCATAAGGATCTCCGAGAATTGGCAGCAAGTGCGGGGCAGTACTTGACAGCGCACAACAGGAAGCTGTCAAGCCGAGATGTAAGTGCTAAGAAGAGTGTCGGCGCGCCAAGACCGGAAGGCAGGACGCCGGATGTGTCTCTTGCAGCAATAGAAGGAATAAAGTGTTTCAGCTGCGGAAGGTTGGGACATAAGGCAAGAGAGTGTTTTTCGCGCGTGCAAGATAAAAGAAGAAAAAGATATTGCTACCGGTGCGGGGGAATCGGTCATACGTTCATGCAATGCGAAGAAAGAAATCGATTAGCGCGTGGTGGTGCTGGTGCGCGGGAAAGAGCATACAAGGTTGCTTGCGCCGTGCCTATAAAGAGTTTTAGTGAGATCGGAAATGAAAAACAAAAAGAAGAAAATTACCGAAGTGTAAGTAAAGAAAGAAAAGAAATTGATCAAAAATCACAAGAGTATTTAGAGCTAAAAGATGGACGAAAAATTGGAATTTTGAATGGCGCATGTTTAGACGAAAATTTAAGTAATCAAATGCCTACGTCGATTGGAATGGTCGGAAACAAATCGGTCACCGTTCTGAGAGACACTGGGTGCTCCGGAGTGATCGTTAAGAGGGAGTTGGTCGCGGAAGAGCAGCTCACAGGAAAGGTGGGGTATATAATGACGGTTGCGCGCACTTTACTGAAAGCCCCGTTTGCAAATGTAGAGATAAATACGCCTTATTGTAGTGGAACAGTGGAAGCTTTGTGCTTAAGAGACCCGCTGTATCCGTTGATTATTGGAAATATTCCAGGAGCTAGAGCACCCGATGATCCTGATGAAACTTGGTGCGTGGAGGCGGCAGCAGTTACTCGGTCGCAAGCTAAAAGGAGCACCGAGTCAAAACCTTTAAAAGTTGCGGAGGCAACGAATCAGATGGCTGTGACGAAGGATGAGCTCATCAAACTTCAAGGGGAAGACCCATCCTTGTTAAAGTATGTGACGATGGAAGCGCCCTTGGTCAAGAACGGAAGAGAGATCAGCTATATAAAGAGGAAGGGAATTTTGTACCGCATCACCAAAAACATTGATGTAGGAGAGAAGGAATTGAAGCAGATTTTAGTGCCAAAAGATCTGAGGAAGAAGGTGATGGAGATCGCTCACGATACGATGTTGGCTGGACATATGGGTGTCAAGAAGACGGAAGATAGGATACTGACCAATTTTTATTGGCCTGGGATTCATCAGGATGTGGTGAGTTTCTGCAGGTCATGTGATGTGTGCCAGAGAACGGTATCGAAAGGGAGAGTAGCAAAAGTTCCGCTGGGAAAAATGCCGTTAATGGATTTGCCGTTTAAGCGAGTGGCGATGGATTTGATTGGCCCGATTATGCCGGCAAGTGATAAGGGGCACCGATATGTTCTTACTCTGGTGGATTATGCGACACGTTATCCAGAGGCCGTGCCTCTGAAGAATATTGACACCGAGACAGTGGCAGAAGCACTTTTGGACCTATATAGTCGAGTTGGAATTCCGGAAGAAGTATTGAGTGATCTTGGGACTCAATTTGTGTCGGAATGCATGCAAGAAGTATCAAGATTATTGTCGATCAGAAGGCTGACGACGACACCGTATCATCCGATTTGCAATGGTCTGACTGAGAAATTTAATGGTACGCTGAAGAAGATGCTGAGGCGATTATGTGTTGAACAACCGAAGCAGTGGTATAGGTTTATAAATCCACTTTTGTTCGCGTATAGAGAGGTTCCCCAAGCGTCCACTGGGTTTTCACCCTTCGAACTTTTATATGGTCGCACTGTGCGAGGACCTATGGCAATTCTGAAGGAACTATGGACAGGTGAAAGTGAATCAACCGAAGTGAAGACCAGCTATCAATATGTGCTGGAGTTGAGAGAGAGGTTGGAGGAAACGATGAAACTTGCTCAGGAGGAGCTAACGAAGAACCAGACTAGATACAAGAGGAACTACGACAAGAAAACGAAGGATCGACTATTTAATAAAGGAGACAAAGTTTTGGTAATGCTACCAACGAACAATAATAAGCTTTTAATGCAATGGAAGGGACCGTACGAAGTTATCCAAAGGATGGGAGATAATGGTTATAAAATTTTGGTCGGAAACAAAAAAAAGAATTACCACGCTAACATGTTGAAGAAATATTATGCCCGAGAGGATGAAGTGAAGACCGAAATAGAGAAAGAAGATTTAAAGATGTCAGCTGGTGCGGAAATGTTAATGGATGAAGAGATGCCCAGCATAGACGAGGATTCGTTGTTAGAATTGGGAACACACAAACAAAAGGAAGATGTAAGCGACGTCAAATTGGGCACAGAACTGGGCGACAGCCAAAGTCGACAACTGCAAGCCTTGATGGAAAATTATGCTGATGTTTTCTCAGATGTGCCGGGAAGAACATCTAAGATTGAACACCGGATTAATTTGGTAGATGAGGAGCCTGTCCGCTTGAAACCTTATCCTTTGCCGTATGCACTGCGGCAGGAACTGAAAGAAGAAATAAAGGAGATGTTAGATATGGGAGTCATCAGGAAGTCGTCATCGCCGTATGCTTCACCGGTGGTTATTGTGAAAAAAAAGGATGGTTCGAATCGCATTTGCGTCGACTACAGAAAATTGAACAAAGTAACGATTTCGGATCCGGAGCCAATGAGGACTTCGGAGGATCTTTTCCAACAATTAGGGAAGTCAAAGTTCTTTTCGAAAATTGATCTCAGTAAAGGGTATTGGCAGATACCCGTGGCAGAAGAAGATATATTCAAGACCGCGTTTGTGACACCGGATGGGACGTATGAATTTCTTCGAATGCCCTTTGGCATGAAGAACTCTGGTGCTACACTGGTTCGTGGGATGAGGGAAGTGCTTTCAGGCATATCTGGCGTTGAGAGCTATATCGATGATTTGATTGTATTCTCCAGAGATTGGGAGACACACCTGCGAACTTTGGAAGAATTGTTGAAAAGACTAAGTGAGGCCAACCTCACTGCTCGTCCCTCAAAATGTATTTTTGGGGCATCTACGGTAGAATTTTTAGGTCACGATGTCGGATACGACTGGATCACGCCGAACGATGACAATCTAGAGAAGATTGCGCGAGCAAAGCGTCCAGTCACAAAGAAGGAAGTCCGATCATTTTGTGGGTTGCTCGGGTACTATCGGGACTATATTCCTTCGTTTGCGATTATTGCGGCACCGTTGACGGACCTGACGAAGAAGGGGCAGCCGAACTTTGTCAAATGGGGTGAGGCTCAGGAGAAAGCTTTCAACACTCTGAGAGAGGCTCTCCTGAAGCGGCCCATATTAAGACTGCCCGACCATTCGCGAAATTTCACTCTACGCACGGATGCATCCAACAGCGGAATTGGAGCTGTTCTGATGCAGGAGCACGAGGGAAAACTCCACCCCGTCGCGTACGCAAGCAAGAAGTTGACGAATGCGGAGACAAAGTACTCTACACTTGAAAAGGAGTGCTTGGCAATAATATGGGGAGTTGGTAAATTTCGCTTATTCCTGGCCGGAAAGAGGTTCGTCCTCCAAACGGACCACAAGCCGCTGACTTTCCTTAGCACGGCCCGCTACAAGAACGATCGTATACTCCGGTGGTCTCTATCATTGCAGGGGTACGACTTCGTAGTAAAATACATTGCCGGCAAGGAGAACGTTATGGCGGACTATCTCAGCCGCATAATCGTATAGACTTTCGTGTGAATAACTTCGTGTTTTGTTTTGTAAAATTATTTGTATTTCGTGTGTGTTGTTAAAAATATTATTGCATAATATTTTTCTTTGCGGGGGGCGTATGTCACACTTCATTCATAATTTTAATCATAACGATGTAGTGTATCCCCGTTAAAAGCAATTCGTAGTTTTATTATAAGAGAATGAATGCGGCTCTTTGAGCGCTGTCTGCGATATACGTCCAATTTGTTATATGGCTCGATACATGTATCTTTTTCTCTTTTTTTTCTCTTTGTATTGACGTAATATGTTTTTGAATAATATCATTGTACTGGAAAATTCGCGTATATTCCACTTGATTCGCGTAACGAACTCTCCAGGGGTTTCTGGCTGAATCTTGAATTTACGAGAAAGTTTACGTCACGTGATTTTGTTTTCTATATAAAGCCGATGCGTAGCGAGAAAATTATTATGATGATTATTATCGTTGTGAGGTAATTTGAAGCGACTCGAGGGGCGGCTCGAGCGAAGGTGAATTTGTTTGGCCACAGGAGGTGGACCGTTAGATTTTGTGTCGGTGGACAATTGTTGAATTTATTTTGTGCCAGTGGTTGGCAGTTTTGTTCTACAGAGGTAGAATTATTTGTGTTGATTGAGTCGAGTTATAGTGTTGATTTCGCTTTGCAGTTTGGCAAAGCGTGGAATAGAAATTTCGTCGGTCGTGATTTTGTAATACATTTGTTGTTATTAGAGACAGTGGTCTCTGTTTGTTGTGAGAAAGAATCTTCAACAAAATCAATCCGAGCTTTCGTTAACCAACTGTATAAACCGTCGGGCTCATAGCAAAACTACTTCTTGAGCCGGAATAAAATAAAATTTAGACACAGCTTTGTTTCAGCGCAGGTATTCGGGTTACCTAGCTCAACTGGTCCTTTGGGATTCCCGAACAAAGTTTGTGACAAATTTGTTATTTTCACTGTATTTATTTTAAGAAGGTTTATGAAAGGCAAAAATGTTCATGTTATATTATATCAATTATTGATAATTTTGCTCTGATCTTCAAATCATTGAGCACTGTCAAAAGTGAATTGTCAGCACTGTACCTTGTATATGTACAGTGGTGGCCAAAAATTTACTAGAAATTTACTAGAAAAAAGCAAAAAACTAATTAAATTTGGCCTAATGAAATACAATTGACTGTTTAAAATATTCAAATATGTATTATTTTATTTGTTTGAAATGATAAAATCATTTACTTGATTAATTATTTATAATTATTAATTTTTTAATTATCTTGAGCAAAATGACACCTGGACAAAAGTATAGCAACATGTTAATTTTTTTTTATTTTTCAAATTTTCATCAACATTATTAATATTTTGTGCTATAACCGAAATTGTCTATCACAACCCGACATCTCTTTGGCATAGAATCAATGAGTTTTTGACAAAAACTGAGATCAATGGAATTGTAGCACTCAATCAAATTTTTTTGAGATCATTCTTGTTTTTCGAATTTTTTGAGCTCAGCTCGAATTTAGTTCTGCGCCAGATGTTCTCGATCAGGTTTAGATCTGGGCTTTGGGCCGGCCAATCCAGAACTTTCATTTTGAGATTCTTGAAAATCTTTAAAATTGATTTGGAAGTGTGGATGGGGCATTATCCTGTTGAAAAATGCTCTTTCTGCCCATGGTCTTTCTCATGAATGGACTGACAGTATTTTTGATGAGCTGTCCATATCTGGAAGCATTCATCCTGCCCTCCAATTCGACCATGGACCCCATCCTGTGCCAAGAGAAACAACCCCAAATCATGACAGAGTTGCTGCCCATTTGCACCGTGGGCCTGGTGCACTTGATAGAGTGTGTCTCCCCCACCATGCGCCGCACACAGACTCTGCCGCTGCTGTGGACTCTGACAAACTTGCTCTCATCAGAAAACAACACATTTTTCCAATCCTCAACTGAAAAATGTGCATGTTGTCTGGCCATGTGTTTGGTCTGGCACATTCTCTGATCATCAAGTGCACCAGGCCCACGGTGCAAATGGGCAGCAACTCTGTCATGATTTGGGGTTGTTTCTCTTGGTACGGGATAGGGTCCATGGTCAAATTGGAGGGCAGGATGAATGCTTCCAGATATGGACAGCTCATCAAAAATACTGTCAGTCCATTCATGAGAAAGACCATGGGCAGAAAGAGCATTTTTCAACAGGATAATGCCCCATCCACACTGCCAAATCGATTTTAAAGATTTTCAAGAATCTCAAAATGAAAGTTCTGGATTGGCCAGCCCAAAGCCCAGATCTAAACCTGATCGAGAACATCTGGCGCAGAACTAAATTCGAGCTGAGCTCAAAAAATTCGAAAAACAAGAATGATCTCAAAAAAATTTGATTGAGTGCTACAATTCCATTGATCTCAGTTTTTGTCAAAAACTTATTGATTCTATGCCAAAGAGATGTCGGGTTGTGATAGACAATTTCGGTTATAGCACAAAATATTAATAATGTTGATGAAAATTTGAAAGATAAAGAAAAATTAACATGTTGCTATACTTTTGTCCAGGTGTCATTTTGCTCAAAATAATTAAAAAATTAATAATTATAAATAATTAATCAAGTAAATGATTTTATCATTTCAAACAAATAAAATAATGCATATTTGAATATTTTAAACAGTCAATTGTATTCCATTAGGCCAAATTTAATTAGTTTTTTGCTTTTTTCTAATAAATTTTCAAGTGTTGCTAAACTTTTGGCCACCACTGTATATATATAACTAACCCAGTCAACCTTGCCAACCTAGCCCCCCATGTTTATTACGCCAACCTGTACATTTTAAAGGAACCCCTTGGTGGTCTTATAGCAAGCAGCACTAAATTTGTGTCATATCTCTGGATAAAAAAACTAAAACAATCATATAAAAAATTGGTACTGGACATCAATATCTTGACAATCCTTTGCAATGCAAAAGCAGGTTGGGTTGATCACCTGACTTTTTCTCTAGGCATAAAGCCTCTGAAATTGTTTGCAAATCACAAGGAGAAATAGATAAAATGAATGAATGAATGAATGTGTTACCTAGTTTATTTGCTGTTTGTTTTATTGTGATTCAAACATTTTTGTTGATTGTCTCTTTGTAAAATTAGTGTTAAGACACATTTCTTAAGTTATTTACAATGTATATTACAAGTGAAATAAAATGTCTCAAGTTATTATAATGTACAAGTTACTCGTACATTACAAATGGACATGATCTCTTAAAATAGAAAATGATGAAAATTTAAAATGAACTTTTTCAATTGAAATTCAAAGGCACCTGGATTTCATGAAAGGTTTTACAAATGTTCAATATGCGCACTGCCTGTGGCAGGGCACACGTGAAGTCAGTACTCTGGCTCCTCCTAAACATGCTGCAGCATGTTCCATGTTGATGAGAAATGATTGGAATGTTTTTTGTTATGAATGGAAATTGTGTTTTCTCTAAGTGTTTTGGCAATGGATGATAGAAGTGTTATGGGTTGGTAGTTTGTGGCAATGTATTGATTTTGGAATGGGATGATTGTAGCATATTTCCAAGATGATGTATTGTGTTTGTGTTGAGGGCAATGTTGTATATGTTTGTGCGGTATCTGATTGCAAGTTGTCCTAGGTGTTTGAAGTGTGTGATATTTATATCATATTGTCATTGTCATTGTCTGATATTCATGTAATGCCATGCCATATTTATGTTTATGTCGTCAGGTCCAGAGGAGTTGTTGTTTGTACTATTTAAGATGGCTAATTGCACTTGTGTAGTGGTAAGTTGTATTTCTTGGTGGGAAGGGTCTTGATTGTATGGTCTGATGTGCCTGTTCATTTTGTTTATGCTGTATGGAGTGATGTTTGTGAATTGTTTATTAAAAGCTTTTGCTTCGTCTATGTCAGTGATGGCTGTTTTAGTTCCAAAACAAATGCTTCTGCTCTGCTGTGTCGGTGGTTTTTTGTTGGATAGCTTTGCTATGGTGCCACAGGGAGTGTAAATTGTGTTTGTGATCAATTTTGTCAAGATGTTGTTTCCAGGTGTTTGTTTTGTGTTCATGTATTTGTTTGTTTATGTGATTGTTAAGAGTAATGATTTGTGGTTCTGATCTGTTTTGTTTTGCAAATATGGTTATGGTGATGGATAAGCTTGGGGATATGGTTTGGTGAGTGTGATTTTTGCTGTTGTGAGTTTCTTTAGGGATAAAAAGTCTGTCAGCATCCAAAATTGCCTTGATAAGGTGTTTGTTTGCCTCATGAACATTTGTGCTCTGAGGTCTGCAGGAGACAAGATCATCAACATGTTGTTTTAATGATGTCCAATCAGCCTTATGCTAGTTTTTATTGTTTTAGTGAAGCAATAAAGAGTTATTTATATACTAAAGGTGGTAAGTAAAGGTAAGTCGATGTGAGCAGGGGTGCAACCAGCCCTAAAATAGGTGGTTGATACAGTTTCAACATCTTTTCTGAGAAAAAAGTTGAAGGGCTTTGCCCCTGCACTCCCCTTCAACTTTTTTCTTAAGTAACACCTATTTCAGTAAGCTCAGCAAGCTATGTTTTACACCATTCCATTTTTTGACCTTGCACAATGGTGTCATGTGCCTCGTTGATAGCATTATTTCTTCAGGTTTAAGGAAATCATTTCACTACAAGTGTAGAATGGAGCATTTTTTGTTTGTTTTATTGCTTTTTGCTTCACTTAGATTTTAAGTGCAGAAAGAAACAAATCAATTTAGTGAATCTTTATAAGTTCTAATAAATAAAAATAAATAAAAAATAGGGAATAAAGTAATTTCAAATATAAAAAAAAAATATATATATATATTATATGTTGTAAAAATACATAAGAAAATGATTATAAAAAAAAATTTTTTTTATATAAATTACTATATAATAGTATTGATATAAATGTGATTCAAAAACTAATTCATATTAATCTAATAGAATAATGATCTAATCTAATTAAACCAAAATGATTAAAACAAAGACATTCCCTAGTTATATATATTCTTTTTATAGTAAACAATTGAAAAAAAAAATTTATAGTAAACAAACAATTGTATTCATATTGAAAAACATAATAACAATTAATATAAAATAAAAAACAATTCTTACCTTGTCTTCTTAGATTCAAGTGCAAGCACATATCGGAATTCATAACAGTAATAGTTCATAGAAAAGTAAGCTTTTCATTACAACACATCTTTTTCATTGTTATATAGTGATTGTGTAATCAGTACACCAACCCCTACTTAATTTATTTTGTCTGCAAGTTGTTCTCCTAAGTAGTTTTAGAGAGTTGTTTTATTGTTTTATTTAAACACATTGATTGACTAAAGTTTTTGAACCATTGCAGTGAACAATTTGGCAGCAATCCTGTAATTTTGTTTAGAGCATTCATGTAAAGATTGGTGAGTTCTACTAATGTTAAGCCAATAATAAAGTTACAAAACCATTTTTATACTTTATCATATTATTGTATTTGTGATGTCATTACATGCTTTGTTCAATTGGTAAACCTATATAATAATTTAAGAATTCGTGTTGGTTTCTTTGGCTATTGTCTAGTACTTTGGTTGATTTATATATGTAGCATTATAAATTTATTCATTCAATTTAGCTAAATAGTTGAGTCAATGTGGTTAGAATTGTTTGGTGTTACTGTTTTTTTTGTGAGCATGATTAAGTTGTTTAAGGGTTGACACCTTGAAAGTTAATTTTATAGCAAGATAGAATTGTTTGGACCAACTATTAAGTTTAATATTTGCCATTGGGGTGCTAGTTAATTTATTTATGTTCTTGTCTTATGTACTCTGTATTGTGTATTTTGATGTGTATGTACCTACACTAGATTTAGGCATTGTACAGCCCTTTAGTCAATTCTGACTGGCCCACTTAAGATTTTCATAAATTTCAAAAATATATCTTGGCTATTTTTTATTTTATCTTATTTATCAAATAGCTGCATTGCTGCATTATTTGTTTTGACATTGGCATATAAAAACTGTATGGGGATGTCTTTAAAAGCTAACAAACTTTTACTAACAACTCAAAATATTTGTTTTGTTTTGGTGTTCTTTACACTTTCAGTATTTTTTTGATTGAAAACAGTTCATGATTGAGATAAAAAAAAAGGAGTTTTTCTCTGTTTTTACTGAAAATTCAATAGAGTGTGTTTTGAGATCAGTTTGACCAAAATTTATTATAAATGTAAGATTCAGTAAGAAAATTGCAATAATTCATTTTATCATTGATTTTGAAAATTTGTTGGAATAAAGTATTTTTTTTTTTGCAAGACAATGGACTATCTCTTACCAGTCGTATAAACTTGTCAAAACAATGCTATCTATTGCTTTCTATTATTAATATTATGAAAATTTTGATTCAGTCTTTTGGCTTGGTCCTCTACAATATTTTTTTTATTTGGCTCCATCAAAAAAAGATTGCCACCTTTGGCCTACATCACTTAAGAGCCTATTGTTTATATAATGTGCAATGAATCGTTTGTTTGATTTTTATGGTTTTACACAGCCCAAGAAGATTCTACATTAAATTTTTGATTTGTCGAGTCATCTACAAGCTTGAAAGAGATTTTAGAATCATGTCTGACACTTGGAACACAATATATAGTCATGAAAACAAACATAAATCAATTTTAGAAGAAGTTTTCAACTGCAAAATTTGTCAAAAGTTTATATCTGAATGACATTATCATCAAATATACAATGATAAATACTTTTGATATTGCAGGAATTTTGATATTATTGAATTTGTTTATTCTATTTTAAAAGGTTTTTTTTATTTAGAATACTTGTGTGTAAACAATGATTAATATGTATATTGAGACATAGACTATGTGAGTTTTTTCAAGTTTGAATGCAAACTTACTGATTAAATGCTATGTAATATTGATTGAAAAGATTGCATCAAGCTTGTAAATTGGTCAAAACAATATTTATTAAAACAAATAGAAGAAAAACTGAATTTTTCACAAATGCCATCTAATTCAACTAAAATATTTTTCTCAATTCAATAAAAATTTTTAAAACGTAATTTTGCAAGTGATTACTTAATATTTTAAGAGTATGTGCTTAAAACAGTTTCAAAAACTGCTATTGACTTTTGGCTTATCAAAAGTTAAAATAATATAAAAATTGACCTACTCTATTTAACATTCTTAAAATATCTTACTAATTAGCTTTTAGTTTCTTATTGGTTTCTAAAAAACAACAACATTGTATTCAATCTTGTTCTAGTTTTTATTTTGAAACTGTGTCATAATTTAGTAATTGTTTTATTAAGAGTAAATTAAGCATATTTTAACATGGATCGGATATTTGGAAGATCAAAAGCCAAGCAACCTCCACCTAATCTTACAGATTGCATAGCAAGTGTTAGTAAATGTGTCTTAATATGTTTTTTAGTCTCTATTGTTGTCAAATCTTTTGCTATTGTAAAACATTTAAAATTGTTTATTTAATTGTGCAATTTTTTGGATTTGCTTTTGATATTTTCTATTCATTGGCTAGTTTTTATGTTGGGCAATTATATAAACTTTTCCTTATTGATTTGTGTTTGTGTTATTTTTCATAAATATTTAATTAGATTGATGATCGTACTGACTCAGTGGAGAAAAAAATTGCCAAGTTGGACGCTGATCTGTTGAAATATAAAAATCAAATGAAGAAAATGCGAAATGGTCCAGCGAAAAATGCAGTTAAACAAAAGGCGATGATGGTTCTACGCCAAAAGAAACGGTATTAAATTTTTGTAACAAAAAAGTTTTTTAAGTTTTATTGTAACTTTGAGCAAGAGTTTCAGAGGTTTATGTTTTTGAAAAAAAAAAGAGTACAATTTATTTTCCCCTCCTTTTTTTGTTAAGAAAGGCAACTCAGTAAGCCAAAATTTTACCTTTGCTTAAACTCTTCTACTTAATGTGTGAAAGTTATAATTATTTTATTAGCTTCTATCTGCTGCTTGAAAAATATGATGTGAGATCACACTTTATATAATGTGTCTTAATGTGCTAGTTTTTCTTGATTCCATACATTCATGCAAACATTATTATGGTGATTACTGTTACAGCAGTTACTTTCTTGTTTTACCTATAGCCATATAGCAACCTTGCCTTACCAATAAACCAAAGATTTATTTTGTGCATACCAAAGCAACAACAACTAAAGCACATGTATTTTAGAACATGATTAGTATTTGACTAACTACAAACAGAGGATGCAAGTTTATTATAAAATTATACAATATATGAAAATTTTTAGTGAGGCTTGTGGTTGTCATTTTTTGTAAAGTATCATTCTGAAATAAAGCAGAACAGTTTAAAGCTACTCTTAAAAAGGAGTTCACTATTTACTAGTGATAGGATGATTAATCAGAATCAAAAATCAAAAGAATTGAATAATTTTTAGGAATCAAAAGATTTTTCATGAAAATTTTCATTCTTGAAAGTGATTTCTAATTTATTCTTGTGTTTTCCTTTTTTATATACCTCATTATCATTTGTTATATTTTAATTGTAAAGTTGAACTTATACTTTTATTTATTTACTCAATCACGCAGATTTAAACAGATAAAGCTTTTCTCTATATTCATAATTGTACATGCATTAGAACCACACACATGTTACTCTATATCACATGAGAGAACGAGTGACGTAATCAATGTTGCCATTACACATTTTCACATCTACATCATTGAGCATGCACCTATATGAAAAGAGACAATTTCTTTTTTAGAACACTATATATCTTTATAATAATTATAGTCATAGGTTGGTGGTGAATTGTACATGGCAAATTGTCACCAAGCATCACTAACTTAAATGACTCGTTTCCACTATGAATGTAGAATGAAGCATTTTTTGTTTTATTGATTTGTTTACTTCCTCCCAAGCTTAGAGCATGAGATGAAGCAAAAAAAATTAGTAAAACAAACAAAGAACACTCCATTCCATGTTTGCAGTAGAAACGAGTTCTAACAAAAATCCTAACCCAAATTGGCAGTGACCAACTGTCAGCAGCAAATGTTTTCAACCTGTATATATTTATATATATATATATATTAAGCAAATGACTGGACAATGCCAGGGAAGCTACTACAGGTCCGACCATACAATAAGTTTGAAAGTTAATCGTGTCTTGGTTGTATTCGCATTTCAAATGTACGACTAGGCCCTGTTTCGTCCTTAAGGGACTCGTCAGGTACATGAATAGAAAAAGCGAATTGCAGTTACAACGCTACGAAGGACAGACAGATTCAGTTGAAATATTGCCTGACAAAACAATAGGCACCAGATAGAGAACTGGTCATGATTGAAACATACGGACCCAAGATATAGCACTTGGCACGGTATGACGCTTATAAAACATGCATTATTTGCTTTGGGAAGGTGAACTTCACATTCGTAGTATATTGTCACTACAATCAGAACAATTTAATAATGTTTAAAAAATTACAAAGCTTGTTTCATCCTATATAATTGTCAGATAATAAGGTCTTATTCAAGTAGTAATAATTATTCAAATCAAATCATCAATTGGTTGCTTCATTTGAATAAGTAACCACCTGACAATTCCATAGCATGAAATAGACTGTTGATTTTTAAATATTAATAAAATAAATTTTGTGTTTCATATATATATCTTTTGTTTATTTTAAGACAAAAACATCTCTACTCCCTGTTTTATCTGATTAAGGAACTAAGGAACACATGAAACAGGCTGTAGGGTTGTTTTTTAATAAATGAAAAATCAATATATTTGTTTTGACTTTCATTAAGCACTCTACAAAAACACATCAATTATTTTTTCCTAATTTATATATATAGTAAGAGTTTCATATAATATTGCAGTAAATATAAAAAGGCCAAGAGTAAATCAATCTTCATTGCAGAGTGAAAAGATCAGAGCAATTTAATACAAAATTTATTTAAACTCTGTTAAAAAAACCACAGCAGTCTGTTTCATTCATATTAAGGTCAGAGAAGGGGAGTCAGGTCACCTGAATATGAATGCATAATCTCTGTACTTGCATTTGGTATATTTTGAGTATTTTTTTCCTATATGAAATCACAGGAATTTAATTATTTGCTTGATTAGTTTAACAAATTAAATATTTCAGAGCATAAAATTTGAAAAGCTTAAATAATAATTCTAGTTTTAGAAAGGATTTTGAAATGACCTCTTATAAATTATGTTTTGCAGAATTATGTATTATTTGTAAATTTTGTATGATATATATTTATATCCTATGAAAACAATGTTCCACCAGCGCAACTGTAAAAGACACCGCTAAGCTGCAAGGGCATACTGGCAGCGGTTCCGATATGCTAACCACATCGAGTTAGCTAACACGGATATGGGTTAAGACAAGCAAAACCCTGCAGTTCTCATTACAAACATATAGTAAGAATGGTCAAGTCAATCAACAAGCAAGTGCCGACAGACCTGTTTCGTTCTTATTAGGACTTATTAGGATTTGTCAGGATATGCTAACCACATCGAGTTAGCTAACACGGATACAGGTTAAGACAAGCAAAACCCTGCAGTTCCAATTACAAACATATAGTAAGAATGGTCAAGTCAATCAACAAGCAAGTGCCGACAGACCTGTTTTGTCCTTATTAGGACTCGTCAGGACACTACGTAGTGTAATTTTTTCAGCTTTTTCAGCTGGGGTCAACAACAAGCTGTAGTGTCCTGACGAGTCCTAATAAGGACGAAACAGGTCTGTCGGCACTTGCTTGTTGATTGTCTTGACCATTCTTACTATATATTCATATCCTTTTTACAAATAAAATCTTTCTAATGGAATAAGTATCAATATTCTATTTAAATAAAGGGGCAACAGATGTTTGTGGTATTTTAAACAGTGATTAAACAAATTTTATATTAAAATATTGCTTTTATTTCATTTGGCACTTGGCAAGGAAGATTGATTCACTTTTTCAATATATATACAGTGGACGCCGCTTAATGTGATCACTTTTGTTAACACCAAAAATGTAACAATAACCAATTGATAACATTAACTGAAAAAATGAAAATTGCCATTTTATTGTTCATTAGATGTTGCAAAAATAAAATTAAATAAATGAAATATTTAATAAACAATAAAACTTACAATAGACACAGTACAATACATTATTTATTTAGGAAATTGTCCAGCTTTGTCTGCTTCATGTCTTTTCGCAGCAAGTCATTTATAAAGGACTCATACTCATAATGCAGTTCAAATTCAGAAGATTTATTTTGCACTCCAAGCCGTAACATGCAAAGATCTTCCTGCATTTTCTTATTTGTTGGAATGTACACTGCTGGTTGATCTCCCTCTACTTCATTGTCAGTGCCTACTTTATTCTCCCCAGCCTGTGTAACAGGCTTGAGACGTCGGCCTCTGTTAACTTTGCAGCCACCTGGAGGTTATTGTCCACTGCCATCCACTCCTTGAAGTCGGTTTGTGTAATGTCCAGGGCTGTGAACTTGAAGCATTTTTAATCGAGTTTGAGTTCACAAAAATTTTGCAAGTCCGAGTTCGAGTCTTTAAATTTCAATTTTTCGAGTTCGAGTTCACAAAATAGAGTTGAAAAATACAATCGGAATAGAGTTAAGAGAATAATTCAACTGCGAAAAACTGAGCTCATGTTAAAAATGCTTTGTCATCAATGTTACCAATTTTATTCTATTATTAAACAAAATAAAAGAGGATAGCAAATTATAATTTGGCACCAACGCTGAGAAATGTTATAGTTAAATTTACTCATTAAATGAACTCAAACATCACAAAATTTTTTCAAGTTCGAGTTCAGAAATTTTTATTTTTCAAGTTCAAGTTTGGCCAAAATTGCCAAGTTCTTCGAGTTCGAGTTCGCAGCCCTGGTCATGTCACTTGGTTTTTTAGCAACAATGTCCTCTATTGTTGTGGTTGTAGTGGTACACAAGAAACCACCTTTCTTGAAACAGTTTTGAATTGTTTTTTCCAAAACATGCTTCCACGATAAGGCTAACAAATACAAGGCCTTGAGCAGATTAGTTTTTTTGGCCAAGTTATTTGCACTCCTTTTTTAACATCTTCAATTTCTTCCAAAACATTGGCACGCATTTCTCTTCTGTAATGAGCTTTTAGTGACCAAATGATTCCTTGGCCCAAAGGCTGTAAGAGCGACGTTGTATTGGCTGGCAGAAAGATCAACTTTATGTGATTTAAGGTGACATTAACAGCATGCGCTGTGCAGTTGTCAACAACAAGAACAATATTGTTTGTCAGCTGATTATCCCACTTCACACTTCATACGTCATCCACCCATTTGCATTTGCGCAATATTCCACAGATAATTTTTTAATGCCTTTGAAGCAACGTGGGTTTTGGCGTTTTCCTATCACTAAAAGCCTTTGCTTCTTACCTGACATGTTTACACAACAAAACACAGTCACACGATCCTTTGACACTTTGCACCCGTGCACAGTCTCGTTTTTAAAAAGATATCTATGCTCAGGTAATGCTCAATAGAATAAACCGGTTTCATCAGCAGAATAATCTGCAATTATTTTTGGCCATTAAACTTCCAGCCATGATGCTGCTGCTGGGGCATCTGCACCGTTCTGTTCCCCATGTACATGTTTGTAAACAATGCTTTCCTGTTTCTTCCATCATTGAAACCAACCATTAGTTGCCACAAAGTTTGTTTTTTTCATCTGTTTGGCTAAATCTTCAGCTTTTTGGCACATTAGGGGTCCATTTACTTGAGCATCATCTTCTCGAACATCAGTAAACCACAATTTCAAAGCGGATTCAATTTCAGCGTTTTTTCCAGTCCGTCTTTTGCACAACAAATTTTGGTTTTCTTTAATGCCCATCTTGAGGCTTGTGCGATTTTTTAAAATTTTGCAGAGAAATGGCTGGGGTATTTGCAGTTTTGCAGCAGCCTCTCGTTGCCCCATCTTAGGCAGCTTATCACAGCTCTCTAAAATTGCAACTTTTTCTTTGATGCTTAAATCTCTGTGTTTCTTCATCTTAAAGAGGTAAGAAAATCACTGAGAAAAAACTCACTGTCACACAGCCTATTGTCTATGCATCAGATTGCTTGTCACAACTGGTTGTCTTGTACAGTAACTGAGTGGCAAAAACAGGTGAAGTTGAAAAAAACAGTTGAAAAAAGCACTAGATTAAAGCTTGCTAGGTAAAAGCTTGCCGCGATTAAAACGATTAAAACTAACTCACTAGATTAAAGCTTGCCGCAAAATTATGACCCAGTTCATTTGCTCTTTCGTCGTTCCGACAGTTCCTGTTTCGATATTTATAGCTTACTCAGGCCGCTAATCATCAGAGCTGAGCATTTACGCTGGAAGTTAACAAAATTAGTCACTACGTTTGGGCAAAAATTGATAACAATAACCGATGTACTGATTACAGTAAGCGGCATATTTGTAATGCATATTGTACCTTCGGGGGGGATCAGGAATTCCGATAATATTAACCGATTGATAACATTATCCGTGATTACATTAAGCGGCATCCACTGTATAATCTTCAATTTACAATGGCTAATGGTGAACAATTTAAAACAATTAAGGAAGAGGCACTGTACATCAATCATATAACTGACTAAACAAGATGCTTTAAAAAGAACTAAAAATATTTTGTTAGTCTTTTATAAAAAACAAAGTGAATTTTAACTAACAAGAATCAGAATTGAAATTGGCATCGTCTCATCACTACTATTTACATAATATTACTAAAATACATTACTTAAACTGAACATTAAAAACGAAAGAAGAAACCGTAGAATGATAATACCAATATTGTATTATTCCAGTATGATTCGTAGTGATGAAAAAAATTGAATTGTAAAAAAAAAGAAATTTTTTAGCTTTAATCTCTCCGAAAAGAGAAACAAAGATGGTGTACAGCAGGTAAAGCATTTATATTGAAAAGAGGCACAATTGATGAAATCTTCTTGCTTACTTTAAAATAAGAAAAAAACAAATTGCATTAAAACATTGACATGAAATTCTAACAACTGTCTAATATTTTATGTTGAAAATTATTAATTTCTTTGGTTTTATCTTACTTGCCTACATGATATTTTTAAAGGTACGAATCTCAAAGGGATAACATGATGCAGCAAAGCTTTAATATGGAACAGACAAACTATTCAATTCAAACAATGAAAGACACACAAAGCACTGTAGCAGCAATGAAAACTGGCTTGAAACAAATGAAAAAAGAACACAAAAAGATTGACATTGATAAAATTGAGGCAAGCCCTATGTCACGTTTCATTCATAATTGTAATCTTGATTGCACTGACTGACTATAGTTGATTTTTAGTCTTTTACTGTAATTTTAGGTTTTTATCATATGTAATCCTTTTCATAGATTTAAATAGACTTAAAAGTAGTGATTGTAAAATTGGTGCAACAATCCCCACTTAATTTATTTTGTCTGCAAGTTGTTTGAACAAGTGTATAGTAGATACTCATTTTACCTTTTTATTTGGAGTGCATAGCTAGTAGCTTAATAGCATAATGACCTTTGATTCAATTTTAGGCATTCTTTTTTTCTCTTTTCTTTGTTTTTTTTTTTTATCTCAGACATTTAAGAATGCTCTATAGAATCTTCTACAATTTTATAGCTGATTTGACATTACATAATTGTTTACTGCCATTTCTTCTGATTGATTTTATTGCGATGTTTTGGACTCCTTTGACCAAATGTAAATTTAATGTTGATTTGAGAATTCTGGCTTCAGCTTGTAACTTGGTGGTGATGGTGTTGGGTTTACTTGACCCATTCCTAGGGATGATGGTGCAGATCAACTATGCAGATTCTTAATAATTAGGCAACCCCCCCCCCCCCAGGGATAGACCAGAGGTCTAGAATGCTGAGGGAGTAGCAAAAAATAACCAGACAGAGAGAGTCAAGTGCAGGGCAGTCTAGTACAAGATGAAAAATGTCCTGTGATTCGGAACCACAGTTGCTGCCCAAAGAAGTCTTGGCTTGACCAATCCTGTGAAGGTATGTAGCAAGAAAAGTGCTGTATCTATTGCAGCAAAAACAAGAGAGGACACTGTGAGTGGAGTGAGGGAAGGTAAGCTCCTCAGAATATGATATAAGGATTTGGATACAGTTGCATGCTCAACGTTTGGAGAGGACCAAATGGCAAGATTGTCAGCATAGAGAGAGACTTTAACAGTTGAGGAAAAGAGACAGAGAGATCATTAATAAAAAGAGAAAAGGACTGGTCCAAGAACTAAACCTTAGGCAACACCTCTACAAAGATGGAAAGGATGAGTATGAGAATTATAGATAACAAACTTTTAAATTGCGATCTGAGAGAAAACATTACATCCATTTGACAAAACAGAGTGAAAGACCAATAGTGGAGAGTTTCGAGATAAGGGTCAAATGCCAGACTGAGTCAAAGGCTTTTGCAAAATCCACAGTGGCAAGGACAGTACGTGCACCTTGTTTAGATTAGTGAAAGAAGTCTAGAATTGACTGTAAGTGGAGAAGAACTTGTTCTATAGTCGATCTATCAGGTCTAAAACCAGCTTGATGTGTGTGAGGATATTATTGTACTTAAGAAAATAGATGAGTTGTTCAAGAACCATTGTTTGGAAGAGCTTGGAAGTGCCAAAAGCAAAAAAGATAGGGTGATAAAAGGAGGTTGGGTCAGAGGGTATGCCTGATTTAAGAATAGGGATGATGATGAATTATTTCCAGGCTGATTGGAAGAAATGTGTAGACCAAGATAGGTTGAACGATATGCAAGAAAGATTGTACACCAGATTGGGGGAGGTGAGTTAGAAGTGGGTAGGTGATTTAAGCAGATCCAGAAGAAGTTGAGTTTGAAAGTTGGGAGAAAGCTGAAGTAAGTTTTAGAAAAGTGAAAGTTAAGCAGAAAGTGGGATGGAGAAGACTGCAGTGAGGGGATCTAATTTTGTTTATGTGGAGATGTTTGGAAATATGGAAGGATTTTGGGCTTGAGTAGAGAATTGGGACCATAGGATCGTAGATGGGCAGAAAGTCGGTTTGGACAATCTATGGGGGTAGGACAGCTTGGAAAATTGGGAGATCAGATGAGGAGGAAGAGCAACCTGAGATGGAGCAGAATAGAGAGAAGATTTCACTGGGTTGGGTTTTATGAGAGAGGCTAGAGGAAGTTTTTTGCCATAACTCAGCTTTAGTCTTTGATATCACAGTTGAGGTATATATCTTGATATAGAGATATAGTTATGGAGGTCTTTTTCAAAACAGTTTGCCCTTTCAAATGCTTTTAGCATTTTGCAATGGCTTCTGCAATTTCAGGTTACCACCAAACTTTAGCAAGGCCCTTGATGTTGCTGAAAGGAATGGCAGAAGTGGCAGCATTATTGAGGAGTTTGGTGAAGGTGTGAGTGGCTTCAGAAAGAAATAGTGTAGTTAAGATTGAAAAAGGTGGGCAGTGGGTGTAGTGGTAAGAAAGTTATTTGTCCCAGTGGGCTTTATTATAGTTAAATGAGGGAGGGCAAGAGTTTGAATTATTTAAAGGGGAAGTTGAAATTGTATAAAAATAGCAAGGTGATTAGAGCCAAGATCCGGTAGGACCTGCCATATACATTCAGAGGCTAAGGGGGCAGGAACAAGAGAGAGACCAAAAGAAGAGCATTTTTCAGTGGAGTGATGTAGTAGAGTGGGATGGCCAAAATTGTTGAGAGGTAATAGATTTGAGAAGAGAGGCCAGTCAAACAAATTTTCGCCAAATGGTCTTAAGGCTGTGAGAATGCCCAGATGAGTGGTGGCAGTTAAATCACCAAAAATAAAGGTTGTAGAGGAAGGGGACAGAGACTTGGGATGAATGTCAGAAAAAAAGAAGAGCAGATAGGTGGGCCATGGAGATTGAAAAGGTGAATAGAAGAAGCTCCTTTTATTTTTATTGCTAATAATTGGAACAGGGATTGAGGAAGAAAAGATGCTGAGTAGAGGGAGAGGAGTAGGTTAGCCTGTTTTTGACATGTATGAGACACCACCTAGGTTACCTGTGGCCCTTTCTGAGGGTTTTATATCATGGGACCTGGAAATTTTACTAGAGGATTTGCAGGCAGTTTTGGGAGGGAGAAGAATGATGAAAAGTAGATTTGGTAAGGGTTGAGGTTGGGGAAGAGGGAGAGATAAAGTTGTGATTGAATAAATAGAAGTTAGTTGAGGGTGGTTAAGAAGAATGGAAGAGTTGAGGAGATAAAATGATTTTTAGGAGTGCTTTTTTTTGAAGGTGAAAAATAGAAAGAGAGAGAGTTAGAGAAGGAGATGGGCACTTTGGACAAATCCTTGGATTTTTCTGAATTCTAGGAGTGTCCTAGGACAATTTTTCTGAATTCGGAGAGAGAGAGAAAAAGGTCAAAGAAAGAATTGTGTACCTAGAGAGAACAGTTGGCACATTATACTGACCAGTTTCCGCAGGTGACCTGACAAGTACAGAAAGAGCAAGGGTCTATAGGACCAGGGTTAGGGTGAGCATCCCCGATTATGAGAAAGAGTGGGAGAATGAGCAAAAATGACAAAACAAATATACAGAAAAGTAGGAGAGATTTTGAAATGAAAAAAAGCTCCTAGCTTCGATTGTTATTATAAATTAAATAAACAATTTTCTTAATTGATTCAATTGTTATAGTGCAGTGTTTCCCAAACTTTTTCAGCCTGACGCCCCCTTGGCTTCCAGATAAATTTCCAGCACCCCCATCACTTCTTTTTTAAGTGAAAAGAATATTATACCTAAAATATTATTTCAAAAATAAAATAATTCAATAAACCATGTTATTTAATTTTTAAAATTACCCTTAATACACACACGCAAGCCCTTTTTTGTTTGTTTGTTTCAAATTGAGCTCAATCCTTTTAAAACTTTTTCTTTTTCTAAAAAATTAACAAGGTCGCATCTGCTTCGTTATTTCCAATGTAATTGCTTTTTTTTATCTGCTTCTGCTTTTGATATGGTAATAACATCACAATTGCTATTGATTGTTTGTTTATGGCTCAATGAATATAAGTAACAGATAAAAGTAATCGATAAAATTTTCAAAAGAGCAGTTAGTAAGAGTTATTCAAAAGTAACAGTTAAGCACATCACTACTACGCATTCGTTCATAACTTTATAATGCTAATGTCACTCTTATTATCTATTAACTGCATACGAGTTCTTCTACCATAGTGGGATGAGTCTATGAAATATATTTGGTCATTTAAAAAAAGCTAGCTTAAGTGTTGCTAATGCTATGCTATCACCGTACCCAGGATAGTGGTGCCCCCACTTTGGGAAACAATGTTATAGTGTTTAGAATTGTTCGTTCTTTCTGTACTTGCGTGGGTACGTTTAAGTTGTTTGAAGGTCAGTGTTGACGCTTTGGAGATTGATTCGATTGAAATAAGTGATTGGAAATCGTTTTAAGTTATTGTTGCTTGTGTGAAGGAAAAACTATTAAAGCCATCGGGGTGCTAATTTATTTTTTTATTCTTATGGTGAGTCAGTACGAAGTTTTAAGTGATTATTTGCAGTTGTTGGGGCTGTGAATTGTTTTAAAGTTTGGTGAAGCTTGGGAGCTCAGTTTTACGACAATTGATCAAATTTTTTTGATTTCTGAATATATTCTTTATAGTCAGAAACCGTGGTTTTTTTCTATTCGTTGAGAGAATTTTTTTTAGAGAATTCATTCATAACTGTTTAAAGAATTTTAGTCTTGTGGCAAACTATTTCTAGAGCCGGCATAAATAAAAACACAGCTTTACTTCAGCGCAGGTATTTGGATTACCTCATTTAACTGATCCTTTTGGATTTCCGAGTAAAATTGTGACACTATATTGTTTAAAATAAATAGTTCAAGTTTAACTAAAAATTTATTTATGTTTATAAAGCTATTAATTTTTTTCATTAGTTGTTTTTCCATACTTTTGAATTACAGTATGCTATTTACTACACATTTTACTAATGAAAGTACATTTTTAAAAAATCGTTTTTGTGAAAGTAAGGTTTAGTAGGTAATTATGTGCTTTGCCCAGATTTTGTTTTTGTTATACGAGCATTAATATTTTCAGGACTTGCAAGATGAAATGGAAGACATGTTAGAATTAGCCGACGAAGTTCAAGAAACTCTGGGCAGGAGTTACGGAATGCCCGAACTCGACGATGCTGATCTCGAAGCAGGTTTGCTCTCAAGAATTTTCGTTGCTATGTAGTAGGTGTTCTTCCTGTTATTGTTGATCAACCACCATAAGCCACAAAAAATCCATTGCTGACAAATGTTTAGTAAGAGTGCACAAATGTAATCGAATAGCTTGCAGTTCAATTAGAAAAAGGCTAAATAGTATTGGACCAATGTTGATGGAAGGCTTTGTGGAAAGATGTAGATTGTTTATTTTGGGGTATTTCTACAAGACTTACAATGTGGATATCTTGTGTTTTGACTACTTTTTTTTTTCTAAATGCATTTACACATTTAGTGAAATGAACTACCGATGGAAAGCCACTACTGTAATATCATGAAATTATCTACTCATTTTTATAAAGCTATATTAACTACTTAGTGAAAAAAAAATCTTAGCAAGACTTGACTTAAGCGTTTTTTTCAATTGATAGAAACCATTTAAGTTTTTTTCGGATACAAAAATTAGCTGATTGTATTTTCGTATTGAAGTAAAGAAATATAATACAAAAAATATTTTGATTTTGTATGGGTTTGTATCATTACAAAACAAACTTTTTAATTTAACTATGTTTACTGTTTATTGCAATGAATTCAAGTCCAGCTAAACGATAAGTTGTTTCGTTTTAGAAAAACTTCGTTTTGCTTTCTAATTTTGTCTTTAGAGCTTAATGCAAGTACAAAGTGAATTGTAATGTTTTTTAACATTTTTGTTATTCAGAGCTAGACGCATTGGGTGATGACATGTTTGAAGATGAAGGTTTGCTTGATGACGCTGTTTCGGCACCAAGCGCACCCAGTGGAGAAATTGGTGAACCTTCAAACCAGGTTAGTTGATTTTTAATTAAAATTTTACGAGTCGGATTTTGCACGTTGGGTTCAAGTTGCTGTAATAAGCAATCTGCGCCGATAGTTTACTTTTTTTTAAATAAAATCGACCTTTTATTAATATTTGTAATTTTTATCTTTATACTTACAAATTGTAATTGGCGCAAGGGCTCGTCTTTTATAAGTAGCTTGGAAATACTAGCGTGCGGAATTAAGGAGACCTCTGTATTTTGGTTTATGTTACTTTCTGATCCTTTCATGATGAAGTTGTCATTACTGTTAGCTTTTCCTGAAACTATGAAACTGTTACTATTTTACAGGAAGGTGTTGCAGTGGACGAGTTCGGCTTGCCCCAATTACCAGCTTGAAACCAAAAATACCGTTTGTAATTTGAAACTTTGTTTCTACCTTATGAGTAGACTAAATGTGCTGGACCGTATAGCATATACCCTTATGCACTTGAATGAGAATCTATTTGCTTTTTTGTCTCTTGTGATCTGACGCTTTGCGTAGTGATATCTGTCCGCGGTCATGTTTTCCATAAAATTTCCTTTTTTACATTTTTAACTTGATTTGATATTGGTTTATATCACATCATAAGGAATCACTACACTTGACAAACTCAAAAGCTAGAGTTAAAAAGCCAATTTTTTCACATAGGCAGAATCGTTGTCGTGGCTGTATAAGTAATTTAAAATAATTTTCAATCTTAACATCATTCTACGATAATTAGAACTTGCTATTTATTCTCGCATAATTGTATTGGCTGCATTCAAAAATTTGTATAAAGTTTTGCTTTGATCTCTTGAAAGTTTTAGATTCGCCAATAGACTTAAAAAATACGAAAGACAATACTTGATCTTGATCGCATTTACTTTATATTTCACTTGGAATAGGTATAAATACAAATACTTCGTAACATTTTAAAATATACAATTAAAAAATTTACGTTTTTGCGTTCTTTTTGCTTGTTTGTTTTATAACTAAAATTTACATCAACTGCAACCACAAGAGTTAAATTAAATTTAAAATAATTTTTCGGCCTCACACTATTGCAAAAACCAAAATCGTATCATACTACGTGTGAATCGCATCATACTAATTTGTAAAAAAAGCACTGGTAGAATGTTTTTCGTATTTTTGTTTGTGACGAGACTGTTTTTTGCTCTACTTTTTATCTGTTGAAATTTTTTTGAATTAGCAATAAATATTTGAAATTAATAATTTTATATTAACTAGAATCATATGTTAAATGGGCCTAAAGCAATTTTTCTTACATTCAATGGCATCATCAAGCTAAAAAAGTCGATAAACTTCAGAAATTTTTTGAGCCGAGTTCATAGGTTTAACCTGTTTTTAACGCAATAATTGCACGTAAATAGACTGAAAATTTTTACAGCGAAATTATAAACTATATAGTGTAACAAAAATATATATTTTGTGTAACTGTATAACTTTTGCATGAATTTATATTGATTCTTTTTATATTTTTATTGTTGTCCCTTAGAAGAACCTTGCGTATTTAAATTATTTTCTTCAAAAAATAACTTACAGCTTAGAATCGATTAGAACAAAATAAAAACCATCAGAAGGACGTGGGTTTTTCTGATTCTATAATGTTTTCAGTACTTTACAAGAAATAAATGCGAAGAATAATTTTGTGGTTGACTGTTTGATTAAAGTTTAAAAGTTACCAGAAAACTATAATGATGTTGAAGGTCGCCAGTAAAATTGCAATAAAACCAAACTTGGCAAAGTTGCTTTAAGACTGGGCTTTTTAAATTGAGGTAGGGGGCGTGAAAAGTTTATCAGGGGGGCACGAGCAACTGGCTGCAACTGAATTTATAGCTGCAATGACAATTTTTTAGACTTTAACTTCAATTTTGGACGAAATTGGAGATTTTGGAAGCTGATGGAAAGTGGAACCCTTTTTTTACACTTCACCTTTAATTTTTGAAAAAATAGAAAATATGATGATACAGCTTGGTTTTTGTTAATGTTATCAAGAGGGGGAGTAGTTTGTTTGCATGAAGAAGACGGGGCGCGTTTCAAAAAGTTTGGGAATCCTTGCGAGATGTGCAGTAGGTCTGTTAGCTTACTCGAAGCTTGACCATTGTATCCTGTAAAGCTAACGACAAACACTTAAGATGCGAGAGTAATGTTCTTTACATGCATATTTTTTCATCAAAAAAAGATTACCAAATCTACCCACAATCCAGAATAAGTGAAAATGCTGAATCTAAAACAGCAACCAAATAATTTGGTTATTGGAACTCTACATGTAATGTACACTTCCGTTGTTAAACTATGCAGAATAGGCTATATACGTTACCTATTGTAAATTTATTATGATAAGTAAATCAACAAAGTATTTTAGATAGAGATTACATTAGAATTAAATATTTTGCAGTTGCTACAAATTATTTACCGCATAGAATCTATAGTCTACGACAAATTTGTCACGATTTCGCATTCTTGTCTTGTCACAATCTTGTTCATTACATGCTACCGTGCTTAGCCGAAACAAAGCTGCATCAGGTTTGCATAAATTTTTTTTAAACAGTTACTTAAAAAAAACTTATGATGTGTCTTTGGTTTGTTGTCTACGCATAAACGGGAACAGTTGACCAACCATTGCTGATTTCATATTTAGCGAAAATTGATCGGGTCAATAATAATATTTTTATTTGCCAAACGCACAAACATAAATTTTATAATACACACACACGGTAATGTTAAAAGAAAATCGAAATATGTGTGAAGGCAGGGGGCACCGAAGAACATACGTTATCAAGTCAAGTGCCCCCACATCCAATACAGTCAAAAACAAAATTTACATATATATTAAGTATTTTTATACATATACTGGTACAAATCTTTTTGATGTAAAACCAATGCAGTAAAAAAAACAAATTATTGAAAAATAACGACAAAGGAAAAGAACACATCAGAAAAAGGCGACAATAAAAAGAGTAAAATTTAATACTGATCAATTAGGTGCTGTTTATACGTTTTTTTGAAAGAAACCCAATGCCTGTCTTTTTTTGTGTCGTCAATCGAATACCAAAGTTTGACTCCACGGAAAGTAAGGAGCTGCTGTCCAATTGCTTTAGATACACGTAGAAGAAAATAAGTTGATTTTTCTGTTTGTCTAGTGTTGTGAGAGTGTATTTCTTTTATTTTTTTGAATAGCTGAGCAAAAACAGCAGGTAATCTGTCAGAGTATAGCTGATACATAAATATCCTAATTCAAGATAATATATATCTGAGATTTTTAAAATATTTAATTGCTTATACATCGTGTTGATTGGTGTGTAGATAGAGCTGAATGTTGCAATTCTAACAATGCCATTTAGACGAACTTCTATTTTTATTGTTAACAGTTTTGTAGCAGTACCCCAAGTTAATATGCCATATTGAATTCGTGAATAAACTAAGTTATGATAGAGCAGGCAAAGAGTTTTTCTCGGAACATAATTGCGCAATTTGCAGAACAGACCAGAGCATTTGGCAAGTTGACTAGATAAATTGTCAATGTGGTTTGTCCAACACAACTTGTCATCAAAAATTACACCCAAATACTTAATGGAATTTTCTCTTTGCAAGCGAGTTTTGTTCATAACTATAGTAAACTCATCTTTACAGGTTTTGTGTGGTTGGTTATTGTAAATGATGTAGTTAGTTTTATAATAATTTAAAGACAATTTATTCATTCGAAGCCAAAAATCAACTTTATTTAATTCATTATTAACTTTATATTTTAACGAGGAGTTTAAGTCCCTATCCCATATCATTAGAGCAGTATCATCTGCATAAAGTGTAGTATCAAATTCGGAGGCAAGAGGTAACTCATTGATATAAAGCAAAAACAATAGAGGTCCAAGACAAGATTCTCGAGGAACGCCCGTTGTTGTTTTTAATTTATTCTAGTAATGACCGTGGACGTTTGTCTATTGGTAATGATTGCTCCGATAACTTTCTATAAGATGAAGAGCTGTGCCTCTAATACCAAAATAGTAATGCAATTTCCACAATGGAACCGTATGATTAACCGTATCAAATGCTTTTGATAGGTCTAAAAATAAGCAGCAAGTATATAGACCATTATCAATGTTTTTGATTAGTTTATCATGTATTGTGCTTATAGTGAATTGTGTTGAGGAGTTAGGTCGAAAGCAGGGCTGCGAACTCGAAGCATTTTTAATCGAGTTCGAGTTCGAGTCTTTAAATTTCAATTTTTCGAGTTCGAGTTTGAGTTCACAAAATAGAGTTGAAAAAATACAGTCGGAATAGAGTTAAGAGAATAATTTAACCGCGAAAAACTGAGCACATGTTAAAAATGCTTTGTCATCAATGTTACCAATTTTAATCTATTATTAAACAAAATAAAAGAGGATAGCAAATTATAATTTGGCACCAACGCTGAGAAATGTTATAGTTAAATTTACTCATTAAATGAACTCAAACATCACAAACTTTTTTCAAGTTCGAGTTCAAGTTCGAGTTCAGAAATTTTTATTTTTCGAGTTCGAGTTCGAGTTCGGCCAAAGTTTCCGAGTTCTTCGAGTTCGAGTTCGAGTTCGCAGCTCTGGTCGAAAATTTTTGCCAAATTGATTTTTGCTAAGAAGTTGATTTTTATCAAGATATGAAAACAGTCTAGAAAATAACATTTTTTCAAAAATTTTGTCAAGTTGAGATAATAATAAAATGGGTCTATAAGTAGTAGGCATATTTTGATCACCTTTTTTATAATTGGGGATAACCTCAGCTATTTTCAAGCAGTTCGGAAATAAACCTGTTTCTATACACAAATTAAATAAGTTATTTATTATCGGAAAAATAATCAACTTGCCATATTCAATAAATTTAATTTCGACATCAGTGTACCTTTGAGCTTTCTTAGTTTTTAGTTCATCAATTATTGAACATACTTCGGCGTTTGTGGATGGAAATAAGAATATTGAGTTGAAATTACAATTATTGGGTTTGGTCATTTTTATATGCGAAGGAGGTGCAGGAATATCTTGTGCCATTTTGTACCCAACACTTGCAAAGTGCTCATTTAAAACGCAGGCAGTTTATTTAGGTTTCGTTGTTATATTATCTTTGTCATTTAAAAGATTTGTTGGAAAAATACGTTTTGAATTTTTAAGTTTGCATATTTTATTGATTATTTGATATAATTTTTCAGAGTTATGCTTTTCTTCAGTAACAACTTTATTATAGTAGTTTCGTTTTGCAACTTCAATTGCTCTGTTTAGAACATTGCGATATTTTTTATATTTGTTGAATTGATAATTGCTAGGGTGCATAAGAAATTGTTTATAAATCTTATTTTTGAGTTTAATCGATTTTAGCAATCCTTGGGTAAGCCACGGTTTACTTTTTAATTTTTTTTCTTTTCTGGTTGCTCTTCGTCGTGGTGCATAAAAATTTACAATATCACTAAATAATTTTACAAACTCTTCAAACTGATCATGCGGCGAACGAGATTCTGTAACATGCAAATCACCTAATTGTTTATACAAATCTTGGCAAAACAATTCTTCTGAAAAATTTTTCATATCACGAATGTAAACTTCCTCTGTTTTCTTTTTCATACATGTATAATATTTTATGAAAATAAAAGTAGGAAGGTGATCCGATATGTCACACAATGCTATACCACTAAATAGCGAGCGATTGAAATCATTTGTATATATGTAATCGAGAAGCGATTTTGTAGTTACTGAAATTCGTGTTGTTTTATTGATGCAACACTTGACTGAGTAACCTAGAAGATTGTCGGCATAGGTCTTTATAATTTGATTACAATGAAATTGTAACAAGTCTATATTAAAGTCACCCGTTAAGTAAAATTTCATTTTTTTATTACTCATTCAAAAAATTTTTTTCGATTGCTTTTGTAAAGAGTTCAATTTGGTTAACAATGTATCCTGGATGACGATAGACAACTCCAACTACAATTGATTTTTTATTTGTTTCGACTTCTATACAAATGTTTTCAGCAAAATTGAGGTTTAAATATAATTCATTAATTATCTTATACGTAATCGAATTTTTTATGTACAAACCTACATCGCCAGCCTGAGAATCTCTATCAGAGTGTATGAAGTTATAACCATTTATACCAATGGTTATTAATGAAGACCAGTGGCGGCTCGTACATAGGGGCCACAGGGGCCGGGTCCCACTAAAAATTTGACTAATAGTATATGAATTTCTAAAGAGAAACCCTATATTAAATATCAAAATGTTTACATGCATGCCAAGATAACAGTTAACCGAAAAACAACCAGAAATATTTTCAAGTATTCCCTGAAGTCTTTTCAAAACGATGCAGAGTGGCCCACATATTTTGGCCCGTTTGCTCCTATATAAATACACCTAAAGCCAATCAATCACGCGCTGCGCTTTGTGAAGATTTTACTATGCAAGTCAATAGCTCAAAATTGGGGCCAGCGATGTCTGGCCCAAACAACAATCGTAACTTATTAGCGGACGTTAGCTGCGCCTGCGCTGCCCGTGTGCAGCCTCAGAGACTTAGTTGTTATTCAGTTGATATTGGGTGATGTTGTGCATTCTTTTGTGAGACAGCAGTTTCTGTTTCTCAGCGCATGTTTTTTCACAGCTGTGGTTGTTTATAAGTTATGTTCATTTTCATTTATGAATAACATGCTTAGTTTATTTATATTTAGTGTGATTTTCGTATTTCCAGATAAAAATAATTTGACTTCAAACAACCTATTCCAGTAAGTTGTGTCAAATTGCTCACTAGCGAACACTACATTGTGGTTTGTTTTCTCGTAATTATTAAGCTTAGACGTTACGTTTTACATGGGTTATATTTGTGATTCAACAGCTCTCACTATAAATAAATTTGATAATTTATTGAAAAATCTATTTAAAAACTTAAAACAAGAGTAACAACTAGAAATTAAAAGACTAGGTTCATATCAACCACGTGACATCAATAGAAATGAATTTTTCCAGAAAGATGGTAGGAAATTGAGAACATTTTCATCGACGTGGTTTGATAAAAAACCATGGCTTACGGCCTGCGATGAAAGAAAGAGCTTATTTTGCTTTTGCTGTCTCTTATTTGGAGGTGAGAGTTTATGGACAAATAAAGGTTGCAACGACTTAAAACATTTTTCAGAACGAATTTCTAAGCACGAATGCAGTAAGGCTCATATGAACAATTGTGTTTCATTACAAATGTTTGAAAAGTCAATATATTATCCGCAATTGATGCTGGCTATCGTCGAAGCATAATTAAACATAACAAATTAGTTGACAGAAATAGGCAAGCTTTGAACAGGATCATTAACTGCATAAAATTTTGTGGCCTTCATAGATTACCGTTAAGAGGACATAATAAAGTGAAAGGGTCTGCTAACCGAGGTGTTTTTCTTGATCTTATTTTTTTTATTTTTTATTTTTATTTCTATATTTATCCTCCTGACTCGCAGGAAAGCGACGGAGGCGCTATACATAGGGTAAGCAATTACCCCGACCTGCTTCCGGAGATGCCAAGATATTGCTGTCCGCTAGTAATATAGTATAGCTAGATATCTTGTAACGTACACGGCAGATTTGAAATATGCATTTCGTGATCACCTTGAAAATATAATGTGATAAAAAATACATTGAAATATATACAAAATGATCTTTTGTCTTGCACGCTTAAAGTATATTTCGAAGAAATAACAAGGGAAATTAAAAATTCTAGTTACGTGTCTGTGCAGGAAGATGAAACTACTGATATTTCATGCAAATCTCAATTTCTGACTATAGTGCGCTACGTGAAAAACTTTAAACCTGTCGAAAGATTTCTTAAGTTTGTTGAGCTTCAAGATAGAACAACTAATGGACTTACTCAGGCATTGAAGGAAAATCTTGATTCGCTTAATTTGGAAAGTAAGCTTGTTGCTCAGGCATATGATGGCGCGGCAGTAATGAGGGGTTCCATAAATGGAGTCCAGGTTCAAATGAAAAAGTTTTTCCCACACGCTCGTTACGTTCACTGCTACGCTCACCAACTGAACCTGATCATAAAAAAATGGCTTCTTGCAACAAAAGGCTTAAGCTGTTTTTTTCAAGTTTAAATAAAATTGGAGTGTTTTTCACTATTTCACCAAAGCACAATAGTCAGCTCAAGAAATTCTATTCTGCTCAGATACCGAGAGTATGTGAGACATGCTGGAATTATACGAGCGTATATCTAGAATAATCTCTGCAGTGCGTAGCAACAGGGAGCAAATTTTAGAATGCTTTACCAGCATTCAAAATGGAGAAGATTGGGATCAGAAGAGTTTTTGTGAATCGATTGGATTTACAAAAATTTTGGAAGATAAAGAATTTATTTTCTTTGTAGAATTTTTTGATAGTTTGTTCAAACATGTTAGTGTGCTTTTTGGAATCTTACAGTTTAAAAAATCAAACAGCATAACTTCTGAAGAAGCTCTTAAGTCTTTTGTCACAGCTGTTAATCACTTGCGTGGAAATGTGGTTAAATATTGGAATAAGAGTGAACAATCAGAAGCAATAACAGAATATATAACATCCCAGCAAGCAAAGAGACCTAGAAGAGCTGCAACTCATGCATCTGTTTCTCATTTGCAATTGCAATCATGTGTAATGGAAGCATTTGATACAATCAACGAGGAAGTTAAAGAAAACTTCGGATTTTCGTATATATTTCGTTTATTTTCCATAGTGAATCCAGCTGAATTAGATCTTTACAGAAACTCTTTTCCTGACAATTATGTTAAAGAAATTGCTTCGAATTACACAATACTTAATAAAGATAAACTGAAGTGTGAATTGTCCGTTTTGTATGCAAATGATAATGTTAGTGGAATTTCCAATATTAACGAGCTATAAAATTCATAAATGAAAATAGCCTGGATGAAACATTTTCTGAAATCTCTAATTACAAATGTTCGAAATTGTTCTCGTGACACCAATTTTAACTGCTGACTCAGAGAGAAGCTTCAGCACATTGAAGCGAATAAAAACGTTTCTTCCAAACACTATGTTGCAAGACAGACTGAACAGCCTCGCTTGCCTGTTGATACACAAGGAGTATATTAGCAAAATCAGAGATTACAACAACAAAGTCATCAACATTTTCGCGCAGATAAAGGAGACCGAAGAGCTGACTACTTATACAAATAAAGGTTAGTGTTGAATATTGCATTTTTTGTTAAAAATTTATTTACCCCGCCTTTAAATTTAGGTAGTCTATGAATGGAACTTTTTAACATATCAATAGTTGTTTTGCTGGCCCCACCATTAATGAAAGCCCGAGTTGACCTTTTGTACTTGAGTGCTGAAGACCTTTTATAATTATCTTTATTTATCCAACCAACTTGCCGTAAAACAAGCAATTATCTCGATCTGTATTTGGAGATGCCAAAATATTGCTGGGCGGTTGAAAAAATTTTTTTTCGGTTTTTATTTAAAGATATGACAAAAATTTAGCTGCTTGCTGAGACCCAAAGCAGGAGAAAGTGCGGTGAAGTCTTTCATGCAGCGGTTTTAATTTGGAACAATATGTTACCTCATCTGTTGCCGCGGACGATGCGCGAGCGATAGCGCCAAGCTTTGAGGCAAAGCTGTGCAAGACCTTTTGATAAGCTTATTCATCTATTATTATGCATAGGTCTACCATATTTCGGTAGTATCAAACCGGGACGCTAACACAAATAGAAACAACCACATCGCTTACGTTATAAAAGTGCACTTCAGAAATGCATTTGTCAGGGGGGGCAAGCGAGGCCGTCCCTCACCGGTGGAAATCAAATAATGCGGAAATAAAATATTAAAGCCATAGTCTTTGGAAAATAAATGCAACTTGCTTTTCGTTGAAGTTATACCGTACATGCAATAGTTTAATTAATTTTGCTCTTTAAGCCTAATTTTGGACGGTTTAATCAGTGATGGCTTTAGTATGGAGTGAACAAAGCAGCCGCACCGTCCCCCGTCTAAAAAACGTCACAAAATGCCCCCCTAAGCAAAATATTGCACTATTTCTTAACAATAGCACCATGACCGTAACCCCCCAAAAATGATAACCTTTTTTTTTGGGACTAAAAAAATTTTAAACAAGAAAAAGTGGCCCCCAATTTTTCTTGCACCAGGCCCCTCCTTTTGCAAAGCCATTGCTGGGTTTTTAATCGTTTTATTTTCAGCATTTTAATCATTTCGTCAAGCGTTCTTGTTAACAAAACAGTTTATATATATTATGAGGCAGCTTCAAGACTTGCCTCCCTTCAGATAAAAAAAAAACAAAAGTGAAACAATATAGAGTTTTTTCTTTTGGTGAAAATATCTTTTGAAATGACATAGATTTGACGCATGCTGCAATTGTGACGTTTAGAGAAAAAAACTTTCCTTGCTTCCGACGTTTGCTAAATCAAGATAAATCAGTTTGTTCTCAGAAAGCCGGAATACAAATACATACATTGCAACTTCAAAGCGATAAATTTATTTTAACTTTTAGTAATGGAAAATGATTTAGTATCTAAGCTAAGAAAATTTTCAACATTAAGTTTTTAATCTAATTTTGGTATATTTATAATTTAGTGTTTAAACCTCAATAGTGTGAGTGAAGTGGTCCTTTTGATTCGCGACAAAATTTTTTGGGTGGGTTTCTTTGCCTGTCAGGCCTTTTTTGCCAGCGACCTGTTGTGTATCTTACCGCATATTTTCCGCCGACACAACGAGTCTACATATGACTTGGATGAAGGTTTACTTTTGTTTTTTTCTTCTTCATCTTCTTTTTCTTCTTAAAAGATGCTGTAACCATGCACATTTATTTTTAAAAGTTCGTTTTAAACTTGATTGCATGCCATAACGTTTATCGTTTTGTTTCCTCTTCCTTTGTGTGTTCTGCTTTCTACTACTTACAAATTTTTCTATTCTCTATATTTTTATGTTGAAACTGAAATTAAAAATACTGATACTGATACTCAAATTTTAGCAATAATTTTATATTTATAACCAACATTTCTAACTGACACTAATTCATAAACTATTCCTTAGCTTAACTTGTAAAAACTCATTGCGAAATTTTTTTACTTCATTGTGAAGACAAATGAAATTAATTTAACAATTTCCTTTGTAAATGAAAATAGCTCTTCCAACTTTTAGCTTGAAAATGTAGAATGTCCGGTTGTATCTTTATACGACCGTCGAGTTAATTTAAGCCAGTAATTCTTAACAAAACGCATGCCTTTCTTGTAGGGAATTTAAAAAATTCAGGGGATCAGTTTTAATTAGGCTACACATTTTTAACAATACTGCTACGTGTATTTTACCAACTTCAAAAATATTATTTGTTTCCAATTAAGTGTGCACAAGTATTAAAGTCTCGTTTTTTCATTTAAAGAAAATATTTTTCAGTTTTCTTTCCATGAATTTAATTTTTTTCTATAATGACTTTTTTGGCTTCACCAAAAGAAATTTATTAGGACACCAAAAAATTTTTGCATCTTTTGGAAGTCATGGGTCAACACACTGTCAAAAGTTTTTCGGTGACCTCCGTAAAGATATTTTTAAGAGGTTATGGTTGTACCGAAAAAGTAAGTTATCTGCCTAAAAATTTAAGGATTTAAGCCCCCTTTGCCCCCCTGAATCCGATAATGAGAACTTTAGCAAGCATGTGAAATCGAACACCTCATGTTTTGGGTAACAATCTCCAATTTAACTTTTGTGCAAGACAAGTAGTTAACAAAGAAACACCACCTCACTGGAGACTGCCACCCAAGACAAGCTGCAGCATGTTTAGGAGGAGCCGGAGTACCGACTTCACGTGTGCCGTGCCACAGGCAGTGCGCATATTGAACATTTGAAAAACCTTTCAAGAAATTTAGGTGCCTTTGAATTTCTTATTCAAATTTACAGGAATAAATTTTGTTCAGCTCAACATTAACCCCGTTGAATTTCATTTGATTCGACTATGTAGTTCCTGTAATATTTACATGTCAAATTTTTTGAAACACCCTGTATAATACTATCACTTTTATAACTAGGGTTGCCATATTGATCTTTTTTGGTTTTTAAATTTAACGTTTGGCTTTTTGGCCTTTTTTTTTTATAAATTAAAAAGGTATTTTTTAAAAAATATTTGAAGTTTGTGAGCAAAAGTGTTAAAATTTTTTTTGTTTTCTATTTTTTCAATAATTTTTGTGCATATGGATAATGATAAAAAAGTAAATGTGAACGTTTTTAAAATTATCTACTTGCTTGTTGAGGTTTTTTTTTTATTCTAAATTAAATGGTCTGCAAGAAAGTGTTTAACTTTTTCACCATGTATGAAATTCTTCGTTTTCTTTTTTAATAATTGTTGATTTTGATAACAAATAAGCTATTATCATCTGTCCAGGTATCATTTTTACAACAATAGTGTTTAGAAACTTGCCTACCAATCGTAGGGGCCAGAAAAAAATTTTTTTCTTTTAATTTTTTTACTCGAAATATGCGCAGTAAGAAAATGAACAACGGAGAATTTAATGCGATTCGAATTGCGTATTTTTATCAGTAGGCTATAGCCTAACCGAAAACTTTTGAGAACATTTTATGGAAGATGCGTTATAGTAGAAAAACGGCTGTAAAAACAATTTTTTATTCATTTAAAAAAAAAAAAGTATGCCCATTGCCTATTCGCGAAAACGTTACCTCAAATTACTTGGTTTTATTAATATTGTTTTTAAAGATTAAAATTTTTTAAAAATGTTGTTTCCTTGTTTTCTTTGCAGACTAAACTTTCACAACACAGTAAATACACTAACAGGCTACCCTATATTTAATTTTAAGCGTCGTTGTTTTTTGTACAAACTCAAGAGGTCAACAAACCTTCTTTGAAAAGGACCAGTTTATAAAACGCCCGACTGAGGGCAGATTTTTGGCAGTTACACCGTCTTAAAAACCCAAAGTCTTTATAGCTTTCAAAAGAGGCTTTTAATCGAAATCAAGAGCTAAAATGATTTATAGTCTATTGAAAAATGTGCAAAGATCCCCGAAAAAGTTGTTATTTCAATACAGAAATTGCTCAGTTCTAGTCGAATGAAGAAAACTTGGTGCGACAAAAGACGGACCGTACTTTGGGGACCCCAGTTATAAATTATCTATTCAAACAAGTTTGAAGGTCAAAACAAAAGAGCCAATTTGAAAATAGAAGCAAAAATTATTCACAATAAAGGTTAATGAAATGCTGTGTCTGCAGAACTTGCACTTCTCTTGGGTCATTTGATATTTTAAGCACACTTCTTTATATAAATGAAAGTAGGATATTTTGTTGGCAAATCTATTATTAAGCATTTATTCTTTGATGATTTGTGCTGTTTTTGCTCCTAGCATTCATGGTCTTCAACGTATCATTGATGTATGCCACTTGTACGCTTCCTCTTACAATTAATATTCAATTCAAGAAACACTAGCCTTATCTTTTGCATTCAGCAATTTTAAACCAAATATTAAACCTAATGTGGTACTTGGTGATTTAAGATACGGTTTGTAAATGGTTTCTGTAAAAATAACAAATCAAATACACACGATAAAAGTAATCATAGACTTATAGCTCTTGCAACTGTTATTTCAAAATTGTTTGAACATTTTATTTTACAAATCTCGTCGTTCCTAACGACTAGCAGTAATCAATTTGGGTTTAAACGCAAACATAGTACAGACCAACGTGTTTTCTTGTATAAACTGGCTGTTTCTTACTATGTTAACCTAAACAGCCCCGTATTTCGTATATTCTTAGATGCTTCCAAAGCATTTGACAGAGTAAACCATTATCTGATCGTAGTGTTCCTACTTGCTTTGTACGATTACTTGGAGAAACAACATGGTTCGAAAATGACAGATGATGATTATGCTTTTTATAAAGATCAAACTAGTAAGCGAGTTGGAAAATGTGTGGATGCTGTGGTTCCTTCAACGTCAGCTGACATACAGTTTTTGACGCGCTCTCGACCCTTACAACCTCATCCAGAACCACCAACATGTTCTTCCGTTACATCAGTTACATTAGGGCCTGAGTCAGCTTTGGATTATCTGTCAGATTCTAGTTCAACCAACACAGACCAAACGCAATCTTCTGCTGCTTCTGAATTTGTTTCTCAATCAATGCCATATGAAAATCAGAATCGAATGATTTGGTCAACCTTGCAAGGATGAGTGAGCGTTTTCAGATATCTGACAGAGCTGCTGCTGCTGCGATCGCTAATAGTGTGATGCAAAATTTGGGTCTAATTACTGATGATGACAAGACATACGTTATTGATCGTAGCAAGCTTCGATGAGCGCGAGAACAATGCCGTGCTGAAATTAGGAAAAAGGAGCAAGAAAATTTCAAGTTAGTGAATGCCATATACTTTGATGGGCGCAAAGATGCAACACAGGTCACTATGCAAGGGCCAAATGACAAGTTTTACAGGTCTGTGCAACTTGAAGATCACTATACAATGGTTGGGCAGCCTGGTGAATACTATCTTATCTCATTTCTCATGGCAAAGGAAGAACCATAGCACAAAAGATCTTCAACACCATTGCCAACACCGAATTACATGACAAGCTTACAGTAGTTGGCACTGATGGAACTGCAGCATTGCAGCAATGACAGGCAAGTTCAATGGTTGCATTCGTAAGTTGGAAGAACTATTGAGCAAGCCACTACAATGGGTAATTTGCCTACTACATACCAATGAACTACCCTTGCGCCATGTCTTTACTATGCTTGATGGAACCACCAATAGTCCTGACACATTTGCAGGACCAATTGGGAAGTGTTTAACTGGAGATGTTTCAAGTTGGCCGGTTGCTGCTAATTTTAAGTCAATTTCAAACCCTCAGTTTGTACAGTTGCCAGAATCAGTTGTTAATGATCTGAGTACTGATCAACACTATGCTTACAAGATATGTTCAGCAATAATCATGGGAGTTGTCGACAGTGACTTGCAATATTTAAAAGTAGGTCCCATTGTGCATTCACGCTGGCTAACTCTGGGCTGTCGAATCCTCAGATATTATGTTTCGGTGGATGAACCCTCCTCAAACTTGGAAACTCTGACAAAGTTTTGTCTTCAAGTTTACTTTCCAAGTTGGTTTGAAATTAAGTTAAATAGTCAACTAACTTGCGGATCTAAAAATATTTTCAACTTGGTCCAACGAATTCTTCAGGTGCCTGACGAAGCTGTTCGGAAAACTGCTCTGAAAGTTGTGCAACGAAATGCATTTTCCGCACACCAGGAAAATGTCTTGATCGCCATGTTGGGTGACAACGATGAGGAGATACGAATGCGAGGAGTGAACAAAGTGCTTTCGATTCGTGGAAACTTGCCATCAACGGTTTCATTTGATAATCATGACTTGGTTGACAATCGCAGTGAAGAATATTCTTTGGAAGGAGCAAAATATTATGATATCGCCTCAACTGTACGGCTGTTTGAACCGCCCACACTGGATCTAACAGTGAACTCGTACTACAAGATGGTGAATTTAACACTTTGCCATCAGCAGCCTCCGGTAATTGAACATTCAACTGATTTAGATATTGAACAATGCCGGATAAGACCACTGCAGCTCGACCATCCATGTCACAACTAATGTGTAGAGCGCCATGTCAAAATGGTAACAGAGGCCGCAGCACAAGTTGAAGGATTTGAGCGAAGAGATGGGTTGATTCGCCAGAAGATTAAATCTCGAAAACTTTTGAAAAAATTTGACACTAAAGTGCAATTCTGATGCGCTTCATTTTGCGTAGGGTATTTGGTGTACACTAACTTGCTTTCTTATTTTTCTCTCACTCCTTAGGCAAAACAACCCAATATCAGCATCAACAGTTCGAAAGTAATGAGATGTAACAGATTTTCTTTAAATTACTGAAATACTAAACATTTTATGGGCAGTAAAGCTAGCACGTTCTGTACCTTATGAGTAGGCCTATTTAGGTACTTTGTCTGGTGACCAAAGTTATCCCAAATCATCTTGTTAATATTGTGATTGTCATAATTAGTCCTTATCAGTTAGACATATATCATTTCAAATGTTAGATCAAAGTTATTTCCATACAGCGCAATTTTCGAGTATTGAGCATAAAAAACGGTTTATCGATTATAACTTTTTTTCTTGTGGAAATAGACAAAAACTTTCTCTTAGCACATATGGAAACATGATGATTCTGCAAATTTTGAGCCATAAATCATGCCTCTACGATAAGCGGTTACCGAGTTACGACATTTTTTGTCAATTTTACCCCCCAAAAACACATTTTGGGGGGTTGCTAGCCCCCCAAAGGTAGCAACTCGCCAAAACCAATTTTTTTGAAGTTTTAGCCTATTTGGCAGGATTTAAGAACTACACTTTTTTTAAATTTTTTTTCACTCCACCCTAGTGTAACGTACTATAATTTTGTTTCGATTTTTACATGAATTTAATTCAAAAAATTGCTTTTTTTATTGGTTGCCATAAGTCCTGTAATATATGTTAGTGCTTGGCAATCTTTTTTCAATCACGGCACACCAAGAAAATTACAAAACTTGGTCAACTAATTTAAACACAAAATAGACTTAATGATTTAACACGTTGGCTGTCGCGTGTATCACCGGTAATATATTTTTCCATTGATATGTATCACCGGCGATGTAACACGTTAAAGAACCTAGCAAGGGTTTGAGTAAGCGAAATGTCCAGCAGCTGCTAAGTTTAGATTTCAAAAAATATGTTTTAAAAAGATTACGGTTATCACGTGGCACCCCGGTTTTGAAGCACTTCTATGTGTATGAATGAGTAAAGCACAGTTTTACCGGCGTAACAAGGTGAGATTAACTTGTCATTTTAAAAGGCAATTGAGACTGCATTGCTAAAATTATGGCTGTGCACTAAAGCTGATTAGATTTGAAGTAAACATTACGGGAACATAAAATGCTTGATACAACTTGCTTGTTATTCCACGTAAAAGTCGAAATAAAATTGCGTCTGATCGCAAAACACTTAAAAAAGATAGAAAAATAATTCTAGCAATAAAATAGCAACGTTGAGAAAAAACGGTACTCATTTAACATTGCTTAGTCAAAAATGGGTTTTAAAATTAACTCTGATCGTCGTTTGTGCTTTGATGCCACGTAAGTCGTTCTTCATAAAACTTTATTACAACCTGAGGACATTTAATATTGGCTTCTTCTGCCGGTACAAGATCTGCTTCATCACTATTTTCCCTGCAATATAGTTTTCTATGGTTAATTATGTTATTCAATTAGGTTTGATACAAAAATACGAGGTAGAAAAGTCATAAGTGGGCAAAGCCCTTAAACTGGTGGGGGGTAATGGGTCTCTAAAGCGGATAAGAAAGTTAACCTATAATGTTGTATGGGTACTGTATTGTTCAAATTCGATAAAACAAGCTGGATCTTAATGGATAATTCTAAATCGATGAAGCATACACTACAGGCCAAAAGTTTAAATCCACCTCTTCAATTTTCAAAAAGCGGTTAAATCAGTCTGTATTGGCAAATAATTTTCATCAGAAACAATGAACCCTTATATAATGAAGATCGACAAAATGTTTTAACAAAGCCTGACTAACTTTTATTGGATTTGTATTTACAGTAGTTTTCATCTATTATTAATTATTTACGGAGCCCTTCTTATAAAATGGCCAAGAAAAAGCAGTTATCAATTGAACAGAGGGCGAGGATAGATATTCTTGCTGCAGAGGGATTTTCACAACGATCTATTGCCAAAATTTTGGGGATTTCAAAATTTGAAAATTCAAGGGGTGTGGACTTAAACTTTTGGCCTGTAGTGTATCTGAAACTTGTAACAAAATTTTTAACAAAATTTTGCTAGGTATTGTTTGCATTTACTCGCACCAAATTTACAAATTAAAAACTGGTAAAATATTTTACCACCAATCGAAATGCATGAGATAAAAAATAAATGCATGAGATAAAAATAATGCATGAGATAAAAATAGAATTCCATGAGATAAAAATAAATTATTTTAATTGATTACTTTGAACTACGGTAAGCACCGATATTATCGGCAAGGTATCGGTCAAATTTGCCCGATATCGATGCAGGGATTTTTTGGGACGAAAAGCGAGAAATTAGAGGCAGATAGAAAACACGATATATCAATTTTTATTGGCCAATTTGCATATCGGTGCATCCTTACATTGAACCAATACCTTACAAGAATTTCAAGGATAAAAGCGAAATTGTAAAAACATAATTGGTTAGCAACCAAGGAGGTCTATTAAAATTGGGATTTTTTTAAAACTAGGTCAACCACAAATAAAATTTCAAAGAGCGCAAGGAGATTTTTTTGGTCTTCAATTAACTTTAAAAAGATGTTGTCAAAAACATAGTTTTTAAATAGTTTGAATTTTTCAAAGTGTAAAAAATTGATAAGGTTTAATAAAGAGGATATACCAGATGCTAGGGTTGGCTATAATGTGTTGTGGGCACAAAAGAATCTTAGTTTTAATCAAAACAATTGAAGGCTAAAAAACGTTATTTTTTTTCAAAAATTCTGGAATCGCTAAATCAATATTTTTTTTGGGCGTATAAAAAATTGTTGTTACTTGTTGATCTCTGTTGAAAATCTATTTTTTGGTTTTTAAAATAAATTTTATTTTTAAGACAAGAGTATATTTAAATTTACAAAAACCGAAAAATAATCATAACTTAGTAAATTAAAACGTCCAAATAGCTATGAGCCAAACCTTCCCAAGAAATCCATGTTACTGAAAAGCACGAAAACTTGTATTCTCCACATGGTTTAAAAGGGGTGGTTACACACATAAGTCTCGCAACAAGCGCACATAGAGCAAAAGTGTAAATACAAGAACTGTTTAGTTCAATTAATGTAGCATCTCTTTCGAACTAAAGTTTTTTGACATACGAAGTGCACATGTATTTCGGAAAATAACAACAAAAGTTTACCTACCTACTTTATGAGTAAACTGTGTATACATATTAGGGTGTTTCATTTTTTCACCACTTTTGAATTTCAAAATGCCTGGGGTCCCTACCGGTGGTATTTTGGGTAAAAAGTTACACCCCAATTTTTTCAATTATGACGTCATATTGAAGTGGTCTTGAGCAAAAAAATCTCACTGATACTCAGAAAAACAAGCTTTAGAAGATAGCTTCATACATCGATTGCGTTAAGTACCATCATTTCTGATGATATATTTAAACCCCAAAGCTCCAGAGGGTCCTTTTCTTTCCTTATTTCACCGCGATCTACTTAGCTGTTTTGTTGAAATCGACCCAAACATCACTGATGGTGTTATGAAATATTTCTTGGCTCGTGCATCGCAATGACTTTCTTGAAAAAATGTTGCTTCAGTGTGCATACCAAAGTTGCACTATACACTGCTAAAGCAGTTAAAAGTTTAAAGTGTTTGCCTGAAGAAATAGATGTGCGATCACTCTTTCAACAATGAAGCTCCGCGAGCTTACTTAAAGTGTTCTGCTAAACAATGAACACGACGGTTTGCGAGTACGTCATAATGAGCATCATTTTAGAGATCTCTACTTTTTGGGAGGAAAATCGAGAAATCAAAGACAGATATAAGGTGAAGACTGTTTTTATTTAAGTCTTCACTTGTTTGGTGACGCAATCGCGACCAGAGAATTAATTTTTTTGATGCGGCCCGCATGCACTCACAACACCCCTTGGTTACTTGACAAAATTGTGATTAAAAAATTTTTTTGACAAAGTGTTCCGTGAGCTAAAACGATAAGACTTGTTGTAACGTAGATAAAACAGTTTGAGACACTCTGCCCTAATACATATAGGCCAGCTTGACATAGTGGTTTATTAAATTAAATTTAACTTTTAAACTTGAAATTAAGTGTAAAGGCCCGTTTCCACTACGAGCGTGGAAAAGATCATTCTTTGTTTCTTTTATTGATCTTCGATTGAAGCGAGCGGTTAAAATTGAAGCGAGCGCAAAAAAAATCAATAAAATAAACAAAGAATGCTCTTTTCCACGCTCGTAGTGGAAACGGGCCATAACACATAACTATGATTTGCAAATCGATTTTCAAAATTGTCAAAAATCATTACAAACAATAAAATAATTTAAACATCCGGTTCTGCTAATAATTACCACTTCATAAGGAATGTGAGCTGTCCCCCAGAATCTGTGGCACCAATAATCTTTTCCGGTTTTAAACCACGAGCAAAGCCACGCAAACGATGAGAATCGGAAGTTTTTTTCTTCGTTGGTTCTGTTTTGTCAGCTGTTTGTGACTTTCTCTTTTTATCATCTAATAAAAATTTAATGAAAATTTTTGTTTTCATGTTTAATTACATGAAGCAAAAAACATCTTAATATCATGTATCAGTGGCGTGCGGTCAGAGCAAGCAAGTCATGCGTTGCATGTCCAAATTTTTAGAGATTGCATGACGAACTTATGCGCGATGAGGCATATTTTTTAATTTTATGGGAAATAGTACTGATTTGGAACGAAATTAGAGAAATTTGAGGCTGATCTGAGGTCAAGACCTTTTTTTAGGGAATGCTACAATTTCAGGACGAAAAAGATAAAAATCGAGAGAATTTTTTTTCTTAGAGATTAACGCATTTCTAGAACGAAAAGTGCATTACTGTGGAATGATTTTAAATGATGACTTTTTTTTTTTAGAGATCACCTTGAATCTAGGATGAAAATTGGTCTTGAACACCATGATATTAGGACTAAAAATTAGAATTTCACACAGAATTTTTTCCTTCCAGTAATTGCATATCTTAATTGACTACCATAAAAAACCTAATTTCATGGCCCGGTTTTAGTATGCCAATGGCATGATTAGTCTCAGAGGTCACCACATGCCACTAGCATACGTACGAGGGCTGTTTGAAAAGTAACGGGACTGTGTAAATAATTATTTTATTTGAAATGCCACGTAAAAATTACAACTTGTCCCCTTCAAAGTAATCTCCTTGAGCTCGAATGCACTTTTCTAATCTCTGCTGCCATGCTTCTATGCACTTCTGGAAAGATTCCATTGGGATCGCTCGTAGTTCCTTCGTTACGGCTGTTGTTATGGCTTTTGAGTCTTGAAAACGGGTTCCTTTAATGACTCCCTTGAGCTTAGGAAACAAGAGAAAATCACAGGGAGCCAGATCTGGCGAGTAGGGTGGTTGCTCCAGCACGGCAATGTTATTTTCTGCAAGAAATTGTCGTATGCTTAAGGCATTGTGAGCAGGAGCATTGTCATGATGAAGCAGCCATGACTTTGTCTCCCACAATTATCTTCTTTTCTCCCTTACCGAACGCATCAAACGTCGCAAGATGTCTTTGTAAACATTCTGGTTAAGGGTTTGGCCCTGTGGCAAGAATTCTAGATGAACAATTCCATGAACATCAAAGAAAACAATCAGCATCACCTTAATTTTGGACTTGAACAGCCTTGCTTTCTTGGGTCTTGGTGAGGATGCACTCTTCCATTCAAGGCTCTGCCGTTTGGTGAGTGGATCGTACTCGAAGATTCACGACTCATCACCGGTAACAACTCTACTCAGCAGATCTGGTGTAATTTCAAGTTGTTTCAGGATGTCTTGACACACTTGCACACGATTTTCCTTTTGCCCATCATTCAGCAACCTTGGTACCATTTTCGCACAAACCTTCCTCATCCCCAGATCTTCTGTAATGATCCTCCACACCCTCTCACTATTCATGCTCAACTCATCTGCTATCATTCTAACAGTAAGGCGGCGGTCACTGCACACTTTTTCTCTCACACGCTCAACATTTTCGTTTGTTCTGCTTGTTGTTGGCCTTCCACTCTTAGGATCATCTTCCACATCCTCTCTTCCCTCTCTGAACCTCTTGTGCCACTCAAAAATCCGAGTTCTTGACATCGTAGCATCTCCGTAAACTTCTTGGAGCAAATTGAATGTTTCAGTTGGAGTTTTTCCAAGTCGAACGAGAAACTTCAAGTTGATTCTTTGTTCAATGCTCATTATTTGTTAACAAAAGAAAAGAAAAAAATATTTACTAAATAAATTATCCCAAAACGAACTACAGTAAAGCACCTTTCAAGAAAAACCTGTAAAAAAGCATATGGTTATCACAGAATGCTGAAACTACATTTTTACAACCACAAGACATTGCGCCATCTTAAAAAACAAAGCTTTTATCACTGTTGCAAGTGTTGTTTGTGCAAAGCATACAGTCCCGATACTTTTCAAACACACCTCGTATATAAAAAAAAAATTCTAACTGTTAAAATTTACTAGATTATTGCATTTCATTGTAAACGAACACATTGTTGTTGACACAACTTTCAGCAAACTTTGTTCATCAAAAGCTTTAAATTCAGTACAAAAATGTGTCCGTAAATCAAACTCTCAATATTGCAAAAGGCCCCTTCCTTTTTTTCCAAGACATGTGTTTGGGTTGCTTGAAATTTCAGCTCAGTTTTAAAGTTAGCATTGAAGTATTGTAATAATAACTTTGGCTTGGTCATGTCAGCTTGTTCCAGTCACCATTCAAAGAAATCTGATAATGATGCAACTTGTTGCATTGCATATACCTAATCTATTTTAATACAGGGTGTCCATAAATTATCACTACAACTTTCCATAAAATTAAACACTACAACTTTCCAACTGTCCATAAAATTTACCATAAATCCATTTTTGATGTTATTTTAGTAGTTTGTGCAATTCACTGAGATTCTAAAAATTACTGGCATACCACCTGGAAGACCTTCAGGTTAGGAACCTCTGTTCTAGCCAGTGCCAGCAGTAAACTTTTTCCTGAAGAGCTTGTGAGTGGTATGTCATTAGTGGTGTTAATGTCGTACATCTTGTTAAGATGTTGTTTTGTTTGTACAATTCTCCTTTTTAACTTAAATACAAATGATTTTACAGTTATCACTGTTGAGTGTATTCTCTTTAGTCTATTTGTTTTTAATAATGTGGTATGTGACACCATTACTCTACAGGTTTTTTGGATCATGTATTGAATATGCCCTGAAGGTCGTGTTCAATGCATAATAAATCAGGTCTAAATTTTGTAAAAAAATTTTGGGGTTGCAAAACAAATTGGCTTTTAATGCTTTTGAAATTTGTTTTTACAATAATATTTATTGACAATAAAAAATTACAAAAGGTAAATTATTGTTACACCATTGTTGCATCATACAGTAGTAAGGTGGCATGATCAAAAGGAAAGTTGTGTGACATAATAATCAAGAGAAAAGCAAGAAACAAAAGCAAAAAAGTTACTTACTGAGTCTAAAGCCAAGATTGATTTTTATAAATGAATGCAAAAAAATTAAATTATTTATTTGTCTTGATAAGGTAGCTGTGAAAGAATATGAGTAATTTTCCCATTCTATTAAATGTGCTTGATAATGTTTATTAAATTAAGTCTGTTTTATAATTTTGTTAATTCACTTTAGGTTACTATGTCCATTTCTCATTGTTACATGGTTTTTCATGCACACACATGGTTTTCCATAGGAAAAAATTAACGTAAAATTAGCCTACACATATTGGGGTTGCACAAATATTTACTTTTTAAAATGGGGTCACAGAGCAAAACTTTGAAAAGCTCTGATATTTTTTAAAAATTTTATATTTGTTCTTCCTGATTCACAGGAAAGCGATGGAGGCGCTAATACATAGGGTAAGCAATTATCCCAACCTGCTTCAGAGATGCCAAGATATTGCTGTCTGCTTGTAATTTAATAGATATGTATATGTTTCAACTATTTCTAGTGAGTTTGTCATTTACTTTGTTCATACATGGATATATACCTTTTTATGCATTTTGGTAAAAGTTCCTATGCCCAAAAGAAATTATATTGTACTCTGTCAATATATACATATTATTTTGACAATAAAATTAATAAAAATTGTAAATATTAGCTTTTTTGATTGCTTTCAATAACCTTTTTTGAATTGAGAAGTATCAGAAATGTCACCAATTGCAAGCTTGTAATCTCAACTAAACTAATTGGTTCACTTCCAGTAAAATTGTTATTATTAATACTTTTATTAATTTTTTTAAAAACTATCTTATTTAAGTCATGTAAAAGCCAAATAGCTGCCAAAATAATTTTTATCTTGCAAAACAATAATTCATGCCATACAGGGTTAAAATTGATAATACTTTCAATTTAATGCACAGCAAAAAATGGATCAAATACGCTCTGAAGTTCATGTTTGATAGGCCCTAAAGGTTTTTTTTGATACATGATAAACGAGGTCTCCACAAAGTGACCATGAGTGATTTGTTTATTGTTAGTACAACTAACCCCAAATCCCCTTGTGGTTACTATCAGCCTAGGTCTTTTTAAGGTTATATAGAGCTGAATAGAAATCAGTTGATATGTATAAAAACTAGTGAATGGACGATTAATTGGAATTGGCATCAAAATCAAAAGGTTTTCATGAAAATTTAAATTCTTAAAAACGATTCCTAATTTATTCTTGTATTTGCCTTTTTTTTACACCTCACGATTATTGAGCATGCACCAATACAAAAAGAGACATTTTTTTTAGAACAATATATATATATATATATATATAGATATAATACAAAATTTATTTAATTACTGTTTAAAAACCACAACAGTCTGTTTCATCCTAAGGTTCGTCAGGGGGTTACTAGAAAAAAAAAAAAAAAAAAAAAAATATAGTTATTAGTGGTAAGAAAATGCGTATGGAATAAATGATATGTAGTTAAATTAAGCAAACAATACGGTTCCTATGACGTCATACAAGAAAAAACAACTCAAAATATAGTAAATGCAAATATAGAGGTTTGCATTCATTTGAAGGTGAGGGAAGGCGAGTTGGGTATGCAATGAAAGATATAAAAGGAAAAAAAATCTACAAAGGAATAAAAAATAACGAGAAAAATCGCATAAGAAGAAAAAGTAAAGTGAGTAAAAAATGGTGTGAACGACAGTGGAAAATACAAGCAAATTTAATGACGGACAAGAAAGCACACATGCACAAAAATAATGCCAATTTACGCATACGAAATCAAGTGGGTGATTTATTTAATTCAAATTTTTCTTAACACTTTTCTTACCATTCTTACTACTTTTCTACGCATTTTCTTACCACTAATAACTATATTTTTTATTTTTTTTATTTTTCTAGTAACCACCTGATGAATCTTAGGATGAAACGGACCGTTGTGGTTTTTAAACAGTGATTAAATAAATTTTGTATTAAATTGCTCTGATTTTTTTCATTGAGCACTCTGCAGGGAAGATCGATTCACTCCTGCAATATATATAGACAGTGTTTTTTTTAAGGTTTGGCTTGAGGAACCTCTAAGCAATTTTGAAAAAGTGCTAATTTTTTTCCTATTGTTCCTGAGCATACTTAGCTTTGTTTACACTATTGTAGTAGCCATAGCCGTACCAGCCCAAAAAATTTTGGGGGGGCAATGAATTTTTGCCCAAATTTTGTGACGTTTGCCCAAATCATGATTTTAGAGTACATTTCGGATATGACAAAAAAATTGTCTGAGTTTCTCAGACAAAAACCAATTTTGTCCTAAAATCATGGTGATCTCTAAAAAAAAAAAGGTCTTCACTTAAATTCAGTCTCCTAATTTTCGATTTTCGTCCCAAAATCAAGGTGTTCTCTAAAAAAAAAAAAAAAAAGGTCTTCACTTAAATTCAGTCTCCTAATTTTCGATTTTCGTCCAAAAATCAAGGTGTTCTCTAAAAAAAAAAAAAAAAAAAAAAAAAGGTCTTCACCTAAATTTGGATTATTATTTCTTGCAGTTCCTCATCATCACCTCTCTAAATTTCCTGACTTTGCCTGCACCCCCGGCAGGTACGGCTATGGTAGTAGCAGATTTTGAGAGACCGCTGGACAATTTTGAGAGACCGTTTCGGTTCCTCAAAACACCTTAAAAAAACACTGTATATAGATATACATTTATAATAATTATAATCATGTGTTGGTAGCAAATTATCCATGGCAAATTGTCACCAAGCATCATTAACTTGAATGGCTCATTTTCACAAATATAGAATGGAGCATTTTGCTTTGTCTTATTGATTTTTTTACTTCTTTCTATGATCAAGCACAAGATGAAGCAAAAACAAAGAATACTCCATTCCATGCTTGCAGTAGAAACAAGACCTAACAACACTATCATTACTAACCCTAACCCAAATTGGCAGTGACTAATTGTCAGTGGCAAATCGGTGGTGGCTAATGTGCCCATCTTATGTGTATGTATATATAGCAAAATGGAATTGATTTTCCTTGCAGAATGCTCAATGAAAAGATCAGAGCAATTAATTAATGTTTAAAAATCACCACAGCTTGTTTCATCCTATGAAATCATCAGGTAATTACTTATTTAAATAAAAATACTTATTTAAATCAAATCATCAATTGGTCGGTCTATTTAAATAGTTAACCACCTGACAACTTTTATAGGATGAAAATGAAATGGACTGTTGTGCATTTTTAAACATTAATAAAAAAAGTTTGTGTTACATACATATATATACATCTGCAATTTGTTTATTAAAGCAAAAACAGCTTTACAGCCTGTTTTATCTGATTAACAAACTAAGGAACAGATGAAACAGGCTGTAGAATTATTTTTTAATAAATGAAAAATCAATGTATTTGTTTTGACTTTCATTAAACACTCTACAAAAACACCTCGATTAATTTTTTCCTAATTTATGTATATTGCAAAATTTTTCTATAATTTTGCACTGATTCTATTAAATGAAACAAACTGTTGTGGTTTTTTTAAACAGAGTTTAAATTTGGTATTAAGTTGCTTTGGTCTTTTCATTAGACTGTGCAATAAAGATCAATTTATTCTTGCTTTTGTTCTGTCTCTCTCTCTCTCTCTCTCTATGTATATATATATAAATCTTTATTGCACAGTGCTCAATGAAAAAATCTGAGCAATTTAATATAAAATTTTTTAAAACTCTGTCCAAAAAAAAAACCACAACAGTCTGTTTAATTTATATTAAGGTAAATAAAAGGAAGTCAAGTCACCTGAATATGAATGCATAACCTCTGTACTTGCATTTGCTATATTTTAAGTCATTTTTTTCTACTACAGTATAAGGAGGCAATAAAAAAAAACACCAGTAAAAGGTTCTCTTAAGAAATGATAGTAACCATGAGGGGATTCTGGGTTAGTTTCACAAACAAAAATTGCTCACGGTTGCTCATTAAAGAGACCTGAATAATTAATGTGTGATAACTATAAATAAAAATTAGTTTTCTTGTTTGAATTATTGATGATCAAAATGATTTCAAAAGCACATTTAGTTTATGCTATAGTCAATGCAAAAAATTTTGATGCATGGTAAGAAAGATATCATAAAAATACCTTTTTCTTTTAATTTTTTAGATTTTACTTCATAGTCAGATATCAATTCAGGACAGTCAAGATTTTCATCAGGCTCCCATGTATTGTCAGAACTAAACAAAAATATTTTTTTAATTTTCATATGGTTAAACAGAATAGAGATAGAAATTAAGCAAATATACTCACTCTGAAAATCCTTTCCATTTTATTAAATATTGAACTTTTCCTTTGTGATATCGTTTATCAATTACTTTTTCCACTTCAAATTCATCACCTTCATCAACATCAACATCCATGTTTGATTTCTCCATGGTTTTTTTCCCCATTTTTTAATATAACTGTATTTCTAGTTAGATCTATATTTAGAATTCTGAAAACCATTAAATAAAAACGTACACAGATTGAACGGGTTAAAAATATTTTCTTGATTAAAGTTAGAAAATAAATTACAACAACTGCACAAAGCAAAAGAAGGGCATTTGACGAATTATGAACCTTAAATTATTATTTTTTTTGAGACTATAAATCAATACCATCAGTTTACTGTCATACAAAAACCAAACTTTAAACACTTTAGCGTTTCGCGCTGAAGTACATCCGGGATACCCAGGTTAACCAAAACGTGAAAAAAACTTAAAAAACCAATGCAAAATTAAAACAGATGAAACGATAAAACCATAATTTACTAAACTCTTAACTATTTATCTTAAGATATGATAAATAAACGTTGTACTTTGTTCAAACCAAAAATTTTTTATTTCTACTTTTAATTTCGGTTAATTTTCTTTTTTTCCAAATGCAGTTACAGATTTCGGTTAAGAAAAATAATTCAAGATAAAAAACATTTTTGTTGTTGCCGTAAAAACATAAAAAAATTTCTAAGCTATTTAGATTTGAAAATTATATTTTGAGATTGAAATCAATTAAATTATTTTTATAGGCCCAAAAAGTTTCATTATATTTTATCTATTTATTTTTATATTTCTTGTTTTTTTTTTTTTTTTTATCAAACATTGCTCGAACCATTGTGAATGTATAAATAATTTTGCATCAACTTTTTTGTTAAAGGTATTTAAAGTTCCTTTGATTGAAAACCTACTAGAAGTGTGATCTTCCTACTTTAAGTTTTAAGTTGAGTTTCTTTTTTGATAAGTACTTGCTACAAAATGCCGGTAGGTTTGAAAAAACTAGCTATAGTCTTAGAACACTTATTTGTTTGTTGTTAAAATGATTTGTTTCATTAAAACAATTATTTGTGTATTGCTGTACCTTTTGTACTGTTTTAAAATAGTTTTAGACTGCAGTATACCTTATACTAAAACAAATAATATTGAAAGCTTTTGAACGATTTAAAATGATTATAATGAGAAACATTTTAATCAAAAATAATAATATTTTTAATGTTTTTATCGATGCAGTGCAACTGGTTTTTAAACATAGGGGTACAGACCAAAACATTTTTGGTCTTTTCAAAAAGTCTCTGTAAGCAATTTTTGCTTGTGAAAATTATCTGGAATCTCCTCCTTAGTTACTATCCACTTTAAAAGACCCTTTTCCCCTTGTTTTCTTTTTGTATTTTCTCCTGGTGCTAAAGGTAGGTTTTAGGTTAGTTTTACCAACAAAAATTATTTACAGTGATTTCTTATAGAGACCCAATATTTTTGTTGGAGTCAAAACAATTTTGCCTCAAAATCTTAATTTTACATTGTTTTACAAAGAAGCTAATATATATAACATTTAGGCCATTACCAGCATATAAACAGAAGTTGACCATCACTAACTTAGCAATCATTACTGTATTTTGAAAACATTATTTTTTAGTAAACTGTTAAATCTGGGTTAGATTTTTAAGGTCTCTTCAAGAAGTCACCGTAAGTGATTTTTTTCAGTAAAACTGACCTGGAATCTCCCTTTCAGCACTTTTATCTTGTTGAAACACTGTATCATCTTTAAAGTGTAATTGTTCAAGCTGTGGAATAAAGTAATTCTGCAACATATCTAAGTGGCTGTCAGCATTAATAACATGATCTTCAAAAAAGAATTGTCTTATAATATGACTTTTTTTCAAAAGCACACCACACATTGACTTTGACTGAGTCTTTTTCATATTTGACAGTTTCATTTGGCTTTTCAGTTTTCCAAAACTAGAAGAAGAAAACTTTATATCTCTATATATATATATATGCATATATTATTTGAATAAGATTCTATTTGAATAAAATACTATTTTATAATACTATTAATAAAGATTAAATTAATAAATAAGATATTAATAAAGATTCTATTTGAATAAGATACCCCTGATGATCTTTTTTATGGGTAAAACAGTCTGTTGGGTTTTAGCTTTGTTTTTATTTCTGTGATTTCACTATTGTTAATTTTAATTCAAGCGCTAACTTTGTTATCGAGCACTTTAGAAGAACTGATTTTAATACAGTGTTATATTCGCATACACAGTATATAGCAATAGTGAATTGATTTTCCTTGCAGAATGCTCAATGAAAAGATCAAAGCAATTTAATACAAAATTTGGTGCTTTTCTGTTATTGTCGCATCATTTACTGCAAGTAATTTTTTTTTGGTGAAACTACCTGGGAATCCCCATACAAGTTTTTTTTTCATTCTTGTGTTGTTTAGGAGATTCCAGGTTAGTTTCACCAAAAAAATTATTTGCAACAGATGGTGGGGCAATAACAGGAAAGTATATAATAGATGTTGAGGCGATAACAAGAAAGTATTCAAAATTTATTAAAACTTTGTTGTAAATGCTGTATTTTGAGTCATTGTCTTTTTACATGACATCATTGGAATTGCTTGATTAGTTTAACAAATTGCATATTTTAAGCATAAGGTTTAAAAAGCTTAAATTGTGTTTCTAGTTTAAAAATGATTGAAATTTTGAAACAACCTCTCATAAATTATGTTTTGCAAAACCATATATTATTTATCAAAGTATAATTGACTTAATGTACTATGTTTTCATGACTAATGATTATATTTTTTATTTTTCTTGTAACCACCTGATGATTCTATAGAATGAAACAGACTGTTTTGGTTTTTTAAAAAGAACTTAAATAAATTTTATATGATATATTTAAATATCCTTTTTTCAAATAGAATCTTTTAAAGTAAGGATCAAGATTCTATTTAAATAGAGAGGCAACAGATGTTTTGTTATTTTAAATCAGTGATTAAACAAATTTTGTATTAAAATATTAAACTTATCTTTAAATTTTGCATTTTGCAAGGTAGATCAATTTACTTTTTTAATACAGTTCTCTACCTGGTAACACCATCATTGTCAGGTGCATATAACTAACTTTTGCCATCCCTCGTAGTGTATTTACTGCAATATGCTTTACGTTCATATTCCTGATGAGTCCCTTGAGGATGAAATAAAGCCTTGTCGAATATTTGTATCACATATAATACACAAAACACATTGCTTTTGAATATCGTTGTGTTCAGACAAGTAGTAGCTCCTCCCAGCATTGTCCAATCATTTGTTATAATATATATATGTATACAGTAGCAAGCAAAAAGATCAGAGTGATAGTTTTAAAAACGGAAATTCCTTCATAACTTATGTTATATAGCACTAAAATAAATTAAATTTTCTGTATTCTATACTTAATGTGGAATGAAGTAGAAAAACTCATTTATTGAATAAGCAATTTAATTTGATTTTATAACAAGATCAATTAATAACATCAGTAAACTGAGCGATCAAAAAGATTGAAACAATAAACAAAATCATTTATTTTATAGTTTTTTTTATGTTTGGAAGTTAATTTTTGGGTAAATTTTGCTCTTGAAATAACATGCCTACATGTATATATGCTGTGACATCATTGGAAATGAGAGAACTTATTGTTAAGTTATAGTCAAACTGGGCAATGCGCAGCTACCCATTTTTTACCGCCTAATGCGCAGAAGCTTTTTAATAAATAAACAAAAAAAAGAAAAAAAAAAAAATTACTCCAGGATTTATCTTATATCTTTAAAAAGTGTCAGTATCAAAATCAAGCGAATCCAAAGGTTTTTTGACATTAAACTACACGTTCTTCAAACCGCTTCATTTTTTTTAACTTTTAACTTTGCCCTTCAACCTGCTAACTTTGCTTACATCATGAAATATACTGAACGCTTAATGTAATCTATAGTTTCTAGCCAGTCTACTAATGGTCAAGAACATATCTGAACAAAAAACAGCGAAAAAAAATGTTTTCTCTTTCTCTTATAAAAAGATGTTCTTTACCCATATTTTTTTCATTATATTTTGTTTAATGCGCATAATGGTCAAGTGTAATTTAAAGAAAAACCAATTGGAGTGAGAGTAAAAAAGAAACAAAACTAGTTGCTCAAAGAGATAAAAAAAGAAAAAACCTGCACGAATTGAATTTGTGAGCCCAAAATTTAAAAAAATTTTTTTTAATTTGTTAAAAAGCTTGAGAAGAGCTTAGTTTTTTTTCAATCAACTAGTTTTTCTCTAAAACTAACTCTGTTTCTATCTTTCACTTTCACTTCAATCGTTTTTTTTTTTTTTTTTTTTTCGAATTAAACCCGCCGTGCATAACAGCATCAACGTGCTTCCAACTCGCATCTTTTGTCAGAAACAGTAAACTTAGTTCTATGATTTGATGTTTATGATCAAGGGCAAAGGAAGAGCAGAGATTTTTTTAGGGTTTGATGATTTTTTTTTCTGAAATTATATTTAAAGTATTTCTATTTGGAGAATTAGATGTTTTTAGATACGGAAACAAAATTTCAATGAGATGTTTTGCTTGTTTAATTAGTAACAAAAAAATTGAGAAAAAGGTTAAGTAGCCTATCCTTACGTATGACAATTATTTTTTAAGAATTACAAAAATTTATATAACCTGGTCGAGTGGTTAAGAGCGCCATTTTGATGGCGCCGCATCAACATGGTTGCCGTTTAAAAGTTACTTGGGTGAAATTGTTGTATCCTTGGAAAAGAAATTTTACGACATTTTTCTCTGCTTGAAATTCTTATTTAGCATATTTACATATTACAGTATTTATATCGAAATTAATGAATAAACAAAAATCCAAATAATAAAATTTAACCGGACAGCTATATCTTGGCATCACCGGAAGCATATCGGGAAAATCAACAGTGGACAAGAAAAAAAATTTTGAGCAATAGGCCTATATCCTACAACAACTGGCATGAAAATTCTTCAGAAATGAACCAAAAAAAATGCACTGAAGTTGATCAAAATTTCTTTAATTGCATTAGCTTTCGTAAACTACTGCTTACTTAATGACGCACAACGGGACAACATAAAACACACTAAATTCTGAAATAAATTGATATCTGTAAAAAACAGACCACTACGAATAACAAGAGGCTGAATCAACGTAATCTATAATAATCTAAGTGTGCTCTAATCTTCATTGTCGATTTGAATTTGTTCTTCAAAACTTATATAGCGTTATTCTTCTCTGATCGAACACTTCTCTAAAACAACAAAACCTTATTAGAATTCCAATAACTTTTTTTTTTCTTTTTTTTTATAATCACAAAAAAATCTTTTATTGATTATGTGGTTCCATGCGTAGCCTAACTATTTCTATGCCTGCCTTAACCGTATTTGAATCTAATTATACCAGAAAAAAGCAGGTTAGGCTCTTTGCTCGTATAAATAATCGAATAGATTTAAAAATAATGAACTATGCAATAGGTTATTTAGAGATGTAGTTTCATTACCAGGAACGGAGAATTCTGTCCCATGATCAGTGCACTTAATTAATCCCTTCCAGTTGTATATAATGCGTTGATGAAACAGAAACAACATGTGAAAGGAGAGGTCAGCAAGAAAAATTGAGACAAATTTTTGAATCGCAAAAAAAAAAAATTTAAAGCTATTTTTATTTTGTTTAACTAGTGGACTTTGGCCCTTTAACCCCCCCTCAGGTTGTCCTTTCCATGTTTAAAATTTTTTAAATCATTCCACCTAAGTTATGATTGTCTAACAATTAAAGTACAAAAAATGCGCAATAACCGCGATCGCCTGCGCATTACCGCAATCGCTGGCGCATTACCCGTATCTCGTAAAAAGCCGTGCCGGCTCCGGAAACGGAAGTTAAATTTAAAAAAAATATTTTTTTTAAACACGTCAATAAATTGTTAAATAAAATAAGTTAAATTCACGGCTTCATTGCATTCAAAAAGCAAGCTATTTAATCAAAAGGTAAAATTTTCCGCGTTTTCGCTGTGCATTGGCCAGTTTGACTATACATAAAGAACAAAAACATTCTATAGGTGAAATTGTTGACATTGTGAAAGTCTAAAAGTGTTGTTCATGGTATTTTGAAAAGGATTCGAAAAAACTGGGTCATATGAAGCAAAGAAACCACCTGGCAGACATAGGAAAACTGCAAGGGATAACAGATGGATTACACTAAAATCCAAAAAGGACTGATTTGCCACTGCAACTGATACTTCAAAGAAGGCAAGAAATTATCTTAGTATCAAAGTTTCAAGACATACAGTTTCACAAAGACTTAATGAACAACATATAATTACTACAGCACCTTCTACAAAACTTCATATCTAGGAAGAACCAACTGGCACGTAAGAAATTTGCAATGGAGCATGTAACATAGACCAAGGAGCAATGGAATTGTGTTTATCTCAGTGATGAGTCAAAGTTCAATTCGTTTGGCTTTGACAGGAGAAGATACAGTATGTGAGATGCAGTGCTATGGAGAGATATTCTTTAAGTACATCAGAAAAAGTGTTAAGTTTGGAGGGGGTGTGTATTGGTATTTGGTATGATATCAGCTGCTGGTCCCGGATTTCTTGTTAGGTTACATGGGCGAGTTAATGCATCAATGCACAAGGAATTGTTAAAGCAGCATGTTTTGACTACTTTAACCTTTTGAACCCTGGTTTCCCTAATCATTCCTGCCTTTAACCTGAACTTCCCCAGCAATTTTTATGTAAATTTTCAAAATCTATGTTTTTATCCTCAAAAGTAAAATTATTAAGCAAGCAGACATTTTTATTGATAACAAAACACAAACAGACTTATTTTACTGGCCAGTAAACCGGCTTAAAGGGTAATGACGATAGACTCAAAGGGTTAAGAACTTCTGTTAACCAACCAGCTGTATTTATGCAAGATAACGCTACATGTCACACAGCAAAATCTATCAAGACTTTTTTTGCCAAGGAAAACATGACTGTAATGGATTGGCCTCCACAGAGCCCAGACTTGAATTCAATTGAGAATGTGTGGAAATTATTAAATGAAAGAAGTAATAAAAGAAATCCAAGTAATGTCAATGAATTGTGGACTTATTTGAAAAAGGAATGGAAAAAAATATCAATTGAAGAGATCAAGACTCTAATTAATTCTTGTAGCAGATGTCAAGCTGTTATTGATAACAAAAATTTACATACCAAGTACTAATAAATGTGTAGTATTAGGTTTCATTTTAAAATAAATTATCCATTAAAATTGAATGATTTTGTTTATCGTTTTGATCTTTTTGGTCGCTCAGTTTGCTGATGTTATTAATTAATATTGTTATAAAATCCAAATAAATTGTTTATTTAATAAACAGGTTTTTCTACTTCATTCTACATTAAGTATAGAAAAAATACAGAAAATTTAATTTATTTTAATGCTACATAATATTAGTTAAACTATCATTCTGATCTTTTTACTTGCTACTATATATATATATATATATATATATATATACACACACAGGGTGTCCATAAAGTCCTGTTACAATTAAAAAAATCATTACAAAAGCTATTGATGAGATATCTCAAAAAGGTTTGTTTTAATTTAATCGTTGTTTATTAAAGTTTATATTTAAATTAAAATTTTGTGTTTCAGATAAAATTCTTATGTATTTATTGAATGTGTTTAATAAATCCTCTAAAATGACTTGCTTCAAACAAATGAATTTTTGAGGATGAAACATTCCTCAAATGATTTTGACTAGGCAACCTGTCATGTTTCAGGAAAATTAAACAAACGCAATGTGAGAATTTGAGAATCAGAATACCCTCATGTAATTAGAGAGCTTTAGTAAAATAGTCACATCAATAAACCAGGATACAAATGTGCTTTTTTTTTAGAACTAATTATTTTATAAGAGTTTGCTAAACACATTCAATAAACACATAAAAATTTTATCTAAAACACAAAATTTTATCAGAATAAAAACTAATAAACACTGATTAAATTAAAACCAACCACTTTGAGATATCTCATCGATTGCCCTTGCAATAATTTTTTAAAATTGTAACAGGACTTTATGGACACCCTGTATATCATTGAAAGCACTAAAATAAAATAACAATTTAAAATTTAAAATCCACTACAGCCTGTTTTGCCAAAGACAGCTCATCAGGTGGAATCTTATTTCAAATAATCTACTGTATATACTCGCGTATTGGTCGCACCGGTGGATAGGTCGCACTCCTAGTTTGTGACTGTAAAAGTGGGTGTTTGTGATTGACCCGTGTATAGGTCGCACCCCTGGTTTGCGATTGTCAAATTAGGTATTTGTTGTGAACCTGTGTATAGATCACACAGTAATTTGGTACCAGTAAGTTACACTGCTCATTCTAACACAAAAACGATCAAATATTTTTCTTTTCAAAAAACTTCAGTTACAAATATCATTCAGTTACAAATAGAAATTAAAGTACATAACTGGTACCAGGGTACCAGTAATAATAACGTTTTAATTTAGAATTAATTGGATTAGCAAGATAGAGTCAAATCTTTTTGCAGCTGAATTCGATTTGGACTGATTCAATGGACATCCCTTGACAAGAAGACTGACGTTTGTTTTAATGTCCGGTGTATAGGTTGCACATGAAATTTTAGCTCATTTTTTTGGTAAAAAAAGTGCAACCTATATGTGAGTATATACGGTATTACAACAAAACAGGCTGTAGTGGATTTTTGGTGAAAACAGGCTATAGTGGATTTTAAATTTTTATTCTATTTTAGTGCTTTCAATAAATACTGGTTTAGCTATCTCGTTATTGAGCTTTATACCAGCAAAGTAAAGCAAACAGATATATATATATATATATATATTTGAATAAGAATCACCTCCTGATGAGCCGTAAAGGCGAAACAGACTGTTGAGGTTTTAATAAAATCTCTTTTGTGGCTTTTGTAATTTAATATATATATATATATGTATATACAGTATTGTGCAAATTAATTGACTCACTTCAACATCTTTTAAGGATATCACTTTGCATGCTTGTTGCACATATTTGCCAAATGTTATTTTAATGTTTTAAATGTGATAAAGAAAGTATGATACTTTAAATATATTGTTACATAAAATAGCATGTGAATGTCATAGATATACATTTTATATGCTGTTTAGTTGCGGTAACCTGGCTCAGGCTCACTTTTTGCAAATTTGACATTAGCACACTGTCAGAATTAAATGGCGGATATAACTCTCAAAAACGTGCAAGTATTTTGACGCTCCATGAGCATTTTCAGGCATCAACAAGGGATATTGCAAAGTTATATGATGTGGGCCAATCCACTGTTGTGCGAATTATTAGGCAATCCCAAGAAACACAGTCATGAACTCCAAAATAAAAAGGATATTGTGGAAGAAAACAAAAAACCACTGTGAAAGATGATGCGTACCTTTTGAGAAAGAGTAAACTGGACCATAGAAAAACAAGCAGTGACTTACAAAAAGATTTGTCTGCAGCAGTAGTGGAGATTAGTGTATGTTTTGTGAGAAGACAACTTGTTTTAGCTGGTAGAAAGGCAACAAGGCCACATAAGAAGCAACTTTTGACCGTTGATATGAGAAAAAAGACTTGCACAGGCAAAAAAATACAGAGAATGGACTACAGCTGACTGGAAGAAGGTTTAATTTTTGGATAAAACCATTTTATGGTACCGTGAGAGCAGAGTCAGTTTGTTAGAAGCAACAGTGAAAAAATTAGATCATGTCACATTAATCAGGGTGTAAAGCACCCCATCAAGAAGATGTTTTGAAGGAGTTTCAGCTTTAAAAGTATTGGATCTCTTTTCCCTGTTACAAGGATGATGAATGCCGACAAATGTATTGAAGTAATTCAACGTAAGTGGTGAGAGATGTGGAAAGGACATTTCCTAACAGAGGAAGAATTTTCCAGCAAGACTTGGCTCCCTGTCATACTACAAAAAAGTGAAAAAAGTTTTTGAAGAAAATCACATTAAGGTTCTTGACTGGCCTGGGAATTTGCCCGACTTAAACCTGATTGAAAAATTGTAGAGTATAGTAAAAACTCAGCTTTTAAAAAGGGATTGCACAACCCAAACGAAGCTCATTAATGCTATAATTGACATCGTGGTTCTGAGACCAAGAAATTGCTCAGAACTGTGAAAAACTCCTGGAATTGATGCCAAAACAGATTAAAGAGTTGATTACAAATAGATGTGGCCATATCTCGTATTAAAAATAGTTGTTGTTTAAAATGAAAATAAACTGAAAAATGAAGTTTTGTATTTTTTTGTAGTGAGTGAATTAATTTGCACAATACTGTATATATATATATATATATATATATATATATATTGCAGGAGTGAATCAATCTTCCCTGCAGAGTGCTCAATGAAAAAAATCAGAGCAATTTAATACAAAATTTATTCAATCACTGTTTAAAAACCACAACAGTCTGTTTCATCCTTAGAATCATCAGGTGGTTACTTATTCAAATAGAATTGATTGTTGTTTTTTATTCAGGTTTTCATTTTCATTCAGTTTTTTATTCAGGTGGTTACTTATTCAAATAATTTTTAAAAAATGATTCAAATTGAATAGAATTCTATTTGAATAAGTAACCACCTGACAATTTTAAAAATGAAACAGACTGTTGTGGTTTTTAAACAGCGATTGAATAAATTTTGTATTTTCTATTACATATATATATATATAATCTTCAATTTACAGCATGGTAAACAATTTAAAACAATTAAGAGAGAGGCACAGTACATCAATTATACAACTGATTAAACAAGATGCTTTAGAAGAAAAAAATATGTCTTGTTTGGTGATCTTATCTTGGTAAAAACTGTAAACCATAAAAACAGCAGCTAAGTTAGATTTAAAGTTAAAATTCACTCATTAATTATCATTGTTAAAATTGTACTCAAGTTTTATGCTTGTATTTTAAATAATTCTAATTGTATTAATGGCTCATATAGGCCCTAACACATGTATTTTTTAACTTGTTACGACTGGGAGTTAAACAAAAATATATTGTGGCTAAAAAAGAACTTTACCAATTTTAAAATAATAACAATTCTTATCAATACACAAGTTTTTTTGCATGAAAATAATCACATTGGCCCAAATGCAAACAACATTATTGTTGAATCTGCTGTACAGCACATTAAAACAAACTATTTTGGCTTAGAATAACTTTCTGTTGCTCAAAAAAAAGTTTTTACAGAAGCAATTTATGTTTTGACAAACATACTCAGAGCCTGAAAATTTTAATTTTACCCAAAATTTTTGGCACCTTGAGGAGGGACAATTGCCTTCCTACCCCCCTTGGCTCATATAATTATGGTTATAAATTATGTTTACTTTGCTTTGATGATATCAGATGATTGGTACATGTTTTGCATAAAATTTCGATAATGCCTTTTATTTATTTTTAGTACGGAGGCAAAGAAGAAGAGCAATTAAGAAAATTGTTTGTTGGTGGAATTTCATTTGAAACAACTGATGAGTTATTGGATGAATATTTTTCTAAATATGGCACTTTGACAGATTGTGTTGTTATTAAGGATGGAAATAAATCTAAAGGATTTGGTTTTGTTACTTATGAAACAGAGAAGGAGGTATATTTTGTAGCCATATATATTTGCATTTGCTTTATCACTTTAATTCTATTCTATTTTAATGTATTGACTAATGATTTAACTGCTTATTTTGATTTAAAATTTTCCTGGCATCCTGGCATCAACTCTGTTGGATGTTTATTGATTCATCTTGCAATTATAAATTCAATTCATTTATCTTCTCAAAAATGCATGTTAAGTGCAGCAGCTTTACTATTCTTTTTTATTGTTTTGGGGAGATGGAAGAGAGCTGGATGGTTTATTAAATAGTCAGACATTTTTTTATGTCAGTCAGGTCATTGGGCTCTTGTTGACATCTGTGAGAGCACAGGTTCCATTTTGATGGTGATAAATGGATCAAGATGTTATTACTTGCCTGGCCTGCTTCTTTGCACCACATTCACAGGGTGCTGTAGAAGCCATACACAATTTGTGTATGTTTATGAATGGAATAGAGCAATGCCAGTGTGGAGGTGGTTAACCTCAGTTAAATCCTGGTGGCATTGGGCTGACATCTATAATAAACGTATGAAGTTGAGAGGCGTTTTTTTCACCACTTAATACTTCATCTATATTCTGCCCATCTTGCTACAGTGGTGCCTGACTGGGCAGGGTTGTTCAGCAGTTCCAATGCAGCAGGCATGAATAATTGTTTTGATTTAAGTTTCTGTAGCCATCCCCTAAGTGGAGACAGGAGCTTTTCATATAGGAGGTGTTCTGTCTCCTGAGCATGGCAAGCTAAAGACCGTATGGCTTTTTGGTGGTGAAGCTTGGATAGATGCCTGCAAAGATAAGGTTGTCTGTTGGTGTGGGATGCAGGCATCCAGTCACTATGCACAAGTATTATTATTAATAGGCTTGTTGAAAACGTGAGTATGGGCACTGCAAAACCAAACAGGTGCACAGTACTCAGCCGTGGAATGGACCAAGGCATGGGTGGTTCTGCAAAGTATTCAACTGCACCCAGCTTGATCCAGCTAATTGTCTTAAAAGCCCAATGCAAGATGTTAACTTCATGTGCAGTGACTTGAAGTGTTGGCAAAACATGAGTGTCCTATCTACTTTATGTCAAGATAAGTAGGTTTAGTACAAAATGGTAGGGCTTGTCTGTTGACAAAAATGTGAAGCTTACATTGTGCCTCCTTGTTGTAAAGATGGAAGGCTGCTGATACAATTTTTGTTGTGCTGAGCTTGAGCTTCCATTTGTAAAGGTAAGAGGATAGGGTTGCCATGTCCTGAGTAAGAGTTCTCTTTTATGCCTACCAGTTGTTTGCATAGTGCAAGATGGCCAGGTCATCAGCATGAGAAAATTTTCTGGCAACTGTTACTGGCAGGTCATATATATATTTACACATCAATAAATTGAACAAGAGGAGAGTCAGCACTGATTCCTGTGGGATGTCATTCTTAACCTGCTTTGCTTTCTGGCACTGGTGGTGAGTGATAACAAACAAGTTTCATAATCAATAAGACCATGTGCCTGTCCAAACAAAGATAGAATAGTTTGCAGGTGAGGCTGTGGTGCCTACAGTATTGTAGGCTTCTGTGAGATTGACAAACACAGTGCTGCCTTTTTGGCCAAAAAGCTTTACTCAATTTCTTCAGTTAGAAGAGTTACTTGATCTGCAATTAGCCTTTTGCACTGAAACCTAATCACTGTAGTATTTTTTAGTTTAAAATGTTTCTTCAAATTCTGGATTAAGTTAGCAGTGTGGTTGAATAGTTAAAGTGCCATAAGTGTGATTGACATAAAGAAACTTTATGGCACTTTTAGCAGTGTGGTTGAGTAGTTAAAGTGCCATTATTGTGATCAACATAAAGGAAACTTTATGGCACTTTTTCCCTGCTTGGTTGTCTTTGCTAGCAGTTCTAATTTTTTTTCATATATCTCAACCAGACAGCAATATATTGCCATCTCCGGAAGCAGGTTGGGGCAAATACTTGCTCTATATATTTGCACTTGCCTGTTGCTTTTTTGTGGGTCAGGAGGATAATCTTTTTCTCCTTTCGGCCTTTTTCTTCAATCAGGGGTAGCCACAGCATATTATCTGCCTCAAAACTGTCCTGTCTTCAACCTCTGTCTGCTTTGCACCAACTTGCCGCTTATCTTTCACTAGATTTAAAAATCTTTTTGGTCTCCCTCTTTTCCTCTTTCCTGGTAACTCCATTTCTATTATCTTTCTTCCTACATACTCTTTGTCTCTCCTCATGACATGTCCATACCATCTCAGTCTGCCCTCTCTCATTTTCATTTCTAACTGTTCTACCTTAACTGTACCCCTGATGTACTCATTTCTAATCTTGTCTTTTCTCGTCATTCCCATAGCAAACCTCAACAGTTTCATCTCTGCAACTTGTTTCTTTGTGACTGCCATCATCTCAAGTCCATACACAATTGACCACTGAGCTGTACACTTTTCCTTTTACTCTAGCTGGTAACCTCCTGTCGCAGATTACTTCTGATACTTTTCTCCATTTGTTCCATCCTGTCTGCACTCTCTTCTTTACCTCCCTATAACAACTACCACTTTCTTGCACTGTTGATCCCAAATAGTTAAATTCCTTTACTCTTGGCACTTTTGTATCCTCCATCTTCACTGTTTTGTCATCATTTCCTCCATTTATGCACAGATATTCAGTCTTTGACCTACTTACTTTCATCCCTCTTCTTTCCAATGCATACCTCCAACATTCTAATCTCCGCTCCACTTCTTTCCTGGTCTCTTTACAAATCACAATATCATCAGCAAACAGTACATGGGTTCTCTCCTTCATCCATTAACCTGTCCATTATTGCTGCAAACAGAAACAAACGTAACACCGATGCCCGGTCCAGTCCAACCTTAACCTTGAAACTTTCTGTAGTTCCTACTGCAACCTCACCACTGTTTCACTTCCCTCATATACATATCCGGTACAAGTTGCACATACTTTTCCACTATTCCTGATTTTCTCATACAGTACCACAGCTTTCCCCACGAAACCCTGTCATAAGCTTTCTCTAGGTCCACGTCATCCATGAATACACAGTGTAGCTCTCTTTGACCTTTCATGTACTTTTCCATCAACATTCTTAAAATCCATATTGCTGTTTGCTGATCTCCACTCTATCCTTTAGCCTGGCTTCAATAATTTCTTTCCCATACCTTCAATGTGTGGCTCATTATTTGAATAAAAAACTGATGATGACCTTGTTGAAATTGATTTTTAATTATGATTAATTAATTTATTGCATTAAAAAATGGTAATTTTTTGGAAAATAAAAAGTCATTAATTAAATTTGTGACCAGTTGTAAGTAAAATTAAAAAAAAATTTTTTCTTACAACTTGAACGAGAAAACAATATTTATGTGAGCCGATATTACAAATCTAGTTTTGCTTTCTACTTACTCAGGCTGATGAGTGTATGAAGAATAGGCCACATCATTTAAATGGACGTTTGATTGATGTTAAAAGAGCAGTGTCAAGAGAGGTAAGATTTGTAATTCAATAATTGTACATTTTCTGTATATAAATTTTCTAAATAATAAGTACAGACAATATATTTTATTCAGTTGTTAGAAGTTGATTGATATTTTTAATCAAAAATAAAACAAATTGGAAATTTTGGTCTTTTCAAATTATGCTAATAAATCACAAAACATATGCTATAATATGATAGTGGAAAATTGTTATTTGTTAAATTTATTGCTTTTTGTGTTAAGGAATCAAACAAACCTGGTGCTCACGTACAAGTAAAAAAAATATTTATCGGTGGAATCAAAGTTGACTGCTCTGAAGAGCAATTAAAAGGTAATTTTTAATACTATGATTTTTCCAATTTTTAGTGTAATAATATTTTTAGAAATTTAAGTGAATTTATTCAGAAAAGATACAAGTTACAGGGTGATTCAGCGAAGTGTGCACAAATACTTTTCTTAGTTTTATGTACATGTATTTCGTCCATTATTAACTTTCAATTATTAACATTTCAGTTTCTTATTATTTAAGAGTTAAAATTTAAAATCTGGTATTATTTGAAGTAAAAATAAAATTAATTAATAAGTATTATTTGAAGTAAAAAAGAGTTAAAATTTAAAATCTTGTATTATTTGAAGTAAAAATAAACGATGAGTAAAACGATCAATGACGTGATAGAAGAGTATTGCAAGAAGAAGCTCCCACCAAGTGAAATTTTCCGGTTGATGAAGGAGGTTGTAAGCCGTAGAGGAGTTTATAAAGCCGTGAAAAGGTTCAAGGACACTGGGACTTGTGCTCCAAGAATCAGGAGTGACCCTGAAAGAACCGTAAGGACGAAGAAACTGATCAAAAAGGTCAGAGAGAAGTTGAGGAGAAATCCTGCAAGAAGTGCCAGACAACTTGCTAAAGACTACTCTGTGAGCATGTCCAGCATGCAAAGGATTCTCAAGGATGATCTCCAGAGCTACCCATACAAGTTCACCAAAAGACATCTCTTGTCGGAGGCCACTAAGAAGAAAAGGCTCGATAGAGCAAAGGTTTTGGTCAAGAAACTTGTCGATGGCACGCAGCCTCAAGTTTTATGGACAGACGAAAAACTTTTCACTGTTCAAGCTGTCCATAACCATCAAAATGACAGGATTTGGCTTCCAGACATAAACATGGTCCCAGTTGAGCGTCACAGCTCTTTCAGAAGACAAAAACCTGCCTCCGTAATGGTATGGGCAGGCGCAACATCAAAAGGGCTGAAAACTCCTCTCATATTCATTGAAGAAGGGGTCAAGATAAACCAGACCGTCTATAGGCGAATGCTGGAGGAGAAAGTCCTTCCCTGGGTCCAAGAAGTAGTCGGAGAACAAGGAGTTACTCTTCAACAGGACAGTGCAACCTCCCACACGGCCAACTCAGTTCAAGCTTGGTGTCGATGCAATTTCAAAGGTTTTTGGGAGAAAGAGCTTTGGCCGCCGTCTTCACCAGACTTGAACCCTATGGATTTTGGGTTATGGTCTATTTTAGAGACAAAAGCCTGCCGTACTTCTCATCCAAATCTGGACTCTCTAAAGCGAAAATTGACATCGGCATGGGACGAAATTGACTCAGAAGTGGTGCGTGCCACATGTGCCCAGGTTCTGCCACGACTTCGGAAAGTAATCAAAAACAAAGGGGGTTATATTGAATAACTTGTATATTTTCTGAAAGCTTATTAAATTTACTATCTTCACAGCATATAACTTGTTTCATTTGACCTAATTATAAGTCCGAAAGATGAGTTTTTATTTGTGCACACTTTGCTGAATCACCCTGTATATATATTTTGCACTTGTGTTGATTAAAAAAGGACGTTCCTATTTGTAGACTATTGCTCAACTGAATCAAAGACATTTAAAATTTTGTTTGTTGCTTTGATTATTTAGGGTAAAAGAGAGTAGACAGTAAAGTTGTATTAAAGAGTTGTTGATACTTTTTAGAGTAGAAATGTAAAAACGTCAATAATGAAAAAAGAATGGGGAACTAAAAGACTCGTCCGTGAGAAAAAGCCTTCAAACTAAAAAAAGCAATTATTGCAATGTTATTTGAATTAAATTTGTTTAATACATTTCTTCATTCTTTACTCTTAACTATATTTAGATTATTTTGGTCAGTTTGGAACAATTGAGTCTTGTGAAATTCCTTGTGATAAAGAAACAAACAAACCAAGAGGCTTTGCTTTTGTTACATTTGATGACTTTGATCCAGTGGACAAATTAGTTGGTAAGCATTTAAAATAGCATGTGTGAAGAATTGCTTTTTTTTTATAATTTCTTTGTAGCTAAACGACATCACGAGTTTGATGGAATTCATTGTGAAGTAAAAAAAGCACTTTCTAGACAAGAGATGGAAAAAGCAAAAAATCAAGGTAAGATTTAACTTTGATATGATTCCTACCTAGGTGGGGAACCTTTTTCTCATTGCAAGCCATATTTCAAAATTTTTAACAAAGGAGCTTGCATAAGTTGAAATACCTCAGAAAATAGCGTAATTTTTGAATCTGTCCCGATTTTTATTTTTGTTGCCAAAAAATAGTGATTTCTAAAAAAAGATCATCACTCTGGAAGTATCTCAAATTTTTTGATTTTAGTCTCTAAAATACAATTATTTCTTAAAAAAAGGTTTTCAATTAGAAATAATCCTACTTTTTTTCCTTTTTGTCGCCAAAAATTTGTGATCTAAAAAAAAGTCATCACTTTGAATCTGACTCGAATTTCTTGATTTTTGTCCCTAAAATGAAATAATCTTTAAAAAAAGGTTTTATCAGCAGTAGCCATTGACACATAATTCCATTGTCATGGAGGCCACAGATTTTCCACCTTTGGTCTATACTGCATTATTATATGTGTAACATTGTATTTTTTGTAAATTTAAGCAGTGCGGGAGTTTGACTTGTGTTGGTTTAGATTTTTACTGTATAACTACTCATTTTGCATCTTAGTAGAGTGTTACTTAAGATATTAATAAATGTAAAAGCAAAGTCTATAAATTTTTTATAATTTAGGGGCTAGTTTTGGAGACCCATATCACACTTTGTCTCTTAACTCGGCAGTAAATTTATTTTTTATTTTATTTTATCAGAAAGTGACTGAGGTGCTAATACATAGTAAGCAATTACCCTGACCTGCTTCCATAGATGCCAAGATATTGCTGTCCAATTGAAATTTAATAGAGATGTGACTGAAATTTAGAACTGCTTGACAAAACCACCAAGCAGGAAAAAATGCCGTAAAGTGGCTTTCCCAACAAAACAACAGAATGATGCAAGTAGGTTTTGAACCGAGACCATGTCAATCACAATCTGGGAGCTCTAACCACTTCACCACGACTGCCAACAATAAATAAAAAGATTTTTAAATAAAAACCATTAAAAAGAAATGATGAAATATAAATAGATATTATGCACTTGTGTTGATTAAGAAGAATGTTTCTATTTATAGATCATTGCTTAACTAATTTATTGTAAAGTATGCAACAAGGCTTCTTTTGACTAAGCTTAAAACCCTTTTAATCCCAAGGCTTCTTTTTTTGATTAGAAAATTTCGAACATTTCAAGATTTTTTCTGCAACTTATATAAATTTTGCAGAAATGTGATTTCAAGCTGCTGAAAAATTTTGTTTGTATGAATATAATTTTAAGTTTGCATAGTACCGTTATATAAACAATAAATTTAGCCCATTGTTTTTGGATTTTAATGGTTTTTGTAATAACAATAAACTCAATATCACAAAAACACCTCAATATTTTCTTCTTTTTTTTTATTGTAATTGACTAAATCGTAAAATCTTGATTTATATATAAGGCCAGCAGAATTTGCCAGAATGTACTAGGAAAATTATTATGTCATAAAAATCGTTACAATTAGAAAAAAACAAACTATTGTAACAGGGTTGCCAGACCAAGAAGGCCAAACAGATTGTCTAAAGAGGCCAAACGTAAAAAAATAAGCCCAAATTGTTTTTATCACTATTAATGTCTTAAATTTAAGGTAAAGATTAAAAAGGAAAAGTGCATCACTTTCAACCAGTGTTCTAAATCTCTATTTACGAGGTGTGTTTGAAAAGTATCGGGACTGTATGCTTTGCACAAACAACACTTGCAACAGTGATAAAAGCTTTGTTTTTTAAGATGGCACAATGTCTTGTGGTTGTAAAAATGTAGTTTCAGCATTCTGTGACAACATATGCTTTTTTACAGGTTTTTCTTGAAAGGTGCTTTACTGTAGTTCGTTTTGGGATAATTTATTTAGTAAATATTTTTTTCTTTTCTTTTGTTAACAAATAATGAGCATTGAACAAAGAATCAACTTGAAGTTTCTCGTTCGACTTGGAAAAACTCCAACTGAAACATTCAATTTGCTCCAAGAAGTTTACGGAGATGCTACGATGTCAAGAACTCGGATTTTTGAGTGGCACAAGAGGTTCAGAGAGGGAAGAGAGGATGTGGAAGATGATCCTAAGAGTGGAAGGCCAACAACAAGCAGAACAAACGAAAATGTTGAGCGTGTGAGAGAAAAAGTGTGCAGTGACCGCCACCTTACTGTTAGAATGATAGCAGATGAGTTGAGCATGAATAGTGAGAGGGTGTGGAGGATCATTACAGAAGATCTGGGGATGAGGAAGGTTTGTGCGAAAATGGTACCAAGGTTGCTGAATGATGGGCAAAAGGAAAATCGTGTGCAAGTGTGTCAAGACATCCTGAAACAACTTGAAATTACACCAGATCTGCTGAGTAGAGTTGTTACCGGTGATGAGTCGTGAATCTTCGAGTACGATCCACTCACCAAACGGCAGAGCCTTGAATGGAAGAGTGCATCCTCACCAAGACCCAAGAAAGCAAGGCTGTTCAAGTCCAAAATTAAGGTGATGCTGATTGTTTTCTTTGATGTTCATGGAATTGTTCATCTAGAATTCTTGCCACAGGGCCAAACCCTTAACCAGAATGTTTACAAAGACATCTTGCGACGTTTGATGCGTTCGGTAAGGGAGAAAAGAAGATAATTGTGGGAGACAAAGTCATGGCTGCTTCATCATGACAATGCTCCTGCTCACAATGCCTTAAGCATACGACAATTTCTTGCAGAAAATAACATTGCCGTGCTGGAGCAACCACCCTACTCGCCAGATCTGGCTCCCTGTGATTTTCTCTTGTTTCCTAAGCTCAAGGGAGTCATTAAAGGAACCCGTTTTCAAGACTCAAAAGCCATAACAACAGCCGTAACGAAGGAACTACGAGCGATCCCAATGGAATCTTTCCAGAAGTGCATAGAAGCATGGCAGCAGAGATTAGAAAAGTGCATTCGAGCTCAAGGAGATTACTTTGAAGGGGACAAGTTGTAATTTTTACGTGGCATTTCAAATAAAATAATTATTAACACAGTCCCGTTACTTTTCAAACAGCCCTCGTATGTTTCAAATTTAAGGTAAAGACCATTGAAGATTTAGTCAACCACGAAAATTATAATACTTATGCTTACAAATTTTAAATCTTCTCGCTTTGGCTTTTCCCTTCAGTCAGGGGTGGCCACAGCATATCATCATTCTCCAAACCTTTCTGTCTTCAACATCCATCTCTGCACCAACTTCCCCATATCTTCTTTCACTACATCTAAAAATCTTCTCTTTGGTCTCCCTCTTTTCCTCTTTCCCGGTAACTCCATTTCCATTATCTTCCTACATACTCTTGGTCTCTCCTCATGTCATGTCCATACCACCTCAGTCTGTCCTCCCTCATTTTCATTCCTAACCATTCTACCTTAACTTTACTCCTGATGTACTTGTTTCTAATCTTGTCTTTTCTCATCACTCCCATAGCAAACCTCAACAGTTTCATCTCTGCGACTTTTTTCTTTGTGACTGCCATCGTCTCAAGTCCATACACCATTGCTGGTCTTACCACTGAGCTGTACACTTTTCCTTTTACTCTAGCTGGTAACCTCCTGTCGCAGATTACTTCCAATACTTTTCTCCATTCGTTCCATCCTGCCTACACTCTCTTCTTTACCTCCCTATAACAACTACCACTTTCTTGCACTGTTGATCCCAAATAGTTAAATTCCTTTACTCTTGGCACTTTTGTATCCTCCATCTTCACTGTTTTGTCATCATTTCCTCCATTTATGCACAGATATTCAGTCTTTGACCTACTTACTTTCATCCCTCTTCTTTCCAATGCATACCTCCAACATTCTAATCTCCGCTCCACTTCTTTCCTGGTCTCTTCACAAATCACAATATCATCAGCAAACAGTACATGGGTTCTCTCCTTCATCCATTAACCTGTCCATTATTGCTGCAAACAGAAACAAACGTAACACCGATGCCCGGTCCAGTCCAACCTTAACCTTGAAACTTTCTGTAGTTCCTACTGCAACCTCACCACTGTTTCACTTCCCTCATATACATATCCGGTACAAGTCGCACATACTTTTCCACTATTCCTGATTTTCTCATACAGTACCACAGCTTTCCCCACGAAACCCTGTCATAAGCTTTCTCTAGGTCCACGTCATCCATGAATACACAGTGTAGCTCTCTTTGACCTTTTATGTACTTTTCCATCAACATTCTTAAAATCCATATTGCTGTTTGCTGATCTCCACTCTATCCTTTAGCCTGGCTTCAATAATTTCTTTCCCATACCTTCAATGTGTGGCTCATTAGCTTTATTTCTCTGTAGTTTCCACAGTACTGTGTGTCCCCTTTGTTTTTATAGATTGGGATAAGCACACTCCTTCACCATTCTTCTATCATACGTTCACCCATTAATAGTCTGTTGAACAGTCTGGTCAAAAACTTTATCCCCATCTTTTCCATGCACTTCCAAACTTCTACTGGGAACTCATCTGGCCCAACTGCTTTACCTTTTTTTATCCTTCTTAGTGCATTCTTTACTTCTTCTCTACTGACACAATTTACCTCTTCGTTAACCACTTCTGCTTCCTCTGTCCTAGGATCTCTGTTATTTTCCTTGTTTATTAGTTTCTCAAAGTACTCCTTCCATCTCTTTAACACTGCCTCCGAATTTACCATAACATTACCGTTTTCATCCTTTATAACTCTCATGTGCTGTACATTTTTCCCTGTTCTGTCTCTCTGCCTAGCCAATCTGTACAACTCCTTTTCACCTTCTTTTGTTTCCAATCTAGCATACAAATCGTTATATGCATGTCCCTTTGCCATTGCAACTGCCTTCTTTGCCTTACTCTGCTTTTCTTTGAATATCTTTTTAGTATTTTCATCTCTTATTTTGTCCCACACTTTCTTTGCCTCTTTCTTTTCTTTTATGCTCTCCTAAACTTATTCATTCCACCACTATGTCCTCTTGTCTCCTTTTTGTTTCCCAAATGTCACTCCCAGTATAGTTTCAGCAGGTTTTCATAGCATTTCTGCTGTTTTGTCCCACTCATCAAGTAACCCATCCTTGCCTCCCAGAATCCTGGTCACCTTGTTTAAATGCTTCTTCTTGACAGCTTGTCTCTTTCAGTTTCCACCATCGTATCTTTGGCTTTACTTTCTCTGCTTTTTTCTTTTTCACCATAAGAGCCATTTTGCATACCACCATACGGTGCTGCTTTGCGACACACTCATTTACTATTACCTTACAATTGCACATTTCCTTCAAGTTTCTCCTTCTGCACATCACATAATCTACTTGGGTACTTTTTCCTCCACTCTTATTCGTCACCCTGTGTTCATCTTTTTGAAATAAGTATTGACAATTGCCAAATCCATCCTTTTCCCAAAATCCACAACTATTGATTCTTCCTTATTTCTCATTTCAGCACCATACCTCCCCATTATTTCCTCATTCCCTATGTTTCCTTTGCCCACATGTCCATTTAGGTCTGCACCAAGAACTATCCTTTCCTCTTTTGATACACCTTCCATCAACCCATCCAGGTCTTCCCAAAAATCACCTTTCTCCTCCATGCTGTTGCCTACCCATGGAGCATATGTGCTTACTCTATTTAGGATGGACCCTTTCACCTCCAGCCCCCTGGCCACCAGTCTCTCTGACACCCTCTCCACCTCCAGGACACTCCCAGCCAGCTCCTCCCTCACCACCATCCCCATTTCACCCCTTCTTCCATCAGCTCTGTTGCAAAAAAGCCTGCATCCACCTCCAACATTCCCCACTTCACTACTGCTCCACTTTGTTTGCCGCAGGCACAATAAATCCACACTCCTTCTCTCCATCATATCTGCCAGCCCTCCTCCCCTCCAGTCATTGTTCCAATATCCAAGGTACCCACCCCTATGGGTGAGCATCTTCCCTTCCACATTTCTCGTCGCTTCTTCACTCGCCTTCCTCCTCTCTTTTTGCTCTTATTTTCACTATGTTTAGCAGTAACATAATTTCAACAGGTGCCCTGCTGTGCGACACCTAAGGCGGTCGTTGGTAACCAGGGCTGGGGAGCCACTGTAGAAGAGCACTAGCTCCGGTTCCAGCTCCGGAGCTATCAAGTACTCATTCACTAGCTCCGGCTCCAGCTCCGGAGCTATCAAGCACTTATCCACTAGCTCCGGCTCCGGCTCTCCAACTCTTTAATAAACAAGTAGTTTATCATTTAGTGTTTAAATCTTTTTGCGATAAACTATTCTATTTGAACAAGAATCACGACTTCTGATCTTTACAATTATATTAATCAAATCTGAAAGCGAGTACCAAGAAATATAACTAAATAAAAATCAATTGTGGCGTTATCTAAACCTTGAAAAGGTTAAATCGCAATTATTATGAATTGCAAACTCCGCACTGAAAAATAGCTGAACTTTATCTTTTTAGTGGAAAACTTTAGAAGTACATGTGCGCGAAACAAAAAACTCTCAAGAGATTTAACCTACGAGAAAATAAACGAGAACGTTTGTGACGAAACATTAAGGCAATAAATAAGATTGAATCAGCCAAATCTTCACTCTACAATTTTAAGAGATAAATCTACGACGTAACAATCATACGAAAATTGAACCAAATAAAAAATTTAAGTTATCCAATTCTCATGGCTACATTATGTTTTAGTCATATTAAATTTTGATATTTATTTAGTCTTAATCATTGAGTGTTTAAATTAGTGATGGGATGATGCCAATTTTTTTTTTTTGACTCCGATGCGGATTTCAACAACATTTTTTTATTCCGATTCTTCTTAGTCAGAATTCACCTTGTTTTTTATATGAGGCTAACAATTTATTTTAAAAGCACTTAGTTTAATTAGTTGCATAATTGATGTACAGTGCCTCTTCCTTAATTGTTTTAAATTGTTCACCATTAGCCATTGTAAATTAAAGATTATCTGTATATTAAAAAGTGAATCAATCGTCCAGGCAGAGTGCAAAAGACTAAGAGCAATATTTTAATACAAAATTTGTTTAATCACTGTTTTGAAAAAACCACAAACATCTGTTGCTTCTTTATTTAAATAGAATCTTGATCCTTATTCAATTAGAAAGGTTCTATTTGAAAAAGGATATTTAAATATATTATACAAAATTTATTTAACTGCTTTTTAAAAAACCAAAACAGTCTGTTTCATTCTATTGAATCTTCCTGTGTTTACAGGAAAAATAAAGAATGGGCTATAATCATTAGTAAACATAGTACTATGTTTTCATAACATCATTAAGAAAACATAGTACGATAAGTCAATCTTATCCAATAAATAATACTTAGTTCTGCAAAACATAATTTATAAGAGATCGTTTCAAAATTTTAAATTATTTTAACAATAGAAATATTATTAAAGCTTTTTAAATTTTATGCTTCGAAATATGTAGTCTGTTAAACTACAAAAATAATTCAAAACTGTCGAAAACTAAAACAGGTCCAAACTTGCAAAGAGTGGTATATTTGTTGTAGGATACATAGACTTAGAAAATTATTTTAAAAAATTATTCTAAACAAAAAATCTCAGCTAAATACCATTCGGCTCTATAAGCTTTTTTTATTCAATTTTTTCAGATAACTATAAATAAAAACAATTAATTAAACAGCTGATGAAGAACAGGTTTTATTCTTTTTATTTCTTTTAATATCTCATAATAACAAAAAATTTTTACGTTCAATCATCATCTGTTTTGTTTTTTTTTATATTTATTTGAAGAAGTTGAACAAACGAAAGTTTATAGAGATGAGTACTATTTAGCTGAGATTTTTTGTTAATAATTTGTTAAACTAATCAAGCAAATAATGCAATTCCTGTGATGTCATAGAGGAAAAAATGACTCAGGTTATGCATTCATATTAAGATGACCTGACTCCTCTTCTCTTACCTTAATATGAATAATAAAAAAACAGATTTTATTGGATGGAATAGACTGTTGAGATTTTTTAAAATAGAGTTTAAATAAATTTTGTACGAAATTGCTTTCATCTTTTCTTTGAGCACTTTGCAATGAACATCGATTCACTCTTGCTCTCTCTCTCTTT